>OY856409.1:741595113-741910113 GCA_963693085.1 Alisma plantago-aquatica | reverse complement strand
TTGGAGGTTCTTCTCATTCTATTCTGCCCAGTGGATTACCAGATGAAAATTGTTCAAATGGTTGATTTCTCTCTAAACATTGTTTCCTGGAGCATGAGGGGTCTTACTTATAAAGTCCTCAAGGTCCAGGAAGAAGTTAATAGAATAAATCCTCATATTATTATTCTGACGAAAGCTAAAGTCAGATCTTTTAAAGATAAGAAGCTATTTTATAGGTACTTTCCTGGTTATTCACGGGTCTCAAATCATAACCCCCATGTTCTTGGAAGAGTTGTTTTTCTCTATAAGGAGGCATGTTGCTCCATTATTAAGGTTAATGTGTTTGGTCAGTTTGTTCATATTGTTGTCTCTATTAATGGAGAGACCATTCTTGTTACTGGGATTTATGGGCATAATGATGATTACGATAGAGGAATCCTTTGGAAGGATATTGATAGGCTTTCTAATTATATTGTAGATCCCTGGTGTTTGATTGGAGATTTTAATTCGGTAAGGAAAGATATTGAGCGTATTGGAAAACATCCTCATACGAAGACAAGTATGAGATATTTTAATGATGGTATGATGTATACTAGTCTTTTTGAGCTCGATTATGATGGTTCCTTCTACAATTAGGATAATCATTAGGGTGAAAGGACTTTGTTAGTTCCAAGATTGATATAATCTTATTTAATTCTGAGTTCATGTGTAAGTTCCCTGTTGTTAAAGCTTTGGCTCATTGCTCAACTACTAGTGATCATAGGCTCATGGATTTATCTATTGGACAGAGGGTTGTTACAAAATGGCCATTTAGATTTATTAATGCCTAGTGTTATATGGATGGTTTTAAATAGTGTGTTACTAAAGCATGGAGTGTTGAGGTTTTGAGTTTTCCTATGTTTAATGTTTATAAAAAATTGAGAGTTGTGAAGACTGGGCTTATTTCTTGGAACAAGAAAAATGGAAATTTCTCTAATAGTGTCAAAATCCTTGAATCTGAGGCTGCTCATATTCAGAATGAGTGGGACATTAACCCTTTAGATCCTGAGTTGATTGATCAGGCTATTAGGGCTCATAAATCTATTGTTGAAGCCTCTACTAGGTATGAATCCTTTCTAAGGTAGAAATCCTGAGTCCTCTGGGTAAAGGAGGGTAATAAAAACTTGAAGTTTTTCTATTCCGCTTTGAGAGTTTGAAGACATAGAAATAATATTAGATTATTGAAAATTGATGGTGTTTTATGCACTAATCTCAACTCTCTCAAAAGGTATGTTTCGAGTTATTACAATAATATTTTCAACAATAACAATCATATTGATGCAGCTGGTTTAGAAAGTCTTACTTTTCCCTGTCTGGATGAAGTTTAAAAGATTCATCTAGATAGGGCAGTTTCTCCTAGGGATGTTGAGCAGGTCTTCTTGATTTTATATGTTGATAAGTGTCGTGGAACCGATGGGTTTAATGGAAAATTCTTTAGAGAATGTTGGAATTGTATTAAGGATGACATCACACGAGTTGTTCTTGGTTTATTTAGAATTGGAAATCTACTTAAAGAGGATAATAAGAGCTTTATTTTTCTTATCCCTAAGAGTAGTGGCACCAGTGATCTTAAGAATTGTCACCCTATTGCTTTGTGCAACATCATCTACAAAGTCATTTCCAAGATTATTGCGAGTAGGCTTCAGCTAGTCCTTCCTTCTCTTCTCGGCTCTAACTAGTGTGTGTTTGTGAAGAACAAAAGTATCAAAGATGTGATTCTCTTGTCTAATCAGATTATACATGATTTCAATAAGAGTCAGGGAAGTGCTCATATGTGCATCAAGGTTGATTTATATAAAGCCTATGATTCAATTAATTGGGAAGCTTTGTTCATCATCATAAGGAAGATGAACTTCCCTTGTTGTTGGATAGTGTGGATTAGAGAAATATGTTGTACAACTTCTTATCAGTTTTTGTTCAATGGAGAGCCCCTTGACACCTTCTCTCCTAGCAATGGGATAAGACAAGGTGACCCCTTGGTACCATACTTACTTGTGATTGTGATGCAATGTTTTACTTAGTTGATGAATTCCTATGTTGATAAGGGTAAAAGTTTTACCCTCTCAAAGCATCCAAATTTTTTTATATATCCCATCTCATCTTTCCTGATGATTCGATGGTTTTTACGGAAGCTAATGAGTTGAATGATAGTAACATAACTCAAGTTTTTTATGATCTAAAGAACTTTATTGGTTTGTGTCTTAACTCTATTAAGAGCTAGGTCTTCTATAGTTGTGTTGCTGACAAAGAGTTGTTGGGTTCTATTTTGAAGATCAATGAAGATGTTCTTCCTCAGAGATATTTGGGAATTCCTCTTTTATTGGTAAATTAAAATGAGATGTTTGTGCTCCCTTCATTGATAGAATTAAATCTAGACTTGACAGTTGGAAGTCCAATGTTCTCTTGATGGCTGGAAGGTTGGAGTTGATTGAATCCACCATTTCTTCTATTCAGTTGTACTGGTCAACTATTTTTCCTTTGCCTTGCTCTGTGATTGAAGAAATCGAGATGCTTTGTAGGATTTACTTGTGGGGAGGTTATAATAACAAGAGAAGTGTCCATCTTGTAAGTTGGCAATAGTCATCCTTCCTAAAACATATCGAGGTCTTAGGGTTAGTTCAGTCAAATTAACAGTGAAGGTTGCATTAGTGATTAAGTTTTGGAATGTGTCTAGTAAAAAGGATACCCTTTGGGTGTGTTGGATCCATGAGAAATATTTAGGTAAATGTTCTATTTGGAAGATAGGTGTTAGTTTCTCTTGTTCATGGTTAATGAATCAATTCATCCATGTTAGAACTTGTATCCTTTCTTATGAGGACTTCAGTATAGGGGATGGTAGAGATATTAAACTTTGGGGGGATCCATTATTTCTTGGGAATAAATTTCTCAGGGATATTGTTGGCTTTAAAGATGTACTGGGTCTTGGTCTTCCTAGAGACACCTTTCTTTCTTAGATTATTATAGATGGTGACTGGTCTATCCCTTTTAATTGTAGAAATGAGCCCATCATTGAGAGAAGAATGTTCCTTTTTTATCTATGGGTGTTGAATCAGTTAGATGTTTGGGTTTTAGGACTCTGAAGATGGGTCACGTTTGTAATTCTATTAGAGACAAGATGAAGGTTTCTGAAATTTTTAAATGGATTTGGAAATTTGATTGCCCTAGAAACTTTCAGATCCATGCCTAAAAAGTGGATCATAAGAAGTTATTGACTTCTGACTACTTAATGAGAATGGGCATTGCCATTACTTCTGTTTGTTTTTATGCATGCAAGGATACAAAGATCCAACCCATGTTATGTTCTCTTGCTCCTTATCTGTAGTAATTTGGATTAAGGCTAGTTTGTATGGACCTACACCCAAATTCTGTGATGACTTGATTCACTAGCCAAGAAGGGAATCTCACACTTTTTCTCTAATTATTCTTTATACAATGTTTCATGAAAGGAACCATTATGTTCGTGGAAATAGGTATACTCAGGTTGAGAGGCTTTGGGCTCAGATTCAGAGTAATGCTGCCTTGTTACAAGATTAATTTTCTTTTTTCCTTACACAACCTTCCTTTCTTATACTAAGATGTGAAGATAACTTAGTGTTTGTATGAAGTCATATTAACGGTTTCTAGACACTAACAATGTAGTCGCATTTTCAATAAATAAAAAAAGGACCTGGAGCTTTCACATAAAAAAATGCATAAGACAAACCCTAATACATGTGAATAATTATATTTAGGTAAAGTTGATATTGGAAACAACTAGATTGATGACAAGTGTTTCCAGGACTCTATTATAAGGTATGTTTGCAAACCATATTATTTCTATATTGAGCCATTTCTAATTTCTATTTCTAAATGTATGTTTGCATTTCCTATTATTCCTTTTGAGCGATTCACCTAAATTATCTTTCTATTGGTCCTATAGCCTATACACAATGTGTTTTCTTTTAAAAATCATGGTTCATGTAAACTACCTTATTTGATATTGATCTTGTGATCATGGGTATTCTTTTTGACTATCTCTTATGTTTTGTGCATGTTACACTTATTTGATGATATGTGCTTCTTTTCCCACCATGGTAGTGGATGTGTATATGGCACATTATGTGATGGTATTTGGATGGATGTTCTCATCCTTTTTCTTCTCTTATGCTCTTAAACTCTTGTATGCTTGCCTATTCTTTTGATATGCATCATGTGGTGACTACTAGTATGTTACATGTGTTTTTATGTGGATGTTAAATTCCCACATATGAATGCAGATGTTAAATTTGTACATATTTATATTTGGGCAGATATTAAATTCCTACTCAGGTAGATTTTGATAGACCTTGCCTGTAACATCCCTGACCTGGGTTATAACCTAACCCTAGAAGTTTTTCCTAAATATGTAGTTAAACACTTGTAATTATCTTTTAGCAGGTAATAAAAGCTCCTAAGGAACATATGTTTCCATTCCTGTCCCCTAGGAACAATGTTGTAGTATTGTTTTGTAATGTAGGGACCTATGTGCAATTATCCAGTTAAGAGGTTTAACTTGCAGAGTTCACAGGTTAAGATGTACCCTTGATGATGAAACATCATAAGAGTGAATCTGATGAGGCATGATGGATTTTCCAAGCTTGGGCATTCAGATGCAGCTTGTGGAATGATCATGGTGCTTAAAAACCCTAATTTGGAGTAAAGTGCAATTTACCCAAATTATGGGTGAAACTTGTAAATTACACCTTCTAGAGCATCTTATATGACTCTTGGCATCATTTAGAGTAGAAATGATGAAAGAGATGCATCAATAAATAATCAGATAAGAAAAGTAATCTTTGTGCATAAAATTCACCATGTATGTGTATGAAGACCTTCATATGTGTACCATAGTTGAAAGTTGATCTTTTCTACCCTTAAATATTGAGCTTTTATGAACTTGGTTTAAGTTTAGATGGCTTGGACGTGCCTAAGAAGCAAGGAGGGACTTAGATGAAAAGCCCATGCTTTAGAGGTCCTTATGGTGTAAAATGGCCTAAAATATATAAGCCCTTTTCCTTGTAAACCAAGTGAACGATCCTTCATTTCTCTTCACTTATCTTCTTTCTAAAAACGTCTAAGGCAAGCTCTGGAGCTCAGGGAGGCGACCAAGTAGTTCCAAGGTGAGAAGAACCATCTTCAAGCTTGGATTCTTGGGTGAATTCATCATGCAAGCTTGGTTTTGTGGATAACTCACTTAGTTTTCTTGTTCTAGCCATCCATTCCTACCTTTATTTGGAGGAATCATTCTTGACCAAGTTGTGGAGTTCAAGACGCCATTAAAGACCTGAAGCTTGGAAGCTTGGAGCTCAAGGAACAACCTTTAGGCGGGTTTTATAACTCTAAACCTTATGCTTTGATTGTTCATCTTTTTCTATGCATATAGTTGCTAGTTCTTCTTCTTCCCTATCTTCCCTTGCATCCTTGCAAGCAAAATCGTGAAGAACTGCTACGGTTCTTAAGGTAGAAGATAAGGGCGTTATTTCCTATGCTTATCCACGGATTTCCACTTTACTAAACGGTCCTAACCAATTGCCCATACGGTTTACACAACCGTTTGGTGGGCAAACGGTTTCAGGATTGTATGAAGGCAACGGCCTTCAAGACCATTTTGTCGCGTTGACCAAGCAAAGACCGTATGGGAATCTTGTTTATAATTATGTAGGTTAATCACCCACAAAATGTGAGAGGTTAACTCCAAAGGAATCGTGAGATATAAGCAAATAAATTAGCAAATCCAATTGCATTAAGTTCTGATTTTCAATCTGTTTAATTTGCCTTTTTTGGGCAAACGGTCTCAAGACCGTATAAGATGGTTGACCAAACGTTGACCGTTTGGGATTACTGTTCATAATGATGTTAATTAACGACTCACCAAATTTTATGGATTAATTCCAAACGAATCATGAGTTGAAGGATGATTAATAGGGCAAACCCTAATTGAAATCAGTGCTGAATTTCCAATGAGTTAATTAGTGTTTTTGGGTTGATTAGCCCAAACGGTCTCAAGACCGTTTGGGGAATCATCCAAACAGTCTCAAGACCGTTTGGGGATCACCCAAGACCGTTTAGAGGTCTGGGGTCAAGTATAGTTGACCAATTGAAGGTCCAAAGGTACCAAATCATATTGCAATTAAGTATTGATGTGATGATTAACTCAATATATCAAACCTTGATGCATTTTCACTAGAGTCCAAAGGATGGATGGGCAAACGGTCTCATGACCGTTTGGAACTCATCCAAACGGTCTCAAGACCGTTTGGTATCAACCCAAGACCGTTTGGAGGTCCAGGGTTAAGGTAATTTGATCAATTGAGGGCCCAATTACAGTGGGTTATTGAAATAATCAAATTGCTGATTTGTGACTTAATTAAGGTTCAACCCCTATCAAATCAACTTAGATTTTTATGAATTCTTGGTAAAACGGTCTCAAGACCATTTGGAGGTCATCCAAACGATCTCAAGACCGTTTGGGCCAAGTTTGGGCCCAATTGGAGGTCAATTGATAGGTTCAACCTTGAATTGATTCACATTGTTGAATATTGATGACCATCCGATTTGAAACTCTAATTGAGATGGAATTAACCCCAATTGGCTTTCAGTTGAGGGTTAATTTGGTGTCCAATTGATTGAGGCTCATCCTAATTGACTCAATTTATAAGTGGTTAACATGGCTTTGGCCAATTGAGGGCTTCAACATACTTAATTATAAACATTTGCAACTTTTGAACCATGTTGGAGGTCCAAACGGTCTCAAGACCGTTTGGGCTCAAACGATCTCAAGGTCGTTTGGACCATTCGATCTCAAGACAAATTGATCAAACGGTTTCAAACCGTATAAGCTCAAACGGTTTGGAAAGTCGACCTTTCCAAACGGTCAACGCACCCAAACGGTTTGGGCATACGACCTTGAGGTCATACGATCTTGGAGTCAAACCTAGCAAATGGTCAACGCACCCAAACGGTTTCAAACCATTTGGTGGTTGAAAGTTGAAACTGTTTGGAGGTTTTCAAGGTTAGTTATACTTAATCACTTGAAGTTGTAATTGGTTCAATGGTGATCTAATCTAAACCCTAATGGTAACTTAGAACATTAAGGGACTAAGTGATTAATGAATTGAACCATGATGGTGATCATGAGGTAAGTTACCAAAATACCCTTGAGGGGTTTAATTGAGTAATACCTTTTTCTAATAAAACCCTAATCACATGTTAATGATGTTTTGGCTTATGCTAATCAATGAGGACTTAACCCAACTTGATCTAGAGTGGTGTTATCACCATCTACTAGTAAGAGGAGAGAGAAAGTATCATAAGAGAGAGAAAGTACCCTTTTTTATAGTGAAAAATTAAGTAAAGTACCTTCAATTCATATGAATGTGCATGATTAAGGTATGATCCACCTATGTGAGATCATGGAAACCCTAATTATGATGTTTAGTGAATCTTAATATTATCTAGGAACTTTAATGATGATGTTTCTCATACATGATGATGTTATGAGTTCAATTTGCCATGAGGTGAATAGTAAACCCTAATTCTAGGGTGAGGACATGTATTGTGAATAGTAAACCCTGATTGATGAATATTGGGGAACTTGACTCTTCTAAAAGTATGAAAGTGTAACTTCTAGAATGAATTGTTTACTGTTATCAGTTGAGTTAACCATGCAGGTTGTCATGAGATGATGATCATATCCAGGTATGGATTATGAAACTATATTCATTGAAAGCATGCTTTAGCTTTATGAATAGTGATATATCCTGATGCATTATCAATGGCAACTTATGGATTAAAATGGGTTGTGAGAGCCATAATTACCATCAAGGTCATGCTTTAGAGATGACTTGTGATGAATGTATCGAGATATGATGATTGATGAGAGTTAGGCTTGTTACATTTAGTATTCTCATTTCATAGATGTTATGCTAATGTTATTGTTTGAAGAACAATGTATGATGTTAAAAGAATACTGAATGTACCTAACTAATCAAGTGTAATGTAGAGCCCTGATCATAGATCCATCATTGTCAGAGATCAAATGATGGTGAAACAGGATTTCCTAAGGGAACTCCTGGATCACATACTTTTGAGTATGTGGGGTATATGAATGTGTAGAACCTTACATCCTAGTGTAGGTGTTTGATGTAGATGTGTAATCCATCAATCCTTCACTACAATCCTATACCGTATCAGTGGATGGTAAACATGAAACCTCCTGATGACGAAGAAAGCACAAATATCCGTATCAGTGGAAGATAAACATGAAATCTCCTGATGACGAAGTGAGTACAAAACACCACTGTAACTCTAAAATAGTGAAGGACCAAATTACCCTGGTAAGCTATTATAGTAGAGGCACGAGATGTCCTATAAGTAATCCTCTTACTGACTGAGGAAGGTGAAGGTCATGAGATTCTGGCTCTTTCAATGACCTAGTATGATACCAAGGCACTTAGCAGTGATTGGTTGGAGGATGAGTGGTAAACCTCATCTCCACATGGCATAAAAGTAATGTTTGAAAAACATAATCCATAGCGGAGCACACCTGTTACAGATAACTATGAGTTGATTGATTTATGTCACACTGTATAGTGCAAATGTCTTCATGTTTCATAACTGTTGAACTCATGCTTACTATTAAATCTGATGTTGAATACTTTGAAGCTTTTACTGCTTAAGTTATTCTTTGAGGTACTATCATAAAGCTTCTGGCGGAGAGTTATAACTCTCGCTGGGACAATTATGTAAAATTGTCTCACCCCGTAGACTTCAACTTTTTAGGTGGACGTTGAAGACGGAGGAACAGGTCTACAGGTGACCAGTCCCAGCAGCAACACCAAGAGTAGCAGTAAAATCTCAGGTGGAGATTTAGCCTGCCATGTGGTGTAGTTAGAGTCAGTCCTATGTGTCCTCTGTACTCTCAGGTCTTGGAGTCTTTTGGTCTGAGATTTTGGTTATGAGTTCTTGAGATTTTGTATCATGTTGTATATAATTACTCAAGAAGTAATTATCTGAGATGTAAACAGTTTATCTCCTTTTATGAAGGAAGTTTTATGGTTTCAATGCTTTATCTCAAAAAGTTTTAATTTTCCGCTGATTTTTGGTATTCCACTGCTAATCGAGTCGCTTCTGCTAAGTTTAAATCGTGTTTATATCGTGGTTTGGAGATCAAAGCTTACATTTCCACCCCATATTTAGAGTGGATGTTACAGTTCCCACTCACCCCACATTTATGGTAGACGTGTTATTTCCTACCTACATGTTTATATTGTCTAGTATTGTTAGAGGTGAAACAAATGGATGCTTTATTATTAAACTTTGCTCTTATTTGTCTCTTTTATTGAGATTCTTTTTGTTTATACCCTCTTGGGTAGTACTCTACTTTTCTATGGGAAGACTTTTAATTTGATTTCCTTTATTCTTTATAAATTGCTCAATTTCCTATTTAGTATGCTCATAGCAGCCTTTACTGATGGAATATATTTTCCTCTTATTGTTGGGGTATGGTTCCAACCCTAGGTGAAGGACTTGGATGATATAACATGTAGATATGGAGATAGATTAAGGAGTTAATGCTTTGAGACAAAGTTGTTATGGTTCAGACTTCCCTCTATGTTAGATTCTTATGTTGTATCATACATGTAAACCCTATGTTGGAGATTAAGATATAGTTTTGTAATCTTGTTGAGAAGTTAAATATAGTCATTATTTTCTTCTATGTTAAATTTATGAAGAGGTTTTAGGTGATCTTACCCTACCATACCGGTTAAGGGTGATCTGTATCTCTTGATGATATGAGGTTGGCTTGAGGATGAAATTAGGTTAGGATATGAGGTAGTAGGAAAGGAGATCATATTATGGATAAATTGTGACTTGGTTTTCACATTGGTTTTGGGCCCTGATTTCAATTTTCAAATGCAAAGGTGTTCACAACGCAATATTTTTCCTTATAATATTATATGTACAAAAATAATGTTTTTTGGATTTTATCAAAGATTTCTTAAACTAATTCACAATGAAGTGATACAAGAAGTTTTGGAAGTGAAACCCTAAGCCTAGCACTAACCCTAGAATGGCTATGAGATCTGACTAGGAATATGTGAGAAAATGTTAAGGAATAGTGTACCTACCCTTTGTACCCTATGACTTTTTGGATCTTGGGTTGTTAGGTTAGAGACACACTGACAAAAAAAACCCAACCCTAGATGGTTCTGACTTATTAGTTGGATACATGAACAACATCAATCTTTAAAACATTCACAATAAAAAGATATGTTGGTAACCCTAAATGTTGTTCAATTTGACTTGTTAGGATAAACCTTTTAAGGGGTGGATAATAGTTGGTTGTTTATGTTTGGATCTATAGATTTTGAGGATGAAATCCATTTAAGGGGTGGAGTGATGTAACATACCAGATCTTGAACCCTACCCTAGAACTTTCACCTTTTAGACTTAGCCAAACAAGGTTGAGGTTATACCTAAAAGATGTTTAGTATAACTCTAAGGAGCTAATGCATGCATAAATCACCCTAATGTAACCTAATGTTCTCACATTAGTCTTAGTCCATTAATGGACACATAAAATATGTCACATAAATGATTAGTTCATACAAATATTTAATTCCATGCAAGATAATCATATCCAAACCTTTTGATAGAGATATTAAGTAATAAAACATTATTTTTTTTGGTCGGTCACATTTCTCCTCAGTTCAAGCAACTCGGCCACAGCTGCCCCCCCTGCCGAAGCCGGGTAGCATGGAAATGACCAAGTGCCATGAGGCTATAAAACATTATTGAATGAGTAATACTGATAATAATGAAACAATGTGATAATAATGGCCACAAATATTTATGGTCACATAATTCATTAAACGAAATTCCAAAAGTGGAATCGATGTTAAGAATCATGTTCCTTGTGTGTCAATATCCTTGGCAGTCAAGTTTCACATTATTTACATAATAATAATAACTTTAATAAAATTTGGAAAGAGAAGATCAAATTTTTCACTAATTATCAAATAAAATATTAAATGACTCCAAAAGTGGAAAATAATCTTAGATTTGTAATATGCACATTAAAATATGTCTTTCGATAAATTTTTATGTAATTTAGATAATATTTAATATACATGTGAAATTAGGAGAGAGAAAGTGTGTAGAACCTTCAAAATATTAAATAAATGTACCAATCTCTCCAACATGTAAAATTAATGACAAATTCATATCCAAAACATTAAATATGACTTGTGGGTGAAGTTTCATTAATTTTGTAGAATCCTAGAGTCATTAATGATGGAGAAAAAGAAAATAAAATTTGATTTATTTAACAAATCAAAAGTTCTCGAAAGGAAAATCTAATTGTATATTCAAATTCCTCATATCCAAAATAGGCTAGGTGTCAAGTTTCATTTAGTTTGGAATTCGTTTGCACCCTCAATTGATGAGAGAGAAAGGTTAAATTAATATAGATGTCACTTTATTCAATTTTGATTTGGATTTCAATTTGTCACGCATTACTATCTGACTTTAGTGGATGTACCCCCCTCTCGTGCCCTTCGGATCCACATCGTGTGGTCCTTGACCCATCTCCTACTCCAAGTAGGGAATGTCACCTGCTATAGTGTCACCGAGTTTGGGAGAGGATCCGACGCTCTTTCCTCGGTCTTTTCTCCACCAATTCTCACAAAATTTGTTCCATTACATTCCAAATACAATTCCACATCATTTAATCCTAAAATATCCACCTACTTTCCCTAATATGAGCAATGCCTAATTCTTGGTCTCCAAGGTACCTCCATGACGTTGGGAAAACCCTAGATACGTGGCTATACCTATATATAACCCAGCAAATTCTCCACCCCCTCTTACCAAACTCTCCTCTTCTCCCAATTTCTATGCTCATCATGTGTGTGCCACCGATGAGGAGCTTTTCATCTCAAGCCTTGTGGTGCCTCCTCCTCCCTCCTCCATGCATCTTCGACCTAATTTCTTGCTCTACTAGGTCTGATTCTTCCCCCTCTTTCTTTTGGTTCTTCTTCTTTTGTGTTTGGTTGAGAAACTTGGATTCCCCCAATTCTCCAAGCTGTGATCGAGCTACTTCGAGAAGCCATGGCTTGCGGTTGGGGAGGGGAGAATCTCCTTCATGAAAGTACACTTTTGTCCCTCACATTTCTTATTTTCCTTTGTTTTCCCGCTTAAGGGTACACCCGTCATTTTGTCATCTATTTCACTGTTTTGGGTGGTCAAAGTCGAGTTTTGACCTCGTGACTGGGCTGGTCCTGATTGGGACAAGTCAACGGATTGGCCCTTCCCACTTATTCTTTTCTCACAATTTCCTCGCCTACATGACTTATTGGAATTTTTTGATTGGCCAATATTCTTAAAGTAATATCTTTTAATCCTCTTGTCCAAAAATTAAGTACATATATGTTTTGGTATCAGAAAAATGTAATATTTCAAATAAAAATGTTTTCAAGACTTGGTTTGGAGTTTTATCAGAAGGTATTTTCTAAGATATGTTGAACAAGTTAATGGTTGTTTGGGTAACCAGTTTAGTCCTTGATATAGTAAAAGGATGGTGATAGAACCTCAGATACACTTCTTTGGATAGGAAGGTAATAAAACCCTTTTGAGAGTGGTTTAGGGTTTCTGAGTATCAAGCTTGAGGAATCATAACAATACAGGAGGTCACGATATACCTTGATACTACAAAGATAGTATGTGATGGTAGCATTCTAGATGCTTAAAACAAAGTTGCATGTAGCATGTGGCCATGCAAGCCAGGAGGTGAAGGATGAACACCATCAACCCAGTGCATGGATATAAAGTATAAAGAGTTCCCGAGAGGGAATGGGAGTTCATCACTATGGATGTTGTGAGTCTCTCCTAGACCAAGAAGGTCAAGATACAATATGGGTTATGGTAGATCTCCTTACCTAGATGACATGAGAAAGGAAGAGTTCTGTCAAGGGACAGATGTGGTTGAACTACATATGAAAAGAGATGGTTCAACTACACCATGATGCGAATTCAAGAGTCCTTGATGTGACCTAAAGGTTCACTTCCATGAGGTGGAAGTAGATACATGAAGAGCTCAATGTTTGTACAGTTTATCACCCCATACTAATGGACAGCATAATCCGGACAAGAGGGTCTGATGAGAGCATGTGTGCTCATTTAGGGTGATACGTAGAGACAATCCTTAAGATGTGATGCTAACCACCATAGCCTTTGTCGGGATGCAAGAAGTTCTATAGGGAGGTTGTGTCGGACACCAATTCATTATGATTATGTTGGTGAAGGAGGCCTCACGAAGGTCAGAAAAGAACCATAGTGTGTGTAGAGGAAGTCGCTTTGATCATGCAATGGCTGAGAGAGAGCCCAGTGTTGATATGAGTCACGAGTTGATGCAAAGCAGACTGACATGCAGTTCAGTGTGGGAGAATATGTGTTGTGAAAATCTGACCCCTCTAGGCTACAGCTGAGGAAGCTGAGTCCCCGATATATGGGTCCATTTGAGATGGATTGGTGGAGATGGTTGTGTTTAGCCTTGCCCCTCAGGATAACATGATGTGAAATGTGTTCCATGAGTCCGATCTAGAGCACTATGTGAGGTACACAAGCCAGGTGCTAAGCCCTGAACCTATTCAGCTTTTGAAAGGTTGAAAAGTCCTGAGTCACCTATGAGGGTACGATATACCAAGGTAAGAAAGAACTCAGATGGAAGGAAATGAGATAATGAAGGTTCGTGGGAAACACCATGGAAAGGGTGAAGCCACATGGGAGCCCTGATGGACATAAGAAGACTTATCCTGTTTGTTTGCTTGCTTGATGGAATTTTGAGGGCAAAATTCTCATAAGAGGGGAAGGATGTTACAACCCCAAATTTTGGGTTCCTTTGGTGAGAAATGTAATTTCTCATATTAAAAATAATTGGACAAATAATGATATAATTTGTTGTGAATAAATGGATTTCATTTAAAATAGCCTTGTTGTTTGATTTGTGGGCTTTTTTGGCTATTGGGCCCAATAACAAGAAAATTCAATTAATTAATGAGTAATTGAGTTGTTGAGAAAAGAGAGATGAGGTAGAAACCTCTAGAAGGCAAAGGAATGTAATCCAAGAATGAGGTTCCTTGGGTTCCAAGGAGTCCAAAGTTGCATAAAGAGAGCAATAAGAAAAGAAAAGATCAATTAAGTATTTCTTTATTAAGAAAAAATTGAAAATATTGATGAAATGTGGAAAATAAGTGAAAAGAGGTATAATGGAGTAATCTGTGGTGCAATTTCGTATCCCAAGGATTCCTAATGTTGAAAGGAATACCAATAAGGAAAATAAAAGAGAAATAAAGAGAAAACCTCAAAAAGATATATATTGTAATAAAGAAATAAACAAGATAATGTGAAATAATGCATTTAGATGCATCTAGAAGGATAATGAGTATCCAATAAAAAGGATTTCGAAATAATAAGAGTTCTTGGGATCCAAGGAGTCCCTATGAAGAAAGAAGAAAGAGAAAATACTAAAATTGCAAAATAAAAGGTTAATGGGGATACATAATTAATGAATTATGTGGTTTTGCAAAAAGGAAAGTATTTTCTAATAAAGGAAAATAGGATTTCGTGGCTAATGGATTAAAAGACAAGAATAAAGGGTATGGGAGAGGAATTTCGAATTCCTAAATATCCATGCAACAAGGAATATCAAGAAATAAAAGATAATGAAGGGAGAGAGAGTTGGTTGCTTCACAACCAAGGAAAGTGTGTTTCCTTTCGAGTTTGGGACTTGAGTTCTCATGAGGCACGCCTTAGGGCTTCATACCTCACCCTATATAAAGGGGTAAGGCTCTAGTTCGAGTCCGAGAGAGAAAGAGAAAGATCCCACATTCTCCTCCTTGTTCCTTACGTATAAACCCTAGCCACGAAGTTGGTGCTTTCCCAGAGCAATGGAGAGCTAAGAAGTAGTCTAGATGGGAGCCCGGTGTGCCACGGTGCCGAAGAACATCTTCTCCATCAAAGCGGTGTCCTAGAATGCATGAAACAGCAGCCCCTAGGCTGCAACGTCGACCACAAGAGAAGGACATGTCGAGCAAGTGTTTGGCCATGATAGACGCAACTTGGTGGCGCCCCAAGTGCGCAGAGGGGCGGCAGACCAAGGGAGAGGGTCGGCGACAAGTTCCTGGCTCTATGGAGGAGGGGGCAGGCCGCGAGAGGCAGCAGCGCTGCGGCTAGGGCGGAAGCCGTCGGGCTGCTGGAGGAAGAAGAAGGGAAATACACTTTGGACAAATCTACCCTCTGTGCTGTGCTAGGGCCGGTTGGTTAAGTGGGGGGCAATAGCGTCATTCTGAAATGTTCTTCAAACAGCAAGCATCGTTGCATGGAGTCGAGCGACGTGGTGCGCTTGCATTGGCCCAAAGTAACCATTTTTGCTAATATCATAACTAACTAATGGTAGCTTCGATTGATAAGTATAATATATCAATTTTGCTCAGAAAAACGAGGGGAATCTTATAAAAATAAAATTGAAGCTTGATTTTGGTTGCAATTCAAAAAGTATATAAAGATACTATCTTTAATAGTTTAATCAATGAAAAACCCTAACCTTTGATGATTAATGAGTTAGAAAGGGTTAAATGAGTATATAAAGTTGATATTAGCCTATTAATGATAAAAAGGATCATTAAGATCGAAAAAGATGAACTTTGCATATAATTAGTTTAATTTCGAGTTTAATGTGCATGAATAATACTTTAATGGGCCTTGAAACCCTAATGTTGGCAAATTCGACTCTTAATAGCTTTAATGATTCAAGGTAGAGGATAAAGATGAGATATAATGATTCTAAGCTGTTTCGAGCATTAAAGTTCCTAATTTGTGATTAAATAACCTTAATATAGAAATTAGGGTTTTCGATTGAATCAAGGAAGAATTAATAATAAATAGAGTTCATATGGGAATTAGACCATCATGAATTATGAGTTGTTAATCCAAAAGAAACTAAAGGTGATAATTGAGTCAAATGACCTTGAAATAACTTAAAAGGATAAAGAAGGTAGTTTTGGTATGAAAGATAACTAATCGACTTTAATTGGGCTTATGATGTTGAAGTTAGGGTTTACGAACTAATAGAGAATTTAATATGATAAAAGAGTTATGGAGGCAAAAACCCTAATAAAACACTAATATGGTCTAGAAAGCCTAAGGTGGAATCCAAGTCTAGCTTTAGAATGTTCTGGATAAACTACAACACTTAGAACGTATGCATTAATTTCAGGATATTGTTGATTGCTTGTTGATTGATTCTTTATCCTTATTTCTTGGACAATCAAGTTGCTCTGGATCAGGTATGTGGTTAATTATGAATAACCGCCTTAGTTTCCCGATGATTTTTCGGATGGTTAATCGCATTGAATGCAAATTATCTGTTGGATGTTCATACTTGCAAACTATAAAGTCACTATGATTATCACATTAATGATTGAAGTATGTATTCTCGCACCCACATGCCACCCTGATGGATGATGCCAAAGGTCAGGCCCAGATGGGTAGACCAATGGACGCCTTGAGTGGTGACCCTAGGCACCAAGAAGGTGGCCTATGATATTGCATGACTAGTGGGCACCATGAGTGGTGACCCCCAGGCACCAAGCTCGGGATTGAGAAGGTGGCCTTAAGTCATTGGCAAAGGGCACCCTAAGGTGGGTATGCCAGGGTTAGGGCAAAAACGGTGGAGAATGTCATATTGAAAAGTGTAAATTGGATTGTTAATTAATTTGATTGTAATTATTAAATTTATTAGCCATATTTGCAAGATTTTGGTTGTTCCCACATACCAGTATATTTCGATATACTGACCGACGTTTTGTTTGTCGGCATTTTAGGAACAACAATTGAAAGAACAAACAATAAAGTGACACAATGCGGAAAAAGAAATAAAGTGCAAGGAGGATTAGATAGAATAATTCAAGACCAGGATAGATAGATTTCCAAGGTTTTCAAAGGTAAGTAAAAGTTTTAATTTTATACCAAATTCCAGTTAGTTAGTAGAATTTCATATTTGTTATTGATTATTTGTCAAACCTATGATCCTGTTAATTGGATAACGGCACCGACCTTTCGGTCTCCCTTAATTGGGGGTTACCGGGAGGCGGGGTCATTACAGGTAAGGATGGGAGTAGAGATGAGGATATTTGACCTCATGCCACTAGCCACCTCAGCCTTTAGGAAATCCTAGGCAATTGCACTAATCACACTTATACTAGTCACTTAGAACTCACATTTGCATGTAGGAAGGAGGTGATTATGTAGGAAGATAGGGGGCTAGCTAGGGATCCGAAGTAAGGACCTAGGATCCAATCCTATGATAGCTACATAGAAACCAAAACATCCTTGAGGCAAATGTCTTCAAACACCACAGGGTAAGTAATTAATATAATTAAACAACAATCACATGCAAAAGTAATGGGAAATGAGATACAAGCACAGGCAATCATCATAGAAGTGAAATATGTTCATTACAAATTATATTCCCCCAACATGGTATCAAAGTCACATTTTTGCCCCAAACAGCCCACCAAAGGGGGCTTAGCTATACATGATCAAAATAGAAACAAAGGAGAAGGGAAAGAGAGTAGGAAATGCCATGGATGCTTGATGAAGCTTGAATTCTTCACATCCTTGCTGCCAGCCACGAGCCTCCTCCTCGAATGGTGCCCAAGAGCATGGAAATTGGGGAATGGATGGATATAAACCTAAAGAAACTAGGTTTCTATGTTGGAAATGAGTGGAAAGTGGGTGGAAATGGGATTAAATGCAAGGAAAGTAGGTGGATGGGAGTAATGAATGCAAGGAGTAGTGAGGGAGTAGCTGGGTAGCGGCTAGGGGGTGCTCTCTTCCGAGCCCTAGAAGCAACTAGTGCTTATATAGGAGCTAGGGCTATGTGGGGGTATAATAGGAAAAGCAGTGCAAAGTTGTGTAGGGTCGGTGATCACCACGGTCGTGGTGGGTGTGCCACGGTCGTGGTGGGGGTAGTGGGGAACGGCTGTGGGGGGTGAATATGGTCGTGGTGTGAAAGAAGTGGTGAAAAAGCGAAGTATGGTGGTGGCCACGGCCGTGGTGGAGTTCCACGGTCATGGTGGGTCACATGCACCATGGTCGTGTGGCTTAACTCATCCGTTTTGGAGGAGGAGGAGGTGACCGTGGGAGGGGCCACGGTCGTCTTGATCATCTTCGGTCATGATCGTGGTGACTCGGCCACGATCGTGGTTGCTTAGAGGAAAACCCTGTTGGAAGCTCACTTCTTGATTAATAAACGCACGACCGTGGGAGGAGCCCATGGTCGTTTTCTCTTCTCGAGGCCACGATCGTGTTGATGGCCACAATCGTGGTGTCTTCACTGGCCACGGTCATGGCTGGGAGGCCACGGCCGTGGGACTCTGTGGAATTTCCCTGTTGAAACTATTGGATCATGGCAATAAATGTACAACCGTGGCATTGTGGCCACGGTCGTGGTGAGGCTTGCATGACTTGATATCGCTTCTGACTTTGTCATTTTTGGATGTCTTTGCTTGGGGATGATTCTTGGCCACTGGAGGTAGGTTGAGGGAGACTTTGGGGCCTTCTTTGGGTCCCTCCTTGAGTGGGGGAACCCTAGAACTCCCTCTCTCTCTCTCTTCCATCTAAGCATGGTCCAAGTACCTGAAAAATAGTGCAAAGAACATCCATAAGCATATTTGCAATGATAATCATATTGGGGAAAAATACTTGTAATCTAACATGTTTAGATGCAACTTAAGTACAAAATGGCACAAGATGGAGCCCTAAAATAGGGATGCATCAATTTACATGGATTCCATCATTTATCTTATGGCCTCAAGCAATTTATCTGATCCCTCAATAGCTTCTAGGTAGGTTTTTGATTCATATGTATGATCAAGTCATCACCTTTGAGTTATAAGATATCATAATCTTTCAAATTCAAGGTGTGTTCTACTTGAACTATGAGGTATTGTGTTACATAAGGAACTTGAGATTCCACATAAACTTGTGATTCTCCTTGTTCCTATTGTACATATTTAGGTTCAATGTTTTCTTGTTTATCTCAAACATTTTGAGTTTTACTTTTAGTCCCACTGTTTTCTTTAGATCTAAGTACCTTTTTAGGAATACAATTATCCTAGAAACAAACACTTAGATTTCTTGTTGGAATATAAGTAGTATTCAACAAGAAAATATTCATGTGATTGTGGATAAAGCATTTAAAGAGACTATTTTCTTATACAAGCTTTCAATCCTAATCGTTATAAAAGACATATCATGACACTTCCCATTCCATATCTCATATGGTGTCTTTTGAACCAATTTACACAGTACAATGTTTTAGTGTAAAGCATGTGCCAAAATGAATATGGGAAGATTAGCTAGATATGTTGATAATCACACCATGACTTAACACGGTGTGATTCTTTCTTTTTCATAAACTATAATGATACATTATCATTGTGTTTCATATGGAGTTCATCATGATACACTATCAGGATCTTCCAAGGTCCTCAAACTCTTGGTTTACATATTTCAAGATCGATCATATGAGGTATCTTAATACTTTTACCAAGTTAGTGACATACTTCATTTATGATATCCTTGAACATTTCAAGAGATCCAAACTTGAATTTAATAAAAATTTTAATATCTACAAATAAAATCAGTAAATATATATAATGAAGTCCTTGCAACTACCTTAGAATTTATTCTAAAAGGTCTTGTGTACATCAGTATGTACTGGCCCTAATAGTATACTCATTCTTCCACTACATCTAGGGAAGATTCTCTTGTCCTATTGCCCACTAAGAAAGATATATATGTCCCTATTGGTTCAATAACTAAACGATTCTAGATAACCATCATATGGATTCTAGAGATGCATTTCTAATTTATGCGCTCAAAATGACAATGTTATAGGTATACATTGTATGAGTTATCAAGTCATGCAACATATGTGCCATACACATTTGTCTCTACAAATATCAAGTATAGTTTCTGAGACATAGGGAATTGACTTAAAATATCATATCTTTTTAAAATAAAACATGATGTTCTTGTCACACAAGACATATAATGTTTTCATCAATGCCAGGTACATAATAGCAATTCCCTAATTCTATTATGTGCCCATGAATGACAGCTCCCAACTGTAAAGGAAATAACCCTTTCTCCACACAGTTCTAGCTTACTTCTTCTCAAGTCTAGAAGTTGAGATCTCTATCTCCATCTTCTTCCTAAGATCTTGTATAAGGATGATAGTTCTTTCCAACATCCAGTCAAGTGACAAGGTGGCACTTTCTATTTTTTATCCTATAAGTGAAAAGGATAGATTCCTTTTATGCTTACCCTTTACCATAACTTGAGTGTCGAATACTTGGACTTATGATTAGCCTCAAAACACTTCTTAGCCTTGCCCTTTCCCTAGGACTCACTTCCATCATCATCATGGATTTCTCCTTCTTCTTCCTTGATTTTGCATCAACATGCCAAGCATTTGATAAAATGACTATATGATTTATGCAACACTTGCATAATCATATTCATGGTCTACTGTTAACCTAAGAGAAATATGATTCATTCCACATGTCCAATCATATTGAACACATGGGGTTCTACTAGACCGACCTTTGTCAATTTGCACTCAATTAGTACTTTTTAGACATTATACCTTCTTTGCTTTACATCATTCTTAAGATGTGTTACTATCTCGATAATGCCCATGATTTCATGTTGTTCATGCAACTCTTAGTTCATACAACTTAGCATTAGGTATTTAAATGTCTAAGGCATCATTGGAATGCTTCCAATAAGCATACATTTAGCCTTAGGAGCATTTGGAGCAGGTTCCTCTAGCATTGGTCTATCAAGTACATAGAGCTTTCACATATTGATGAGAAAAGTTCCCAAAGTGTTTAACCAAGTGTTAAAATTTATCTCGTTTTGTCCTTCTTGAGGATTGATCACAATTTGAATTTGTTTATGTTTGGCATTTGATTCTACAAAGAAATATTGCAACTTTTCAAAACATTTTTTATTTGGTTTTATTTGATAAATTTGACAATATTAAGTTGGTCTTTAATTAACTATCACTCCCACTATTTTATTTAAATGATAGACCTCAATATCAATTTAGAATATTGTAGCATACTATATTCTAGTGAGCCAACATCCAAACCAATTCAGTCAATACGCAACCACAATGGAGCTCATGACCAATTATTAAGGTAGGAAATCATGTTAATTGCATCATATTAAACTCTTAGATAGATGATATGTGCAACTCCTTGCCATTACTCATCTACATGCTTTTGGGCCCATACCCTATGAGAATCACCAGTCAAGCCAGGACCAAAAGCTAACACGACAATTATGCACACCCCTTTGGCAGAACCTACATTTCTACCATCACACTTCTATGAGATAGACGGTCTACCACACTTTGGCATAACCTATGCTTCGTCGATCAAGATTTTCATTTGTGGTGCATTTAGAAATCATCTAAGACTTGATATTTTAATTGAGGGAGTTTGTGTGTATATATAAATACATACACTTTATCCAATCACCACATATAAAGTATGTATCATATACATGCTATAACCACAAATAAGAACATGCAATAAATAAAACACATAAGCGTTGGTTATGGTCATACTAATATAATTCCCTGAAGCCACAAGGATTTACTATCACCTATGGTCCACATCATATGCAATTTGTTGTTGGTGATTATTTGTGCTTGAGCCAATCTTGGTTGATCGGATCAATTCTTGAACTGATTGGCTCGCCACTTGGTCACTCAGTTGGGCTCTCCTAAAGTGGTCATCTGGTTCTCAGGTTCAAGCAATGTTTGGATAGCTCTAGTCGATTGCTTTGGCCACCAATAGATCTGTTCATCCTCCTTTCGTCTGGCCTCCTTGATCCTCTAGTTGATAGGGTCATATCAAGAGCTTGTCACTTCATTTTTGTACAAATCATTATCTCACGTCAAAAATAAATTAAAACTATCCTATTTCTTATTACATTATATATGGGAAAAACCTCGAGTTATATTTGAAAGGAAATAGAAAGAAGAACATTAACTTACATTTGGAATGGAGAGTGAGGCTCGATACATAGACTGATTAACAACATGAATAAATAACCATAACCATGCTTCACACCCACCATCAAAATTAATTTTATGGTGACATGTGTAAATTTCCTATATATATATATATATATATATATATATATATAGTGTCAGGCTAGAATACACTCGAGTGTACAGATCACATTAATACAATCAAGTGTGTTTGGATATAAAGACTATTTTTTGTAGAATGTAAATCATTGATCTTCAGCATCATACTATAACTAGGCTACATACAAAGTTTGAACCCATTTGGATAAGCATAAGTTACTCATCTAAGGGCAACAAAATCGACGTGCAAAACTAATTTGAAATGCATAATTTTTGTGGTCTTTATAACATGACCTATAAATGTCCAAATGTTCTAAAATTTGTGTATGAGCTATTCAGAAGATGTTTAAGAAGATCAACAGATTAGATTTTTGAAAAAAATATTGCATCATGAAAAACTACTTGAGTGCATTTTGCTCCAAATAGACTCTAGTGTGTGCTAGCCTAACTCTTCTCTCTCTCTCTCTCTCTATATATATATATATATGTGTGTGTGTGTGTGTGTGTGTGCGTGTGTGTGTATCCATACATTTGTGTTCTTTATGTGGTGATAAGACAGATGTGGACATCAACCTATTTAAATATTCACATCGCATGAAATAAATAAACTCAATAAAAAAAAATTGATCATATTGATATCCCAAAACATAATTAATTGATGTGGATCTAATGTCATTGTAGTGAAATACGACATCAGATAGGAAACGGAAACAAAAGTTTTATGGACATATTTCCCATTAACCAGTAGATCGCATTAATAATTATGGAATGGTAAGTCCAACGAAAATCCTCATCAATGTAGATGCACACTCTGTCTTGGACGGTGTTTGTGTAGCTCTTGATTGCACTGGGACTCATCTAACTGCTCCTCCATGGATAGTAGATTCGAACAACTACTATAGCGGCTCCTCAGAACTCACCACGCACTGTGAGTTGATGTTTCCCTCCTAGCAGCAACCAAAGGACTCCTGCCTCTAGAATACTCCACACGAACCAACTAGAACACTTATCCCCTGCTAGAATGGATAGGAAGGAGTTCTCCTACCCATTGGTGTACTAGTCACCAACATGCTCGTCAACAAAAATGATCCTCAGATGTTTCTCTCTCATAGCTATCCCTCCCTTGTCAGGTAGGACTTGCTCAGGCTCTCTTGGTTACCACAACAAGAGAGGACAACAATTGTAAGAGAAAATGATTCTCAATTTTCTATATTGTGTTATGGGAAGCCCTCGATATCCCTCTATTTATAGTAGAGGCTAGGGTCGGGTTCCTAGTCTGTGCGGGAGTGAATGGGACCAGAAGATCTCAAATTTTTACAACAATTTTGGAAGTTTTACAACCTGCAATAGTCGAGACAGTTATCTGGCATAACATACGGTCATTTGTCACAGTCCAGACCGTCATCTTGTGTTTTCTAGTTTTGCACACATGTCAAAAATTCAATTCCAATTAGTGCAGTTAATGACATCATCACCAATCCTATGTGCAATCAAATTGCACACCCAAACCAGTCGTCTGGTGCATCTGATATGGGCATCTTGCACCGATTGACACGGTCATCTGGCCAAGCCAGATGGTCATCTGGCAACTCGAGTCAGACTGAATTTCAGCTAATACATGATACAATCAACCTGACACTCCAAACAACTATCTCAACACTTGAATCGGTTGTTTGGCAGTGTAGTCATATGATTTGTTGTGTGAATTGAAATAGCTAAACATTTTAGTAATCAATTCAATCATCATTCAAGATCAAACTTGTAACGTCCCAGGATTTGAGGCCTTGGATAAGACGATCTTAAAAGGAATGATTGGACTACCCATATAACCAAGGTGCACCTCCTTTTCCGGGAGCCCATCATTAAAGAACTTCATAGTTAAGCGTGCTTAGCTTGGAGTAGTACTAGGATGGGTGACTAGTCGGGAAGTTGATCCTGGTTTGCGCGTCAGTGTGGACAAAGTGTCTAGTTAAGGCTAGTGGTGATTTGTGGTGCCAGTCGTCATTCCTAAAACTCTACTAGAGCCTAGGGCAGTGGGCCCGTACGTCACAAATGGTATCAGAGCCATAACCCCTCCAGTAAGTGGGGCCCACATGGGCATGACATGCCAGTCTTGAGTCGTGTGGTCCAGGCATGTAGGAAAGGGCTGTCTGTGGTTGACGTATCCACCCTTGCGCTGGTATTCCGTGATCGGGAGTTGGGTGACCATGGGCCATTGTGGGTCTGCACTGAAATGAGGATCAGATTATGAGGCCATATAATTGAGCCTTGACGAGGACGTCAAGGTTCTAAGTGGGGGAGATTGTAACGTCCCAGGATTTGAGGCCTTGGATAAGACGATCTTAAAAGGAATGATTGGACTACCCATATAACCAAGGTGCGCCTCCTTTTCTGGGAGCCCATCACTAAAGAACTCCATAGTTAAGTGTGCTCAGCTTGGAGTAGTACTAGGATGGGTGACCAGTCGGGAAGTTGATCCTGGTTTGCGCGTCAGTGTGGACAAAGTGCGCAGTTAAGGCTAGTGGTGATTTGTGGGGCCAGTCGTCATTCCTGAAACTCTACTAGAGCCTAGGGCAGTGGGCCTGGACGTTACACTAGAACACTGCTCTTATGCTAAAACAATGTGTGGCTCTTCCTCAACAACCACCCAACACTATGGGTCAAAGTTATAAAAGAGAAATACATGTGCAACACTAATGCCATCAACAAACCTTGCTTGTTAGTCTGGAGTTTTATTAAACGAAACATGAAGGCTATCACATATGAGTGTTACATAACTATCAACTTCGGTAATGACACCAATGTCTGGTCAGACTCTTGGCTCAATGGCACCTCAGTCACATCTCTAGATCCCAATTGGTTGATTCCTCCTGAACTGAAGGACCTTCAAGTCAACTCGCTTAGGCTCGACAATGGCAACTGGGACTTTTCTTTCATGCCTCCAGCAACACTCAACATTATCTGACATATCCCTCCACCTACAGGTGACTCACTAGATGACTGTTGGGTCTGGCCCCATGAAGCTTTTGGTAACCTCACAACCAAAGCAGTGTATGCCTGGATCAAATCTAACGACTCTCACCACATACGGGGTGAGTGGAAGGCAATATGGAAATTAAAGGTTCCTGAATGTCTCAAGCCCTTCGTATGGACACTACAACATCGTGCCCTTCTGACGAATGTGGAGAAACACCGTAGACATCTTGATGTAGATACGACTTGCCCTATCTACAATAACTATGAAGACAGTCTCCTACATTGCCTTAGAGACTATGTATGTAGAATGGCCATCTGGAGGATCTTGGATGCTCATGTCACCTCCACCACCGCACGAGAAGATGAATGGATACAATGGATCATCTCACCATCACATTCCAATCATCACACTTCAACCCTCTATCTGGTTGCTTGCTGGCATATATGGAATAGCAGAAACAAGTTAATCCATGAGTGTGTTACTCCCAATGTGCAAGCTCAGATAGCCTTCATTAAAGAAAGAACAAACTCCATTATTCATGTCATGGAATCCATTCCTAGCTACACTAAACCTACTATAAGGATATTCACACACCTAGGAATGGTTGACTTCATCTTATTCATGGATGTTGCTTTCAACAGCGGTTCTCAGAACGTTAGTTCAGGTATCCACATTATTGACAAACAAGGCAACATCATATCTGGGGAGGGCATCCCTCTGCAAGCTACCTCACCTCTTCATGTCGAACTTCTGACCATTGTCACCACTGCAGCAATTTGCAAGGACCGTAATATGGAGAATGCTACCATCCTCTCTGACTATAGTTCATCAGTGGAGCTGGTAAATCAGACACACTGTCCCTCACTGTTACTCCAGTAAGTCTAGAGAAAATTTCATGTCATAAAAGCAACATTGTGCAATCTCGTAGTGAAGTACCTCCCTAGAGATCTAAATCAGGTTGCTGACAAACTTGCAAAAACAAATCTTCTCTCCCAATGCCCCTATTCTATTAATTGTAATGAACCGCCATGGCTCATAGATAACCTAGATGTTAATCTCTCCATGTTTTGGCATGTACTAGAGCACAAGAGGAATAAAAGTTAAGCTCTGGGTATTACCAAAAAAAAAGTTTACACAGTGTGACATTGCCACTGGAGGTGAAATTTAGTAAATTTTGAATATGTAAAGGTGAAAATGGAAGCAAAGAAAATGAATTCAACTTAAAATGAAGCTTAATTACTTCATGCTATTTATATGAGGCAAAATAAGTATTTCATACCCATACACATTCAGTTTTAATAATGTAGTTCAAATGAGACACAATTAGGATGTTAATATTAAAAAAATTAATCTGGAGGTAATGTTATTCACTCAATCAAGTGAGAAATGTATGAAGAATTCAATCAGTAATAAATCAAATATGATGAATCAAATATGGAAACAGATTCATGTATTTAAGCATCTAATCTGAACTCTTATATGATGAAGTAAGTTATCATGTTAAATTAATATTCTTAATGAAGTACTAGTGAATGTAAATAAATAAATATCAATAACTCAATTGGAGAAATAAAGTTAAATTTCTATACGATATTGAAAAGAATGTGATAATGAAATGCAATGATGTACTTCAAAACTATTGTATTAGGAAATATATGTATTTGATAGAATTCAATGTGACCATTCAAGTGTTGTCTAATGATTCTAATTGAGCTATGATGTGGCATATCAAAAATTTTCTTTCTAATAATGAAAAAAAGAAGAAAAATGAAACTATTAGTTTCTAAAAATCATGTTTCACACACAATGGAATTTTTTGCATCCAAATGAACAATACAATATTCATCGTAGAACAACATCTTGGGTCATATTATTTTGATAATTTAAAATATTACTAATATGAAAAAGGGTTTATTAAGGAAAAACAAAATCATCATGTATTGCATAGAGATCTATAGAAGATCCCACATCTGTATCCACTGAGGATTAATGCAAATGAGTAAACCTGATTTAGCTTTAATATGAAACTCTAAACTATTTACAATGCCATTAAAGACTTGCCAAGTATCACAAACCCTATTCCCATGAATTATATTGTTTCTCTCCCTCTAGAAGTGAAAAAAAGAGATTTGTAAGATCAGACCTTCAAAATATCTCATTTTCAGTTTACATCTAATCTTCTCAAACATCCTAGGAATTACTTCATGAAAGTTGTCCAGTGGGAGGAAGACTGAACCACATTTCTTGTCCACATGTACCTAGAGCTCACATTCAAAAAATATATGGTCATGAGTCTCTAGTTCTTTTTTGCACAATAGGCATTCATTAGAGCATGTGACCCCTGCCGTGTGGGAAGTATGTTCATAATGGAATAGTGGGCACGAAAGATCCACTTGGGGAAGTGTCTTTTACCTCATAAGAAAGGGTCATAGGCGACATGCAAGGAGTTGTAGTTGATGACCATGGCTTAATCATATTAACCATCTTGTTGAGACCAATTGATAAGATGATAATCATTTCTGATTGCATGCCAAAGTGTTTGCATCCTCCTAGTTTTGGATCTCCCCTATGTGGATGCCTTTTCTTCCAAGTTGCCATATCGCTTCCACATCCAACCCGCCCTGAGGGAATCCAGTTAACTAAGGAAGTCATCAATTGTCTTGATTGCCACTATCCAAACAATATCCCAAGGACCAGTAAGCCCCATGCCACAACCATGGACCAGTTGAGAAACTGTCACCCAAGAGATGGCGTGATTGCAACCACCCCATAGGAACCCATTACTTCCTTAAACATTTACAAAATGAAACGAAGTATTTCCTCTAGTATGATCCAATACTCGATGTTCTTGGAGAGTACATATTTGATGAGAATGTCCCTCCTGACCATAGAGAGACATATTATTGTCATGGGATAACATGTAAATGATTTGATTAATAATAAAGACAAGCTTCCAATTTATTTTATAAATTCAGTTATGAGAAAATGAATAACATAATAAATGTCTAGAGAATGATATCATTCAATGACGTATGTCTTCAGGTTGAGAACCTAAGAAATGAGATCATACATATGTTAAGAGTATATACATTCACATTATGTCCCTGATCAGTTGATGTTGTGGAATGTTGATAGACATAAAAAAACACATAAGATTAGAGTGTGAGTTGGTTGATGATAGAGTCTCATTAGTCATGATATGGTAATATCAAACCAAACACATAGATACATGTTAGAGAATAGTGTATCAGATATACCAAATGTGAGATTGATACATGGAAGCCATCATCATGGAAGTCATAGTCAGCTCTCACAGTGATGGTGGTGGTTGTGGTTCTTAGATGTGAAATCACTGCAATCATCATATGTCGTTGGGTACACTTTGACATCATCAAATGCAATCTTGAAACATGGGTTGTTATAAAGGTGATGATTGGGTGACTTTGACACATGGGGATTGATTGTGAGTGATAAAGATGGGATTTGTCCCTCCTACAGGGGTATGAAATCCAAGGCCTCTTGATTAGTGAGACTGAGAAAAGTATGTCCATATGGATGTGAGTCAATATGTGATATTGAGCTTTCATATATTTCATGTAGTCTCCTCTTGTTTAAGAAACAAGATTGAATAATAATGAGGATGATTGTTCCATGCCTCTAGTTCAATCTGGATATCAGTGACAAAGGAAATATATAAACACTATGACAATATACATTGATTGTAGGTTGAAGTTTCTCCCCAATTTTCCATTCACTTGGGTATACTGATGTGTGACTAGGCATTACTCTTGGCTTGTGATGTCATAAGTTATTATGGACATTCACTCCCAACATGATATCGGACCTATAAGGTCACACACATAGGAACTCACCAAGACGAGGAGTTTTGTTACGACCCCACCTTCCGGTAACCCCCAATTACGGGAGACCGAGAGGTCGAAGCCGCACCCATAAATTCTGGATCAAAGGTTTGACAAATAATCAATAACAATTAATAAACTTTACCAACTAAACTGAAAACTGGTATAAAATAAAACTTTGCTTACCTTTTAAAAACTGGGATTTCTAAACTTCTATCCATGAAGATACCAATCTAACTAATCCTTCTGCGTACGTTAACTCTCATTTAATTCCACATATGTCACTTTACTGTTTGTTCTTTTCATTTGTACCTAAAACGCTGACAAACAAAACATCGGTCAGCAAGAAGCTGGTTTGTGGGGGAAACAATAATCATGTAAATATATTAACAACATAATCATTCAATTAATCATGTAACAACCAAGATTATGTGTTAAGCCAAACTACCCAATCCATACCTATCCACACCTCTGTGTTGTCCCTGTAAGGACTTATATAACACCTCTGTAAAGGTAGAGTCACATGGCACCACCTAAAGGTAGCCCAATATCTAACTCATTGTGACTTTATGGACCTACCCTTTAGGTAGCCATATACTAAGTCATTCCATGACCTGATGGACCTACCCTCTAGGTAGCCATGTACTAGGTCAGCCATTAAGACACAGAGGGGACCAGGATCTGAACTAGTAGGCACATATCTTATGTGATAGTCATATCCACATTATAATTTGCATGAATTAAATTCATCCAACAGTTAATTCATGTCATCGATGAAAACTTCGGAAAACCTCGGAAAACTAACTTGAGATATTCATAAGCATAACCACATACCTTTCAAGTTGATGTGAGACAGAAACAATCCAATCAACCAATCGGGAAGCAAGCACTTAATAAGATCCTGAAACAATTATACAATTTCCTTTTATTATTCATGTCATTAAGATATATTGAATCTAGCTCGCTTCCTAGGGTTTCTAGATCACTTTTAGGGTTCCATTGCAATTAGGGTTTCCCTTCATCTTTTACCATATTAAACCCTAATTTTATGCCATTACTCATAAACCCTAATTATCTCATCTATTCTCTAATATTAAGGTTATCTTCACAACATATAACCCTATTTTTGGATTTAAAAGCAACACAAACCATTAATTAATTTCATTAAGCTTCTTTTATGTTAAAAATACTATTTTACCCTTTTAAATCACGACAAGATCATTATACGCATTGATCAACAATTCCAAGTTCATTATAGTCTAATCACATATGAACTCGATATATCATTAAATTCACCTTTGATTCATTGGAAAACCCTTATTACTATACTAAGGGTATTTACCCATAATTAAGGACTTTTGTATTCAAATAACTTAGAACCATCATTTAACAACGTATTTTCACATATTTCCAATTATATATGATCTTATCCTCTTTTACCTTAAATTAGGGTTTCTAAATGCTTAATTATTCTCATATGGGGTAAAAACCCTAAATCATGCAATTTCTCATCTAGATTAGATTTGAATCTAACATTATCATTCAACAGGTTATTATTACTCAAACTAACCCATTAGGCATCATAGATTCAATTATTAACATCAATTAGGGTTTTCAACCTAACTTTAATGCACTTTTCATCAACTTAATATACTTTTGTAATTAGGAGAGGAATTAGGATTTAATATTATTTTTATTGGATTCCTCTCGTTTTCCTGATCAATTTTCATATATAGAATGTCTTTTATTCGACCTACCAATAATTAACTACATAATTTGCAAGATAAAGATATTTGGGCCAATCAGAGATTGACATGTCAACAAGAATACCTTGATTTTATTTGTATCCGCACTGGTCTGGTTTATGACGAAAATACATGAATGCCCTTCTTATGTGGACAGGGTCTTCATGCGTTGGAGGGATGGTTTAGTCATTTGGTTATGAATCTTCTTCAACCCAATGACATGGCTTTGTGCGCCGATCAGAGCCGTGCCAACGCTGGTGTCCGGTGCTCCTTCCACGCGACCGACAGCTCATCCTTGCCGCGTCGAACTAGCAGCTTCAGCTGCTGGCCGCGATCCATCCTCTCCTCCCCCTCTCTTCGACTCTCACCAACCTGGCGTCGTGCTAGCAGACCCACCATCTTCGTCCTCTCGGCCTGCTACTGCCGCAGGCACGAGAGCAAGGCTCAACGCTTCTACCTCCCCGACACCTCCGGTTCCAAACACCTGGACTCCCAGCGGCTTGCCTTCCACGTTCCCGTCTACCAACTGGAACTACCGCTGTCGATGGGGGCACATCCCTGACGCAAGGGCATGGAGTAAAAATACCACCCTAACAGAAGCCTTGCGATGCATCCACCCTCCACTATCGCCTGGAAGACATAGAGGAGCTTCTCTCGAGGGTGATGGTCCAGACCATCACGACGACCAGGTTCCACAAAGGTTGTGGAGTTCAAGCAAGGTTCCTTGGTGGATTTCTCTTACATGAGACCGGTGTCTAAGGGTGATGATGAAAAGCTCCTCGTTTCCTCCCTTTGTAACCATGGAAGATGACGATACCTTGTACACTGCCTTCCTAGATCAGCTGGGATTAGGCTACGGAGAGAGAAACCTAGTCTACCAGCAAGGGACGTGGTTATATGGGGAAGGAGGGAATATGTCTTTGTTGCCTATGTTCTTGTCCCATATATATATATATGCCTACACCTTCTCACGTTCTCACTTTTTATTTCTTTTCCCTCTCTCTTTCTTGGAGCACAAGGTTGATATCAAACATGGTAAAACACTTTCACATTATGACATCCTATAAATGATCCATCACCACTTTCTCGTAACCATTACAAGATGTCTCCTTTTCTTTGTTTTATTCCAACTCTTACTATGCATTATTTGGATTTTCTCTTTCTTTTTATTCAATGGGACTTCTTGGACCCCAAGAAATTCTACTATTCCGAAATCCCTTTTTAAGGATACGTATTATCCTTCTAGATGCATCTACATGCATTATTCTTCATTATTTTGTTTATTTCTTATTAAAATATTTCCTTTTGAGGATTTCTCTTTATTTCTCTTTTATTTTCCTCATTAGTATTCCTTTTATCATTAGGAATCTTGGGATACGGAATTCCTCTCAGGATAACTCAATTGTACCTCTTTTTACTTATTTTCCACATTTTACCATTGTTTTCAATCTCTTTCTTAATAAAGAAATATTTAATTGATATTTTATTTACTTATTTCACTCTTTATGCAACTTTGGACTCCTTGGAACCCAAGAGGCACGAAATTCCTCTTTGGATTTTCCTTCTAGAGGTTTCCATCTCATTCTTTTCTCAAAAACTCAATTATTCATTAATTAATTGAATTTCCTTGTTATTGGGCCCAATAGCCAATAAAGCCCACAAATCAAACAACAAGGCTATTTTCAACGAAACTCATTTATTCAACACAAATTATATCATCATTTGTTCCAATATCTTTAAAATGAGAAATTACATTTCTCTCCTTATGAACCCAAAATTGGGGTTGTAACATCTACTCTCGCCTTCTTTATGCCTAGACTACCTTTAGATTTAGGTGCAGTGACATTCTTCCAAGACACTAAGGAGAGCTTCTTTTGTTCTCTCCTGTCGGACCAGATGAAGTCCTTGAGGTTCTTATTGATATCATCGTAGAGTGATGGGAAAAGACATACAGTTTGCATGGTGTAGGATGGGATTGCTTGCAGTGTTGCCTTTGCAAGTGTAACTCTGCCAGCCATAGAGAGGTGTTTGGCAGCCCAGCTACTCATCCTCTCCCTAATGGCCGTAGCTATATGCTGGTGTGCGCTCTTGTTGACTTGATGGTGGAGAACTAGAACTCCGAGATACTTTCCCAGGTTCTCGATGCTCTAAATGGTGATACTCTGACAGAAAACTTGTTTGTCCCTTCGCGTAACATTTACTGAGAAGAAGCAGCAAGATTTATCCTTAGAGATAGATTGGATTGAAACCTTACTGAAGCTGTTAAGAACATCTAGGATGACTCACGCTTTTTGTGCACTAACTTCAGCTAGTAAGAGTATGTCATCAGCGAAGAACACATGTGTAAGAGGTGTTCCACATCTGGTTAATTGTATGGGCTTCCATTGTTTATTGCGAACAACTTCATTGATAGCTTGAGATAATCTTTACATATAGAGAATGAAGAAGTACGAGCTGAGCGGGTCACCTTGCCAGACACCCCTAATTGCCTTGAAGGGTGGGAGAGGGACGCCTTCCCAAAGAATGGAGGTATTCCCAGAAGAGATGATATCCATCATTAGAGACACTATGATGGATGGGAGGCTATTTTGATGAGGGTATCTTATATGAATCATCAGTCCTTGCGATCAAAGGCCTTAGACAGGTCAAGATTCATACTCTCCCATTTTTTGCCTCTCTTCTTTTGCTTCATAGAGTGAACTACTTCTTGCACTAAAAGGATGTTATCACTGATTCTTCACCCAGGAATGAAGCTGGATTGATGCTCTGAGATCTACTATGGGAGATAGTGTTTAATACGTTCTACAAGAATTTTAGATATGAGATTGTAGAATGAGTTATTTAAGGAAATGGGTCTTAATTTTGGGTAGCGCTAGGGCTGTTTTGTTTTGGGAATGAGGACCATGTAGGCTTCTGCAAACTTATCATCTACTTTACCACTACTGAAGGCATGTTGGACTGTGAGCACAACGGAGGGGCCGATTGTTTTCCATTTGGTTTGGTTGAATTCGTTGTATACCCTTTCTGGGCTAGGTTCCTTAGACGACGACATAAGAGAAATGGTCCTCCTATTTTCTTCATGGCCAGGCATGCGTGCAATAAAGTTTGATGCTTGTTGTGGTAGTGCTTTGAAGCTACCAATGTATGAGGTTATGAATTCAATTCTAGTAATCTGACTGTCTCTTTGAGCCATAAGGTCGTGGAAGTGCTTCAAAATGACTTCTTGTAGAGCTTCTTTAGACTCAATCCATTCACCAAAATCATCACGTATTCTGCATATCTTGGTAGAATGTTTGCGAGCCTTGACATACGAATGATAAAATTTTATGTTGCCATCCCCGCATTTGAGCCAATGAATGTGTGCTTTCTATTGCTAGTCTAGCTCCTTAGCAAGGAGAATTTTGGAGTGTTGTTCTTACTAGATAATGGATAGTAAATCGTAAGCAATATTAGGATGATGACTGGCAATTACCTGGAAGTGGGCGATCCTTGATATTATTGAGGTCTTCAAGTTCCTCTTTTTCTTAAGATTGTTTTTCTCTCACTTGAGCACCAATGACTTGAAGAGGGGCAGGGCCTCAGTGAAGAATTTATAAGTATCCCATTGAGGAATGATGGACTGATTGAAATCTTCAGTGAATTTCTAGCTTGCTTTGGTCTGAAAGATAGCTTGCCGTGTTCCAGGAGTAGGTGAGGTCGATAGGAGAATGTTGTTATGGTCTGAGTGGAGATGAGGAATAACAACAATGTTGAAACCTCCTTCAGCAGTGACCCACTGGTCATTAGCGATGACTTGGTCAAGTTTTTCCAAGAGTCTGTGATGCTTGAAAATGAAGAAGTGGTCGTACATCTTAACTTTAGTGAGTCCAGTGCTTTGCAGTGTGGCATTGAATAAGTAGTTGTTAATATGATCAAAGTGTTTCCCTCTTCATTTCTCAATGATGTCAAGCATTGTATTGAAATTGCCGAGGACCGCCCAAGCTTCATTGATGGTGTTAGATAGTTCCACAAGACGTGACCATAGGTGTTTTCTCTTCGATAGGGTGGGACTGCCATACATGAAGGTTATACACAATGTGTGATTGCATCTGCAATGGACGAATTGTCTATGGTTGTAGAGAATGTCCACATGGCATCTAGCATCATCCCAAAGGACTCAAATACCTCTGGAGAAACCCAGAGTCTACACGCAATCAGATGAGGAGAAGCCAATCTTTTTCACAATGTTATCAACAGAAGTGTCACTGCATCTAGTTTCAAGCACAACTAGGATGGGAAATTTGTAATTCACTTTGTATTCTTGGAGTAGACAAATTTTATCCTTGGAGAAACCTCCTTGGATGTTCCAACAGATGATGTTTACCATTAGGATACATAGGTGGGGATGAGAGTTACTGAATGGCGGCAAGAAGACCCATAGTCTGGCCATCCTCACCCTCACCAGTAGCTCCTGCGGTCTCCTTTGGGTCTGGATCTACAACTTCCATGTCTTGAAGTTGTTCATCAAAGTTGAGGAGTTTCTTGGATCCTATGAACTCAAGGTTACCCACTCATTGAGAAAGTTCCCCTTCTTTCATTCTCTCCCAGGGCTCACTACAACATTTTGATAGATCACTTTCCTATTTCCCAGGATAACACCACTGTTGGGTGGGTTGGCGTTACCCCAATTGAAAGTGTCTGGGGGCTGATCTGAGCTTTCCTATGAGATTGTGCCGCCGAAGAGGAATACTTCTCCATTGTTAGGTGATAGGTTCCTACCTTCTAAGATCTGGTCATCGAAAAGGATGAATGTAGTGTCAGATGAGGGATTGTCTTGAACCTTACCCTTACTGGGGGGGGCTGTGACTTTTGTTTTGTTGGTGGCTTGGGAGGGCCCTTCTTCTTGTTTTTCTTGCTTACTATGGTCTCCCAATCAGATTCATCACTGGAGTTGATAGCTATGTCTGGTTCTGTAGTGGTAGGCTTAGTCTGGGTTCTCGATTTCTTGGGCAGTTCTTCATTAGGTTTGGCACCTTGACCTTGTTTTAGGCCAGTCTTCTTGGGTGATTGTCTCCTTACTGGCTTAGGAGCATGTATTGCTTCTGTGTATGCCCAATGACTCCGGAGCTCAACTGTCGTAGAGGATGAGGCTTCGTTAGGGACAAAGGGCTTGGAGAAGGTGTAGCCTTTGTCTTTGTGACCTAGTCGACCACACTTCAAGCAAACTACAGGTAGATTCTCATATTCCAGCCTATAGTGTGCACCATTAAGTATGAGTGCAGGTAGAAGAGGCTTTGACATGTCAACTTCAACAGCGAGGTGGGAAAATTTACTGCAATCACCCATCATCGTTGTTGTGTCGATCTTGATTCTCTTCACAACCAGTTTCCGATGCAAGCTAGAAGGTTGTTTTGGTACAGAACACTGGGAGGTCTTTTACTCATAGCCACCCCACTAACTTGCGAGGGATTAGATCAGAGGGTCTGAAGTCTGGCGACCATGATTGGATAGAGATGTAATTGCCAAACACGGTCCAGGGACCTCCAGTCATTACTTTGATGAAGTCATTTTCATTGTCCAGTTGGATAATATAGTAACCCATCTCTTGGTCGATAGCTCTGAATGAATCAGACAGATCCCAGAGGATGGAAAGGTTGTTAACAAGTGACTAAAATCCAATGTTCCCACCTATCATCATGACGATGACGACATGCCTCCATGGCTCAAGTGGTGGCGACAGGGAGGCTGGGTTGATTGTGATGGTGGGTAAGGCACCGTTGTAATCAACTTGGATGTCATCAGCTTTGAGGGTGTCAGGTGATGCAACCTTGAGCGAATCTGAGACCTTGCGTGTAAAGGAGTGAAATCACCCCTTTACTAAAAATTTGAAGAAATGACATCCATTCCAAACAATCTTAGAGGTATGATGGAATGGGCATAAATTTTCCAAATTTATTAAACATTGCTTTACAAAAGACCATTAGAAAGCAGCGAAATAGAAAAAATAATTGACTATATTCAATTTCATAAAAGGTTTATAAAAATACATCAAATTCTCCCATTAGGTTTTACATCAAGACACACAATCACGATCTAGATAGAGGGAAGTCTAGACTACTACAATCTTGTCTCCAAGCAACATCTCCATCAACTGAGTCCAAGCCAAAAGCTAAGATCTTCCATGTCTTGTCCATCACCTTGCTCAGCACCTGGGTGGTTGGCAAGGCACCCAACAAAAAGGGAAAGGAAAGAAAAGTATGTGTCACAAAACTAGTCTAGGATATCAAGATAAGTAAAGTAAATAAAAATAGGCTAGGGTACATCATATGATGAAGATAACAAGAGTATGAGGCTATATTCAAAAGAAACTTGCCATTAACAATTATATTAAAAAGGATTTGCATGTAAGATAATTATGTCTATCTAACTAAGTACGGTTGAGGAACCTACCAGACCTCTAACCTTAGGTGAGGGGAGAATAAGACATTCCTAGTAACCTACAATATTATGGGGAGAATAAGACATTCCCCATGGTGATTATTTACATGCCCTATGTGGGTGGTTATACATAAGTACCGCTACTTTATTTTAAATAGAAGATAAATCCACATGCTAGAAAAAGTAGTCATGGAAAGAATAATCATATGAATCAATAAGCATGGTAGTGGGTTACCAAGACCCAAGAATAATGTTCCAAAACTGATTTATGAGGCAAGTATAGCAAAAGATTCAAGAGTATATGAAATAGGGTTTAATAAAGCCTCGTTATAGAAAAATAGGTTAAGGCACAATTATTCCCAACTTAAGGTGTAAATGCACATACATAAAGAGGGATTTCATATACCTCTCTTACTGATATCAATTACTAACTTTCACCACTTTAATTGAGTCCAAGTTCCACTTTGCCTATTTACAATGTATTAACATGTATTAGAGTACATAGTGCACATTAATGTATAGCAACCCTAATTTTAGACCTTTTTAGAAAAAACTCAGATTTAGACTCTTAAAACATCACCAATGAACTTATTAGGTTCTATTGATGAAGAAAACATATTTTTATATTAATTTTGGAGTTATGATGATTAAGATATATTTTATTGCACTTTATTCATTAAATTCGTTTTGCAAAAATCACCCTTCATCAAACCCTAAAATCCGACCTTGAAAATATTTTTATTAGATAGAGATCAATTTTCCAATTCCAAAACATATTTATTTGTCAATTTTGGATAAACTTTCTAGAAGATATGAATTTTTCAATACTTACCAATAGGAAACTCCCACATCATCAAACTGATCGAGATAATTAAAGAGAGAGGGAGAGGGAGAAAACATCATTTGACCCCAGATCGGGTTTGAAGTTGCATAGGTAACCAAACTAGAGCTTCTAGAGAAGGTAAAATAGAAAGAAACCAAAACCCTAGAAGAGCATGCTAAAAAGAGATGGAAATCATCGATTTTAAACATAGAAGCATGAGTTTTAAGCCTGTACTAAGAAATATATGAGAAGGGGATTAACAAAAATTGCTTCTAGGAAGGTAAGAAGGTCCAAACAGAAAGGATCTTGAGATTATAAGGTCTGGTTGCTCCAAGCCAAGCTCTTTTCTTGAGCAAAGATCACATTCTCCAGTTTAGAAGTGCAAACCCAAGCAAAAGAGCATGGAGATGAGACGTTTTAGGGTTCTAGGTGGAGTTTTACCATGTATGGTCATGGTTTTAACCTGGAAGAAGGTGGGAGGAATACTAACAACATGAAAATAGGGAAGGAAAGGAGGATTCTTACTAGTTTTAGTCAAAATCACCAAGGAGGAGCTTAAGAAATCCTAAATAGAGCAATTTGGAACCCTAGGAGCCTTCTTCACCAAGGTAAGCACCTTCTTTTACCTTGGGACAACAACTTCATAGAAAAACATAGAAGGGAAGATGCTCTAGGCTGGGGGAAAGAGAAGGAGAGTATTGCTTCTTGGATTGGGAGGTGGGAAGGGGTAGGCATGGCCTTATAAAGAAGGGGGCAAGTATGAGGTGTCTATGTGACTTTCCATGTGTCCTTAGGCTAAGGCTTCATGGCCATGAAAGAGGACAACTCATGGAATCTTCTTGCATATCAAAGGTCTGTCCTAAGAGCCCCTATAGCCTTCTAGGCTATTCCCATCTTCCTTCAAATAAAGAAATAACCCCATTGGTTCATAGTTTTTAAAGATAAGCACATTTATAAAGAGGGTAATCCCTATAATGCCCTTGGAAAGTAACACCTTCAAACCAAGGTGCAACTAGGTGCCCCATAGTTAAAAATCTCTTGAATGGTAAGTTAATACCTAAGGATTAAAATTGAGGTGATAATTTGCAATGAAAACCTCTCAATTAGGTAAATTGCATAAAAGTCCAGAATGTGCATATTTAATTGCATAACCTACACAACAACATCCAAATTGGACCAAACTCCATCCACAAGTTATCTTTGATGTGTAGAATATGAATTTGCCATTATTTACATATTTTAATTTATATAATCACATTATTAATTACTTTTGCATTTTCTTGATTTTCTCTCTCCTAAATTTATCCAAATATTTCAAGGTTGTCCAAATTAGATGAAATTTGATATGTAGGCTAATTTTGATATGTAGATTTAGAATTTGATGTTTTTTTCCTCTTTTGAGACTTCTTTTTATGAGATATGTCATATGGCCCATTAACGACCCATTATCTAAATTGTTCATCCAATTAAGTTTCTTATCTTCATATTACCTATAAAATGAGTTATGTGGCATATTGTATGTTTTCAAATCACATCAAAAAGTTAGATTAAGGTTTTGAGCACTTAATTATGATAATTAAGCTTTCACTGAGGCATTTGTGCATAAACCCTTCCATTGGTATAATTAGTGAATAAATGTTCACTAAACCACTATAAATTCCACTAATTAAATAGAAAGGCCAATAAGGATAGAAATGAAAGGAAAAGATGGGAAAGAGGGTCAAAAGACAAAATTTTAGAATTCAGTATGTTACATTGCGGCCTGTCATGACATCTTTGCAGGAGAGTTCTTTGAATGTATCTATCGTGTTGTTTCTAGGCGTGTCGGAGTTTTGACCATAGGGGTTGTCAGTAGGGCTTGAGGGGCGTTCTCCTGAGCACATGAAGAAGGTTCAACGACTACCTCCTCCTCATCCTCTTCCTCTACTCATGTAGCCCCAACCTTCACCGCCACTTAACCCTAAGTGGTCTCCCTTCCCTAATTTACCATATAATATTTATCTAAATAATTATAGCAAGTCAACATTATTTTGACTTTTATTTAAATAAGTACTTCTTCTAAATTCATCATTTTCTAATTTAAGAAAAGTAACTTGCATGTGAGTGAGATTTTGCACACAACCTCATAATAAACATACTCAAGTACTGATGCCTTAACAAAACTTCTTACCTTCAAAATATATGATAATACTTTGAATTATTTCTTTTCATATCAATGACATATTCAAAACTAACATATTATTTTCACTCTATGAAAACATCTTAGGGTTTTATATACCTATATAGGTTCTCTATAAAATTAAATTAGCATTTTCATTATGAACACTTGTTCACTCATTAACCTCATCAAGAAATATTAGAAAATGACTAATTAAATTCTTGATCATAGAATTCATCATTTACATGTTGACATCCCATCAAAATTTCTTTATTTAGCTAATCCTCATTATATCATCCCTAAACATAGTACACTATTCATTTAATCTTTGAAATATATATCATTATTTGAAGTACAATAATATACATGGATATTTTCATACAAATACAATATGGCCACTTGTCACCCATAAAAATTTCACATCTAACCATATTACTCATTCAATCCAACACAGGTTGAATAATAAGAAAACAAGGTGAATTTCTCATTTATTTCACTTAACATTTATCATAACTACATTACAATTGCAATAAAGAATTTTTCACTAACATATGAATAAATAAAATAGATTATATGTTCCTCAATATATACCATTTCGTTATGAATTAGGTTTGATGAGGCCTACTATGGAAGTTTGTTGCTCATTTTCCAATAGATACTGGTTTAAATGGCCATTTTTTATGTTATCTTCTAGCTCGCTTTCTTTAAGACCATTGAACTATGCTACTTCAACAACTCTCCTAGTTCTATTAAGTGATATTTTTTAAGAACACGTTATTTTGTCTACAATTAATACAATCGTTTAAGTAAATGATCCAAATTATTGAAGAACACATCATAATGCAATTTCAATATTTGTCTTTAGTTTTGGGTGTGAATGCTCCATTTTTTAGTCCTCCCAGTTTGACTTACTGACAAAACCACAAAAAATGTCAAAGCAGAATTATTGAACTAAAATCCACAAATGTGATTTTTTTTTAATTAGAACATATTTAGAAACAAAGTATGGGCACAAGCATGACCCAAATATCAAGATGAGAGGATTTAAATCTCACACTGCAATGAGAGGAAGCAATAAAAACATACATCGGGATGTGAGAAGTTGATTTAATGCAATACTCAATAAATCCAACCAACTATGATCATTCAAACTAGATCGGTGATCATTTATTAAAATATGATTAAAAAAAAATATGATTAATAATCATTGGATGATTTCGTGTAAAAGACCCAAAATATTTCAAAAATAAATATCATTCGCACAAAATTGGACATTAAAATTCCCAACAGAGTAAAGGCTACAAACCAAAAATGATATTGGAGCCATGAATGATCCATTACAGACTATCATACGTGGAAGGTGTCACTGAATGTCCAACCTAAGATAGTTCCTTAACCTGGTCTCCCTATGAGTTATATACCTCCTAACACTTTCCAACAGATGCATCTTGAAATGATCCTGGATCACATTTTAGGATTATATACCACCTTATCCTGATTGAAACCCTCATTGGACTGACATCAAGTAAGGTGCCTACTAGGCGTGCACCGGATTTTGGGGTTGGATTCACCACAAGTTCATTTGTGATTATATCAGTTTAGTCCAAATTGATAAATGGGAGGTGGGGTTCTCACTAAACATTGACCACCCTATTTTTGTACTTTGATAGGTCCATGAAACATAGGTTAAAAGCACCTAGAGATTGGAACAACACAACAGGCATTACACCCTTTGTTTTTTCATTCAATAGTCCCTAAAATTCCCATTACATGCATCAAGAAAACATACGCGGTTAGACACTCACCAGGAACACATCCCCCTTTTTCGGTATGATTGTTTAAGGAAAAGCCAAGAAAAAGCACTTGGAAGCCACTAGAAATTGTAGAAACGACTTGGTGTGCTCCCCCATAGCCAACTGACATGGAATATGCTCTACCTAACCCCTACCAAAAGATAAACCACCTGAATCTAAAAATATAGCACCCCGTACTCTTTCTACAAATGATGATACCTAAAGGTTTTTATTTTGATAGGCTGGATACTACAGATCTTAGTTCGAAACTCATTTATAAAGGCTAGCACCAAATACCAACTAGATCCTCCCTTTCCCAGCTCAAAATTCAAGATAGAATAGAGAGTAAAATTTAATCCCCACCCAATGAAAGGTATTCTGGTCCTTGGAAACCATATCAATCTCTCTCCCAAATTTTCCACCTCCAGTGGTATGATCATATAAAAATAAACCCATACTCGTGTGGATGTCGTCGCCGGTGATTATCAATGGACTTGCAGATTCACACCATGATTGGTTTGTGCAGCCGCATATACCCCCGCCGAAATCTTTGAATACACATGTTGATAAGACCATAGCATTTGTGACACGATTGCGTATCTCAATCTGAGTCATTGTTAGCTTGGTGGGGAAAAAAATCACGGGTGTCCCGTGTCCAGCACTAGTGGAAATGGCCGTTCAAATAGAAATAAAAGCTATTTTCTTACTACAAATGAAGACTTTTTATATTTCATTTACTAGTAGTATGGCACTTCATATCGTCGTAATCCGTATGAGGTATATAGCTAGATGTATCGAAAAATATTTTTGGAGTTTGCTGCCCACAAGATGTGAATTTATTTGATCTCGATATGATTTGAATGTTGTGATTGTCTTTCTTGATAATCATCAAACCAACTTACATACATTTATATATAGTCACAGGGGTGACGATTCAGTTACACAAAGATAATGGGAACCGCAATGGTTCTGTCTTGATTGTCAATTAAGCGTCGTGCGACTTGAAGGGTTGAGTCTGTTAATGTCCTTTGCATGCTTCAGTTTGGGGATGATCAACGTGCCTGGTTTGCTGACATGGCTCGGGTGACTTGGCGCCTGGTAGCTGATCTATCTGCAGGCTAGTTTGCAGATTTGGTTGAGGTGGTCGATCATCTTGACACCCTCCCGCAAGCTCGGGATGGGAAAATCGTAGGCCGAGCTTGAGAGAAAGAGTGCGGAAGGAGTTTTTGTCCAAGGCTTTGGTCAACAGATCAGCCAACTGATCGTGGGTAGAGACAAACTGGGTTACGATGTGTCCAAGTAGGACTTTCTCGCGAATGAAATGGTAGTCTAGTTCAATGTGTTTGGTGAGGGCGTGAAGAATAGGGTTGACAGTGAGGTAGAGGGCGCTTAGGTTGTCACAATAGAGTGTTGAGGGGGCTGGTTGTGAGAGGTGGAGTTCTTGGAGAAGATGAGAAATCCAGGTCAGCTCGGCGGCGGTTTGAGAGAGAGCTCGATATTCAGATTCAGTGCTAGATTTGGAGACAGTTGGTTGTTTCTTGGAGGACCACGATATGCAGGTGCGGCCAAGGAAGATGCAGTAGCCACTGGTGCTACGGCGGGTGAGCGGACATCCAACCCAGTCAGCATCGGAGAAGCTGGACACAGGAAGATGTGTGTCCTTGTAGATCTGTATACCGAGGTGGGAGCTGCCCTTTATGTAACGGAGGATGCATTTCACAAGGGTCATGTGGAGGTCAGTGGGTTGATGAAGGAATTGGAAGGCAAGATTGACGACGTAGGTGATGTCTGGGCGAGTGAGAGTGAGGTATTGGAGTGATCCTACTATGCAATGGAAGTCATAGGGGTTGGGTATTGGTGTACCTTGGTGGAGAAGTGAGTCACGAAGGAAGGTGGTGCTTACTGGGGTAGGTGCAGGTTTGCAGTCGAGCATGTGTTCACAATCGAGCACTTCGATGGCATATTTGCTTTGGTGGAGGAGAAGGCCTTGAGGATTGGGTTCAGCTTGAATACCTAGAAAGAAACGGAGAGGACCAAGGTTGCGGATGGAGAATTCAGTTTCAAGTGAGCGGATTGTGTGGTTGATAAAGGTGAGAGAGTTACCTGTGAGGAGGATGTCATCGACGTAGAGAAGGAGATAGGTGGTGCAGGTGGAGGTGGAGAAGACAAAGAGAGACGAGTCACTGATACATGATTTGAAGCCAAGTCCTTGAAGGAAATGGTTGATGCGAGTGTACCAGGCTTGTGGTGCCTGCTTGAGGCCGTAAAGGGATATGTGAAGAGCACAAACATGATGAGGTTTTGTAGGATTGACGAATCCAGGGGGTTGATGCATGAACACAGGGGTGTCGAGGGTTCCATTGAGGAAGGCGTTACATACATCAAGTTGGTGAATGGGCCAGTTTTTGGAAGTGGTGATGGTGAGGATGGTTTTGATGGTAGCAGACTTGATTACTAGACTGAATGTTTCCATGTAATCGACCCCTTCTTCTTGGAGGAAGCCCTTGGCTACAAGGCGGGCTTTGAGGTGGTCTAGAGAGCCATCAACATGAAGTTTAGTTTTGAAAATCCACTTGCATTCGATGATGTTCATGGAAGGGGTGCGTTCAACTAACGTCCATGTTTGATTGTGATTGAGTGCACTGATCTCTTGCATTATGGCAGTGTGCCAACCATCATGGAGGAGGGTACTGTGCACGGTTTTGGGGATGGGAATTTGTAAGGTGGTGTGAAGAGCATAGCGGGGGTTGGGTTTGTGGATGCCTGCTTTACTGCGGGTGATCATGGGGTGGGTGGATTGAGAGGTTGGTGAAGATCGTTGTTCGGATGGTGGAATGTATGGTGCAAAGGGTGGGGGAGAGGGGGTGATGTTGAGGTAGGAGATATCGTTAACATAAGGTTGGGATGCATCAAGTTGGGTAGGAAGTGAGGCAGCGGGAGTGGGTGTAGACATGTTAGTGATGGGTTTAGGGTTTGTAGGGACTCTGTTGGAGGTAGATGAAGCAGTGATGGGCTTGTAGGGAAACTGTTCTTCGTTGAAGATAACATGTTTGGAGATGTAGAGACGGTTGGTTTTGAGGTGAAGGCAGTTGTAGCCTTTGTATTGGGAGCTATATCCGAGGAAGATGCAGGGAAGAGAACGAGTGTCGAGCTTATCAGTGGAGTAGCTTCTCAGGTAGGGGAAACAAAGACACCCGAAGGTGGGAGGTAAGAGTAGTTGGGTCTGTGTTTGTAGAGGAGTTCAAAGGGGGTTTTCATGCCTAGGAGAGGAGTTGGTAAGTGATTGATTAGGTAGGTGGCAGTGTGGAAGGCTTTTTCCCAGAAGGGTTTGGGTAGTTGAGCTTCAAAGAGCATGGCTAATCCAAGTTCAGTGATGTGGCGATGTTTGCATTCAGCTACCCCATTTTGGGATGGGTCATGAGGACATGAGATTTGATGTATGATTCCATGGTCGGAGAAGAATTGTTTGAGTTGTTGGTTGACAAACTCGCCACCACCGTTACTTTGGAACATCTGGATGCATTTGTTAAACTGGGTTCGAACCATGTTGTAGAAGGTGACGAAGATGTAGTTAAACTCACTTTTATGTTTCATGAGATAAAACCAACTGAACCGACTATAGTCATCGGTCAGGAGTACATAGTAAGCAAAACCATGTTGAGAGGAAGTAGGAGCTTTCCCCCATATATCACAGTGCACAAGGCAAAACGGTACAGAAGACCTTAGATGTTTATGACTGACAGACAAACATTTACTTTTACTAAGTTCACAGCTTGAGCAGATGTTGTCAACGGTGGAGGTGGAGGTGATGAGCTGCTCGTGCAGTAAATGGCAGAAGATGGAGTTGTTGGGGTGTCCCAGCGTTCTGTGCCAAACATTGTCGGAAGCTTTGGTGAAGCGGGAGCAAAAGAAGCTTTGCGGCGAAGAAGCTGGTAGAGCGGGCAGACGGTAGATATCGTGATTACACCGACCCTGAGCCAGGGTGTGGTGTGTCTTGAGGTCCTTCACCATGACAAGGTCCTTAGTAAAAACAAAATAGAAGGGAAATTGAGAGGTTAGTTTGGATACAGATAAGAGGAGTCACTTAATATCAGGAACAACTAGAACATTTCTTAGAGGTATTCGACAGAATGTCGTATCTCCGGTGTGTGTGATGGGTAGGAAACTACCATTTCCAACCATGATGGTGTCGTCCCCTTTGTAAGCTTGAAGGTGGTGGAGGTTACCTGGAGTGTGGGTTACATGGTCAGTAGCACCCGTGTCAACACACCACTCAGGTAGATCAACTTCATTGAGGCGGAGATCTGCGAGGGCGGAGCTATTGTGATCCATAAGGTGAGCAGGGATGTTGGAGGCCTGATTATTGTTGTCGAATCGGTGCCAGCATCGAAGGGCAGTGTGCCCTCTCTTCTTGCAGATTTGGCAGACTAGAAGGTCATTGTTGTGGTTGTTGTAGGAGTCTGTCTGAGTTGGAGGATTCCTGCGACCACGTGAGGTAGTTTGAGGTGAGTGACTGAGGATGCTTGGAGAAGAGAAATGGTGTCGACCACGACCTCTGAAATTCATGCGTCCCTATCCACCGATGGAGTAGTTGGGATAGGGAGTGGTGTTGTTGTTGTTTTTTTTTGGAGTTGTTCTTGTTGGTGAAGAAGACGGTGGGGGACATGGATTGGTGTCGACGTTCTTTCCGGCGTTCGAAGTCCTGAAGAAGGGGAAGGACGTCGTTGAAGGAGGGAATCAGTGGTTTGAGCATGGCTACCACAAAGCCTTCATAGTCGTTGTTGTCCAGTCCATTGAGTAAGGTGAAAACCTTCTCTTGATCATTGACAACGTAGCCGATGACATTGAGCTGGTTGCAGATGTTTTTGAGCTTGTGGGTGTACTCAAGTAGAGTATCATTACCTTTGCAGAAGGTTCGAAGTTGCGATTTGAGTTCAAATTCTCTGGTTTGAGAAGCTTGGGCGAACCTCTTGGTGAGGGTGAGCCAAACTTGATGCGAGGTAGTGCATCCAATGATTTCGCCCATAACTTCTTCTGAGAGAGATCCGACGATCCAACCTTTGAGCAGGCGATCGGTGCGGGTCCAGTCTTTGTGCTTTGGATTGGCATCGGGTAGGCCGGAGTCATCGGTGATGATGAGTGGTGGGCACTCTTCTGTTCCGTCGAGGAATCCATCCATGCAACATGATTCGGCAAGAGTTTGGACTTGAGCTTCCCATAGCAGGAAGTTGCTGAGGTTTAGTTTGAGGGAGATAAAGTTGGCAACGTTGAGTCCAACGGGGTAGGGGTAGGAATCAATATTGGTTTTGGAGGAACTAGCAGCCATTATCGTGTTTGGTATAAGACATGGTGTGACAGCTGGTGAAGGGCTGGAGGTAGAACACGGTGAGTAGGGGCAGATTTTGACGCACTGTGGAGGCTCTGATACCATGTGAATTTATTTGATCTCGATATGATTTGAATGTTGTGATTGTCTTTCTTGATAATCATCAAACCAACTTACATACATTTATATATAGTCACACGGGTGACGATTCAGTTACACGAAGATAATGGGAACCACAATGGTTCTATCTTGATTGTCAATTAAGCGCCGTGCGACTTGAAGGGTTGAGTCTGTTCATGTCCTTTGCATGCTTCAGTTTGGGGGCGATCAGCATGCCTGGTTTGCTGACATGGCTCAGGTGACTTGGCGCCTGGTAGCTGATCTGAATGCAGGCTTGTTTACAGATTTGGTTGAGGTGGTCGATCATCTTGACACAAGAGGGGTGTGGGATGAATAACATCGACCCCTGGCTTATAATATAAAAAAAAAATGTATCGGAAAATATTATTTGTTGGAGACCAAATCGTTTACGTAGTTGAACGTACATCAGTACATGTTCAAAGCTCGACGGATGTAAACGTGATTCGTTCCATGCTCTCTTACAACCTCTAGTTATAAGTACTTCTCCAGCCTCTCACTCAGACAGCCATCAGATATCAGCGGAAGGCAAACCAGAAGCTCGGCAGACGGAGAACAATACCTCAGTTTTTCAGAAGAAAGCCGAGATGTCCAGCTCTTCTTGTCCAGGTAACTGAATTGGACTTTATATATGTTATACGGATTCATTGCAATATGTATCTAGCTAGTTATCCGTCCGTCAGATGTTTGAAGCGCTTTATAATTACTCGCTCTCTGCAGGAAAAGGTCAGTGGCCGGAACTGGTGGGTTACAGTGGCGCCACAGCAAAGGCCATCATTGAGAGGCAGAACCGGGCCGTTAAAGGGGTGGTTATTAATGAAAACGACGACGTCCCGCTTAATTTTCGATGCAAGATGGTGTGGATCCGGGTCTCCGAGAAAACGGGAAAGGTGACCGTAGTACCAACAATCGGTTGATCAAGATAGATTCACGCACAAGGGGTATATATATATGAACACAAATGTTACTTAAACAAGTGCCCACTGCTCGTGTTATAAAATAAAACTGCAGTGACAATGACATGCCCTTTGGATCTTGTTATGTTGTTGTAAGGTAAAGTTATATATGACCCCAAATAAAATAATCTATTTCCAGCTGTCAAGAATTTTAAGATATCTTTCAAAAGTGCATTGGCTGCAACAAAATCCATCCAATAGATTGATTTATAGTGTACATTTGGTGTTTCTCTATTCTAATTTTTTTAGGAGGTCGGGATTGTTAGAGAAGTAAGAAAGAAATAATGCAATACGGCTGGCTTTGCTATAAAATAAATATAGGATGTGTCTTATACAACTGGCTACCATTCGGATTTAGATTTAATCTACTAGATCAATTGAGTGTGTATGATTATACAGACTCTTAGTAAACTTAGTCCTACACCGGGAAGCGGACAAACATACATTGGAAGTATGTAGACAAATATGATAACTAAATCATCCAATAATTAAACTTATATATGCTAAAAGAAGCAGTAAGCAGACTGGAACAATGATTTCACATGCATGATGTTGAAATATGTAGACATGTTGAAGTACGTAATTCTATTGATGTTCTATGCAGAAAGAACTTCTGGATATGCTCCAAATGTAAACAAACATACTAGAATCATGAGCTACCATGCAAAATCAAATAACCCAGTAAAAGATCGGATTAGTTACGAAATGACCCCCTTTAATCAAAACATGTCATCACAAAAACTATATGTGTTTCTTTTTAGGATGTATGCCAACTAACATCTAAAATAAAGTATCACTTATAATGATTTTTACACAACTTATTATAAAAGAAGAACTCAATTAACAACCATCAACTCACTCCGACCCATAATATATATTTGTTAAAATTAACTCTGTTATAAAAAGCAATGAACAAGTTTAACTGGTGAGCTCACAAACTGTTAGAACACGCAAACGTATTGCGAGCGCATGCAGACAAAACTCACGTATCTTTTTTAAACATACAAATATGTTGATACAGTAAACAGTTAGAATGCATCATTTTTCGTGTATTTTCTACGATTCTTGTGCCCCAATTTATGAATGTGTGCATTGGCACACCAAGGCAATACAAATAAATAAAAAATATAAAAACAAATAAACCGAGTAGGAATAGTCTTGAAAATAGGTTAGCGTGCCGATGACTAGACATACAACTTTGAGTATTCCCTTTTATCATAGGGATATAGAAGAGACATGTTACCATGCACATACTTCATATATTTATTATATATTTCTGATCATATTTCTTGGCATTATATTATCTAACAATAAAGTTATTTCTTCCAGTAAAATATGAAGTCTGGATGTAGTGACCATTCAAATCCGGCTAAGGTACTAGGAAAATGTTAAAAAGTAGTAATGAGTTTTTGCTACACATGCATTTAAACTATTACTATTAAACGAATACTAAAAGAAAAATAAGTATCCAACAATACAGAATAAGTACAATCAAGTTTGTTCGTCATTAAAAGCAACAAAATGAAATGTTGGTTGCTCCTCCATCATTGACGTGCTACAAGGAGTAAATGTAGTTGCCTAACATTATTCACTATGCATGTTTTTATGAGTTATGTTTTGAACTCTATCTTCTAGAATATGTATTTTCTTATAAAGTTGTGGGATCTATTCATCCAACTCCTAGGAAAGTATCTGAATTCAATACCATTCTATTATATATTTCAAGTACTGAAAATTTTGAATATCATTTTAGGCCTAATGAGATATCGTAAAAGTTTCTTAGTAGCAGAATAAATGACTTGCATTAAAATATTTGGGAGTGAAGTACATTGAATTTGTCTATAATCAACTTATCTCAGCTGATAGATACTTCTACCAACAATTTGTTTATATTTAACTAGAATATGTAGCTATAGTTAACTCCTTGAACATAGCCGCTCCAAATTGAAAAAAGTGAAACACAAAATTGTGTTTATCACTGGGTTTTTGAACTCATGTGCAAAACACAAAAATTGTTTGTATCACTGGGTTTCTCATCTCTCCCCCAATTGTCATTCCCTCACCCTCTCTCCATGAACCACTCTAATACTGATTCTCCATCTCGTTGCTTCTTTTGACATTGATCCCCTCCTACTACCTGCTTCCTTCCCCATCTTCTCCTTTATCTTGTTCCCTTCCTCCTATGAAACAAAATCTTGGACCAAATTTTTCATCTTTTTTTATCAAAAAGTCATACTTTTGTGTCTCCTCGTCACATATTTGATGCCCAGTGTCCGACTACTCATGCAACCACTACTACAGAAAATGCTTTTTACAATGGGAGATAGACAACAGTTCTGATAATTGTATTGTAGTTAGCATACTTATCGTAACATGCCTGTTTTCATATTGTGTATTGTATATTTTATACAACACAAGTCATTTACAACATGCCAAACATGTTGTAGTATAGGGGGATACTACAACAAGTGCTAAAGTGATCTAATAGGTTGTAGTATCACAACATATTCAACCCTATTGTAAAAGACGCTAATTGTACAACATATTGTGACCCGTTGTAATAGTCACACATAATAACATGTTGTAATAGACCATCACTACACAACAAAGACTGACTCATTGTAATATATAGTAATTACACAACATGTCTTCCCATGTTGTATTTGGTACATGTTAATAGACCACCATAATACAACATATTTAAACTCATTGTTATATACCAAGATGACACAACAAACTCCTCCGTGTTGTTATATATTATAATAACACAACATGTTGTGACCTGTTGTAAATCCACACTATAACAAATCATTGTAATAAGCCACCATTACACAACGTAAGCTAACCCATTGTAATATACCATTATCACACAACATGAGATCACCTATTGCAATAACTACATGTTGTAATAGACCATAGTCACATAACACGCTATAACTTGTTATTGTATGTCAAGATCGTACAACATACTCCGACTTCTTGTCATATATCGGGGACTGAGATGAACTCAATGACTGTTATCAAATGCAAAAAAAATTACCCCACCTAGGTTTATTCTCCTCATCAGCGCGCTAGTCCTTCAATTTTTCCCAAAAATCAATCGCCCGGTGCCCCAACTCTCCCCACCTCCTACTCCTTCTTGCGCTAGACTTCTATTGAGTCTGCTCGTCCTCCTTCCTCCACCACCTTCCTTCGTCCTCCTTCCTCCACCGCCGAATGTTGTCGCCAGAAAGCCCTTGGTGCACTAGAGAAGACAATGTGGCCTCCTCCTCCTTCGCTAGAAATCTTTGCGACCTCCTACTGGTTTGAAGCCTCCTACTTCTTTGAAGCTCCTTTCAATCCAAGGTACCTATATTAATTTTTGTTCTGGATCGGTATGCTAAAATAGAAATTTAGCTTCTCTGAGAAAATGTCCTCCTAAAAAAATGAGGTCTTACAATGTTGAAATCCTTGACCAACAAAGATAAATATAATGCATACAGTTAATTTTTTGGGTGGCCAGTAGTTCTGGTGGACTCAAATATTGATTAAGGATAGAAATTTAGAGACTTGGACACCTAGATAGTTTTTCTTCTTTTGAATTTTTAATATGTGTTCCTATAATTTTTTGCGGCGAATTTTTGCCTCTTGCAACAAATGTACTGGGCTTAAGCTCAGCTAATATGTTTGATTTTTGTTTACAATTCGGTACATATAATAATATACCTTTATTTTAGTACATCATACAAAATTTTTGTTGTGTATGTCCAGATATGAAGATGTTGAAATGGTCTCTTTTAGATAATTTATTTCAGATGGTTGTTATTTTCAGCACAGATTGATTAGGATATGCAAAGATATGTCAATAAGTACATGTAAAGCCATTTAATTAATAGTTGAATTGTGTGCTTCCTAATTTCATCATCCCGAAGGGCCCTCCTTGTCTACTCACCTAGTTATAGGGTAAAGAGATAAGATTTTCCCCTCGACAAGAACATTAGATCCCCTGACACCATTTCTTGTATGTTTTCACTTAATCCTATTTCTGTGCTCATCACAGGCATAATACATGTGTATTGAGTGCATCTACAAAAAACTTGACTTTGATTAACATATTTCATCAAATTGTCATACATATCTCAAGATTATACTCTACAAGACAATTTGGTGAGATGTAATCTACTAGCTACTGTCTGACTCTAGATTTATGCTTGTTTCAATAAGATAGAGAAAAGACAAGTGACTGATATTGTTCTATTTATGAGATTGTTTGATATTGTGTACCAAATATTATCATCAAATCACACAATTTATCTTCTATTTCAAATTGATATATCTTCTCCTTTTTGGTGACACAGTCACGGGACAATCAATCATTATGAGAAAATCTATATTCAGATAAAATCATGGCAAGTCAATGCCATCTAGCATGCAATACTCTAGCTTTTTTACTAACATCAGTTTTTCCTCATTGTTTTCATCGCATAAAAGCTTCATCTAAACATTCTCATCTTTTCATAGCTTTAAGTCCTTTAGTGGAAATAATGTCCATTGTTTGATGGAATTCCTACTATAAACCTCTAGTGTGATGTTAAATCTCTTATCATTCAATATTCAGTAGTTAAATAGATGCATCACGTAATCAGATTTGTTTACTTTGTTGGTTCATGCTATCTTATTTGTATATGAATGACATTATATCTCAACTTCTATACAAGAGCTCACTATATTGATCCAATTAATAATTTTCTTCTCATGTTTGGTTTTTAAATACAATCATTAAAGATTTATTGTATTGCTTATGATATACGAAATAATATTTGGAGAATCATCAATAGATGAGAAAGCTAGTTGAAGGCATGGATTTCTCAGATGGTCTCCACCATCTCCTCTCTTTGTAGTAACTACCCCTCAGCTGGTGCCCTCGCTAACATTTCCTGGGTCGTCGGGTTGGTCATCTGAGGAGGAGTTATCTGCATTCGAGTCAGCCGAGGAGTTAGAATGCTCATCATCATCTTCAATGTCATCAAAATCATCATCTGCCGCCTTGTCTTTTGTCTTTTTATGTGATTCTTTCTTACACTGTCGATGGATAGCTTGTAATTCGTCAAGTGCCACTTGCACATGTTCATGGGTTTCGAGCAGTGCATCGTGGCTTTCTTTGACATCTGTATATCTTGCTTCGGTGGAGAGGAGTCATGCTGATAGATCAGTTACTTGTGTTCGTAGATGATTGAGTTCATCATTTGAGTGCTCCTCTTGGCGGTGGATGATTTGTGTGAGGTTTCTATCAATGGCATCCAAGCACACACTCAATGTAGTTTGTTGCTGCTGAAGCTCGCGAAGGGTCTCAGGCAGAGGTTGAGTTTGCTCGGAGACCCTTTCGACTTGCTGAGCCAATGCTTCTTACCGGCTGTTCACCCCAAGTATCAATGTTGGTAGGTTTTGTAAGCGGTCGTCAACATGGTTGACTTGGTGGGCCACTATTTTCTACCGTTGTTGAATGCTTGTGAGGAGGCCTGGTAAGGCGTGAGTTCGCTCATCAAGCTTGGATACCTGTGTACCAAGTCCCTACACAAAAGAAAAAATTGATTGTAAGATGTTATAAGGGTCGGTGAGGAGGTTTCGAATAGCATCAAATTGCCATCCAAATTCCTCACCGACTTGTGAAAAAGGGACCCAGTAGTGAAAGGGTGTGGTGGCTGGGGTCTGCGTGGAAGGGTGGTGGTGCCGTGTGAGAGAGACACCATTGGTGTACTTATGAATTGTGTGGTGACTGTAGAAGGAGTCACCAGTGGTGTCGGGGTGGTGGCGGATGTGTGAGGTGGCGACATCCCAGATATGGGCAGTGGGACCGAGAATGCCGGGGGAAGGTGGTATTTGTGAAGGTGAGATCGGGCATTGTGGTGAAAATTGGGTCGCCCGTGGGGAAAGGGATTGAGAAAGGGGATGTGGGTGAAGTTGTGGTTGTGGGGTAAGGGATTGTGGTGGATATGATTGTGGAAAAAGGTGAAAGAGTGGTAGATGGAAGAATGGTGGAAGGTGGGAGTGTGGTCGGGGTGGTTGTAGAGGTGAACCCAACATCCAGATCCAAGATGAAGGGTTCTAGTACTGGATTCACGATGTTTTCTACATCGTGGGGGTGTTCTGCCTCTGGCTTAATCTTTGATGTGGGTGTCCCCGAATGCTGTTATTTCTGTGTGTGTAGTTTGGATGGCCATGTTACTGGTATTTTCTTTGGCCTTGTCGCTGGGGCAGTGATGCTATGCTCTGTCTGCCCTGCTTTTGCTTATTTCTCCTTTTCTTTTACTGAGGCGAGAAGGTTAGAAAGCTCCTCTTAAGTGAAGAGAAGCTTATCTTTATCATAATCAACTAGCTCTGGAAGCGGTAGAAGTATCCTAGATGCTTTGACAGTTGAGCAAAAGATATAATGAAGTTCAACATCCTTCTCCTTTATGATATATGTATTCTTTAGAATCTACTCGTTTGATAGGATGTCGCCCTTTATCATAGTACATCTTGGAAGTGGTATGTCCATCTTGAGATATTTCAAAATTGATGGTACGTGACCACCCATGCAAATTTCCTTTCTAAGGGAATAAGATGTGTGTTTATGTATCAAATGCCATCCGATGTTGACCGACTTGTTGGTATGTATGCCCTGAGAGCCAATCATGGGATGATTGGTGGGATACATTAAGATTGATTTGATAAACATCAAGGCAATCTTCCAATTCTTTCTGGTTCAGTCATATGAGATAGTGATAGAACAGATTGAATGTCTAGAGAATGACAATACTCAATGACGTATGCCTTCAGGTTCATGACCTGAATGATGAGATCATACGGATGCTAAGAGTTTGTACATTCTTGTTATGTCCCTAGTCGGATGTCATTGTGGAAGGTTGATAGACAGCAATGACACACAAGACTAGATTGTGGTGTTGGTTGATGACAGAATCTCATTAGTCATGATATAGACATATCAAACCAAACACATAGGTACTTGTTAGAGAACAAGGTACCGGACAGACCCACCGTGAGTTTGACACATGGAACCATGAGATGGTAGTCACAGTCAATACTCACAGTGATGGTGGTGAGTGTGATTCTTAGACCTGAAATCACTGCACTCAACACATGTCGTTGGGCACACTTTGACATCATCAAACGCAGTCCTGAAACATGGGTTGTTATAAAGGTGACGATTGGGTGGCTTTGACACATGGGGCTTTTGAGGGGTGAGTGATAGATATGGGATTTGTCCCTCCTGAGGGAGTTTGATATCCAAGGCCACTTGATGAGTAGGATTGAGATAGGCGTGCGCACGCATGTGTGAATCAGTATGTGATATTGATGTCATACATATCTCGTTCAATCTGCTCTGAGATCAAGAAAGTGAATGAACATTGACAGGATGACTGTTCCATGCCTTGAGTTCATTCGGGATATCAGTGACAAAGGAATTATACATTCACTGTAACACCATTCACGGATTGTAGGATGAAAGTTGTTCTCCAACTTTCTACTTTCACTTGGGTAGCACTGATGTGTGACTAGGCACCGCTCTTTGCTTGTGAAGTCATAAGTGTTATGGACTTTCACTGCCAACGTGAAATGGACCTGCAGGGTCACACACATAGGATTTAACCTGGAAAAGGAGTTTTGTCCACAAGCAATGTTTAGATTGATTACTAAAGGAGTTTAGTAGTTCAATTAAACACTCAATTAGTAGATAGCTCAGTATCATATGGTTCAAGGTGTTGGACGCATTGATTGGAGTATCAGATTGATTGAAATCTCATTTGACTGATTCTGCACAACCTGTACTCCCAACCGATAGGTTCAAGTGTTGAACCGGTCGGCTGAGGTTGTTGAACCGGTCGGCTCAAGTGTTGAGCCGATCGGCTCAAACCCAGGGTGAAACGAGCGGTTCAAGTGTTGAACCAATCGGTTCAACTGGTGCAACCGAGCAAGTTGGGAAAGTCAGGTCGGTGAGAATTTTCCTTGCGTTTCACTTGCCCAATTTGATTGGAACAAGGATTGGTGTTCGATACCAATTAGAAACGAAAGTTGGAAAGTCAATCGGGAACTGATCAAGACCACGAACCGACCGGTTTAGAAGTGAACTGATCGGCTCATGGGTCCCAACCGATCGGTTGGTGCTCCAACCGACCGGTTCAGGTCCCCAACCGACCGGTTCACTTGTGAACCGATCGGTTCAGGTTGCGAGTTGGTTGCTTTTATGGAAAATTCTCAAACCCTTCTACTCCTGCTTTTAGTCCCGTATTGTCGGGCACAGAGAACCCTGTCCCATGACCCGCCTATATATATAGGGGTATTGGGGGCTTCTCAAAGTACAACTCAATGCAAGCCGGTTGCTTTGCGAAGTTGTCGTTCTCTCTGGTTTTGGTAACCGTGAGAGAGCCTGAGCAAGTGCTTCCCGCAAAAGGGAGGTGCAGCAAGGGAAGGACAATCGCAGTTGCAACTGGTAGCAGGAGAGTGTGTTGGTGACTAGTACGTCAACAGGAGGGTGCGACTCCTTCCACTTCCTTGTGGGACAAGGAGAGTGGAGTTCCAGGTGGTCCGTGTGGACTACTACAGAGGCGGGAGGACACTGCCGCTCAGGAGGACAACTGTCATTCGACAGTCCGGTAGGAGGAGGAGTCGTCAGTCCCGGTGCGACCAGGAGCTGCACAGACGCCATCCAAGACCGGAGTTGAAGACCGCGCATTGCGCGAGGGATTGTCGCCGAGCAAGCCTCGGGACAAGGTATGATTCCACAAACCATCCTTTCCTATTATATAGACGTTGACGCATTTGCTCGGTATGGGTTGGGGGAGAAAAATTTTGTTTCCGCTGCCTTCTCTGTCTCCCCTAAAAACCCAACAGTGGTATCAGAGCCACGTCAACTGCTCTATATTTTAGGAATATCGATATGATTGAATTTGGTTTGTCGCCTTTATTTATTGCATGCGATGCGAATAATATCGGCTTTATGCATGTCCAATCTTAAATCCACAAATCCCTAATTACATATATGATATGTATTATTAATGCACTCGATACGCGTCACCCTTAAACGAGTTTTGTGGTGGATTTGTGTAGCGTGATTATGGCTTATAAACCCCTATCTGTGATTGGTTGTTTGTGGTTTCTTGCATCTCGGTCTGCGCACCGATCTTCCCTCTCTTATTCCTGATGTAACTCGAAATAATTCGAGATTCTTTCCTACCTTTGCTCCCCCCGAATGTAACTCGGGGTTTCCCTTTTTAAAGCAATGTAATTATTAGGATAGATTTTATTTCCTGTTATGTCATAGACCGGCGGACATCAAGACGACAGCTGAAACGATCGGTTCAAGGCGTGAACCGATCGGTTGACGTTCCAGACGGTCGGTTCAAGGAGTGAACCGATCGGTTGATGACCGGTTCGAGGAGCGAGACGAGCGGGTGGCGGACATGACGAGATGCACGACGACCAGGCGAACCGATCGGTTGGAGGAGCCAACCGATCGGTTGGTGGCACCCAGACGACCGGATGGAGAGTACAGATCATTCATGTGATGAGTTGATCTACTCAGATGGCAAGGAACAGAAGTTCATCTTGTACAGGTTGCATGTGATGTAAACCTAGATGACCGTGATTCCTCTTGGCTCGAGGAATCACATTAGGATGGCCATAATCATCGCTTTTTATCGTTTGTGCATGTTTTCTGTGGGATATAGCATGTATATGATACGTACTATGTATTGTGGTGATTGGATATGTATATGTATATAAAACCATATCCCTCATTAAAATATTAAGTTTTAGATGCCTTCCAAATGCGACACACGTGAAAAACTTGTTCGACCAAGTGTGGGCACGCCCTAGCGTGGTGCACCGTCTACCTCGTGGAAGCGTGAAGGATGAATGTGTGGGTCTGCCCTAGAAGGGTGCATGTTCATCGTGTTTGCTTTGGGTCGGACTTAACAAGGTGACCTAGATAGGATCTAGCACCTTGAGGCATGGAGATGATCATTGCCAGGAGTTGTATATGACATCTTATCAAGAGTTGCATATGATATGCAATTGGCAAAAGTTGCCTACCTGAGAGATCTATGTTGTGGGTGACAGCCCTAGCTGGTCCATGGCTTAGAGGATTTCAGGATCTTGCCCACTAGAAGGTTGTACGCTGCAATCTTCCGAATTGATGGTGAGGGCTATCAATTTGAAGTAAAATAGTGGGAGCGATAATTAATTAAAGGCCTAATTATATCGTCAACTTTTCAAATCAATCAAACAAGTCAAAAATGAGTTTTTGGACTAAAATTGCATATATTTCCTTTTACTAAAATAAATGGTTAATCAACAAATCACTTTATTTGCGATGGGTCTTTGAGACCAACAAATTAAATGGGAATAATTCCACGACTGGTTAGGATGATGATGAGAAGTGTTCTCAATCAAAGAGTGAAAGCTCTAAGTCCTAGTTATACCAGAACCAGATGAACTCGATCCCACCACATCAATGGCTGAAAGTATGCTTATGGAAGCATATTGAGGATGACATTGATGAGGAGTGCTTGATGTTGTGTTCTCTGAACTATGAGTTGTAGAGACAACATGAGACATATGATGTCTCCATGACACTATCCTAGTATGTCATGACAGAAGGAGATCTAGTAAGGAATTCACACACTCAATGTGATTGGGTATGTGGAAAACCTGATTAAGAAGGATTCCCTCTGAGCCAAGAGTTGGCTATTGGTATGATACTGCAAATGTTGTGAGAATCATACAATTCATGATAAGCTACAACATGAACAACTTTGACAAGCGTTGACAGAGTTGTTGGACATGTTGAGGATAGTAGAGGCAAAGATGAAGAAAGACAAACCACAGTCTTTGATATGATCAAAGAAAAGGTAATCTTAAGGGCAAGGACAAGGGCAAAGATAAGAAGTGTACTGATGCTAGCCAGAAATCCAAGTCGTCTTCAGCCTCAAGGCACATGGGGAAAGGGTGTATGAGGGATTGCCCTCTATATCTGGAAGAACAAAAGAAGATGAAGGAGGGGATGGAGATCTCCACCTAAGGTATCATGAAATGAACCGCTTATTTATCTGAGGTATATGATACCAAGATATGGATATGTCATATATGATATGCAATATCCACAAAGAAGTGATGGCCTTTGTGAAAGGACCAATAAAGAAATACCCATCATTGGAGCAAGTGTTGCTGCCATAGATAGGAGTATCTTTCAGTTTATTTCAGCCTAAAGGGCACGGAATAGAGTTGAGAACTGCTATTTCATATATTGCCAATAGATAGAAACACTTTATTATTGCATATTGTATGACAATGATGGCAATTAATAAAGTTGATGTTTCAATCTTAAAGATATGATCATTTTGGCAATGCCTTGTTTATCTTGTGATACATGGTATGCATAAGATAAAATGATACCTAAAGTTATTGATAACTCAAATAATCAAATTAGCATCAATCATGAGAAATTCATTTCTAGTTTCCATATGATGGATAAATCTAGACTCTTTTGGTTAGAGAACCAGTAAGAGACATGAATCTCTTTTACATGATTAATCAATCTTCACTAATGGTAGTGGGAGAATGATTGTCCTATTAGGTATAATACATGTGATGTATTTACATACCTATTGGAGTGAATGCTAATACTTCAAATGGTGTTTAGAGAAATACAAATATGAATATCTTGAAGTGTTCATGATTATCATAAATGAAGTACAAATTTGGTAAAGTATTAATTCTTGATGAGATCAATGAATGAAATACTTGGACCAAATGTTTGAGATCCTTATGAGTGATTATGATAGTGTATCATAGTGAACTCATGATTAAGGCATAGTGATGTCTAAATCAAGAAGGAATCATACTCTAAGGAGTTAGAGAATGATTATCAAATAACTGCGTTCTTCTTAATAAATACCCCACACTAATAAAAGAAATTAAGAATCACAAGGGTTGTGAGTTCTTATATCTTTAACAGATACACCTCAATTATCTATGTGATGAGTTGTTCATATGATGAGTCAACTATCCAGATGAATATGAGGAATCATATTTTGAGTTATGGTATAAAACCATTACATCCTAAATGACTTCCATGTGAGCCATAAGGTATGACCTTGATGATAGCATTCATTGGATCATGTCCATAAGTGCAAATAAGTCTTAAGTGTTAAGACACATGGATAACATTTTGAGAAGGATGATGCTTGTTGATTGCAACTTAATGACTGAGACATTTGGCATATGGATACTAAAACCTCATTCCTATGAGGAATGAAACAAGGATGTGTACGTGACACAACCTATAAGGTTTATGAATCCACTAATGCAAATGAAGTCTATAAGTTAAAATGGACTAATCAATGTGATTGATTGAGTACAAGCAACTCAGAATTGGATCTTTACTTTGATGATATAGTCAAAGGGTTTGACTGACATGTCAAAGATAAAGAAGGGATCTGTGATTTAGTGGGAGCGTATTCACATTTCACATGTTGATGTGAAATGGAAATGTTCTAAAATGGAAATCCAAAAGTGGAAATTATCTTTAAGGAAGATAGAGATGTATTCCTATATGATAGGAATAGAGATCTATAGAGATAGTTCTCGAAAAATCTCTTGACCTGGAAAGAGAAAGCATACATTGGCAATCTGTACTGAAGGGTTCAGTATGCACAGATTCAGTGGGAGAAAACTTGTCCATATTATATGGATATTAGTATCCCAAGGCCGAGTGTCCAATTCTTATGAAGAATGGGAACACTAAGAATAGATATGGATCTATCATGTATGCAATCATCCCATTGTCTTGCATGTATGACATGGCAAGAATAAAATGCATTCATCATCTTGTATGTGTGACATGACAATATGATGTGCTCATCCTGATAACTCGTATGTGAGACATGACGAGTGGATGTCTGTCTGATTCCAGTAAGGGTTACTGGAATACCATAAGAACTTGATAAGTACTTGGGAAGTACTAGTTCTATGGAGATAAGGAAGAGTTCGATGTAAAGAGTTACATTGATGCGAACTTCCGAAAGGACAGAAAATTAATCGCAAAATATACATAGGATGTATAAAAGTGAAAGTTGGTTGATAATTGGAAATGTTCCAATAAAACTATTTAAAAGGGAAATGTTGAGTATCTGTGTGTTAGAGAACAGCAGTGGATACTATATGGATCTGAAGGTTCATGAGATGAACTTATATTCCACTCATTGATGACAAGTCTGGAATCCTTGATCATGCAATGTGGCTAAAGGTTAGCAATGGAATACTAGATCGCATATTACGGCAACTCCATCTCATACGTGTGACGTACAGCGAACAGATGAGAGACATGCAGTTTATACTGACTTTGGCAAGGTGTTGTCATTACTCACTATGTTCGCACTAAGAGCACAATAACATGTGGGACATGTTTGAAGATCACTATGAATATGATTCAAGAGTGATTGGCTCGCAGTGCAAGTGGGAGTCTGTTGGTATGTATACCCTGAGAGCCAATCATGGGATGATTGGTGGGATACATTAAGATTGATTTGATAAACATCAAGGCAAGCTTCCAATTCTTTCTGGTTCAGTCATATGAGATAGTGATAGAACATATTGAATGTCTAGAGAATGACAATACTCAATGACGTATGCCTTCAGGTTCATGACCTGAACGATGAGATCATACAGATTCTAAGAGTTTGTACATTCTTGTTATGTCCCTAGTCGGATGTCATTGTGGAAGGTTGATAGACAGCAATGACACACAAGACTAGATTGTGGTGTTGGTTGATGACAGAATCTCATTAGTCATGATATAGAGATATCAAACCAAACACATAGGTACTTGTTAGAGAACAAGGTACCGGACAGACCCACCGTGAGTTTGACACATGGAACCATGAGATGGTAGTCACAGTCAGTACTCACAGTGATGGTGGTGAGTGTGATTCTTAGACCTGAAATCACTGCACTCAACACATGTCGTTGGGCACACTTTGACATCATCAAACGCAGTCCTGAAACATGGGTTGTTATAAAGGTGATGATTGGGTGGCTTTGACACATGGGGCTTTTGAGGGGTGAGTGATAGATATGGGATTTGTCCCTCCTGAGGGAGTTTGATATCCAAGGCCACTTGATGAGTAGGATTGAGATAGGCGTGCACACGCATGTGTGAATCAGTATGTGATATTGATGTCATACATATCTCGTTCAATCAGCTCTGAGATCAAGAAAGTGAATGAACATTGACAGGATGACTGTTCCATGCCTTGAGTTCATTCGGGATATCAGTGACAAAGGAATTATACATTCACTGTAACACCATTCACGGATTGTAGGATGAAAGTTGTTCTGCAACTTTCTACTTTCACTTGGGTAGCACTGATGTGTGACTAGGCACCGCTCTTTGCTTGTGAAGTCATAAGTGTTATGGACTTTCACTGCCAACGTGAAATGGACCTGCACGGTCACACACATAGGATTTAACCTGGAAGAGGAGTTTTGTCCACAAGCAATGTTTAGATTGATTACTAAAGGAGAATAGTAGTTCAATTAAACACTCAATTAGTAGATAGCTCAGTATCATATGGTTCAAGGTGTTGGACGCATTGATTGGAGTATCGGATTGATTAAAATCGCATTTGACTGATTCTGCACAACCTGTACTCCCAACCGATCGGTTCAAATGTTGAACTGGTCGGCTGAGGTTGCTGAACCGGTCGACTCAAGTGTTGAGCCGATCGGCTCAAGCCCAGGGTGAAACGAGCGGTACAAGTGTTGAACCAATCGGTTCAACTGGTGCAACCGAGCAAGTTGGGAAAGTCAGGTCGGTGAGAATTTTCCTTGCGTTTCACTTGCCCAATTTGATTGGAACAAGGATTGGTGTTCGATACCAATTAGAAACGAAAGTTGGAAAGTCAATCGGGAACTGATCAGGACCACGAACCGACCAGTTCAGAAGTAAACCGATCGGCTCATGGGTCCCAACCGATCGGTTGGTGCTCCAACCGACCGGTTCACTTGTGAACCGATCGGTTCAGGTTGCGAGTTGGTTGCTTTTATGGAAAATTCTCGAACCCTTCTACTCCTGCTTTTAGTCCCGTATTGCCGGGCACAAAGAACCCTGTCCCATGACCCGCCTATATATATAGGGGTATTGGGGGCTTCTCAAAGTACAAATCAATGCAAGCTGGTTGCTTTGCAAAGTTGTCGTTCTCTCTGGTTTTGGTAACCGTGAGAGAGCCCGAGCAAGTGCTTCCCGCAAAAGGGAGGTGCAGCAAGGGAAGGACAACCGCAGTTGCAACTGGTAGCAGGAGAGTGTGTTGGCGACTAGTACGTCAACAGGAGGGTGCGGCTCCTTCCACTTCCTTGTGGGACAAGGAGAGTGGAGTTCCAGGTGGTCCGTGTGGACTACTACAGAGGCGGGAGGACACTGCCACTCAGGAGGACAACTGTCATCCGACAGTCCGGTAGGAGGAAGAGTCGTCAGTCCCGGTGCGACCAGGAGCTGCACAGATGCCGTCCAAGACCGGAGTTGAAGACCGCGCATTGCGCGAGGTATTGTCGCCGAGCAAGCCTCGGGACAAGGTATGATTCCACAAACCATCCTTTCCTATTATATAGACGTTGACGCGTTTCCTCGGTATGGGTTGGGGGAGAAAATTTTTGTTTCCGCTGCCTTCTCTGTCTCCCCTAAAAACCCAACACGACTGCCCCTTTAGGATGGACCACAGTGTGAAGAGGTCCAAAATGATAACATTCCCTCTCTCTGTCCTAGGGAATAGAGAGCCTATTATTATTTTGTGCAGAGTTTGCACCAGACCGGAATGAATGTTGGATTCTTTGCAAGTCTTTGGTTCATAACTGGGAATTCCTATCAAAGAATTCTAGAAGGTATCCCTGTTGAACTGGGGGTGGTCCAAACCTTCCTTCTTAGCCTTCTTTAGCTGATCTTTGTTGTCGATGAAGATTTCATTCAGCAGGTTCTCGATCAAAATGACTTCTTCCTGAAAAGTGAGGTAGCAAGCTTGCGGTCACCTCCGTCCTTGGATTTGTCTTTTGCGTCCACGGGTTCTTTGGTCAGGTAGGTGAAGAACTCTAGTGTGGGTTTAATGTAGGAATTCTCTACGATGAATCATAGTTCGGAAAGATTCATGTTGTCGAGTTAGGAAAGTACTCTGTCGTAGATCCCCATTTTCTTCAGTACATTCGAGCAGATGTACTTGGTTGGTCGTAGGATTTTGTCACCATCTTGCAGTTGTTGAATATAGAGATCAGCTGGTGCTGCTATTTCTGTGGTGGTGGCAGCAGGAGTGGCATGTCCTGCCATGATTTGTTCTCTTGCAATGGCGGGCCGAACTTGCTTCCGTGCCTGTCTTTTGGTATGTCGTCTTCAGTGGCCTCCTGAGCTTTCCTTTTACCCTTTGACTTTTTAGGTGGGGATTCTTCCTCAAAATTTGGTGTGTAGTTTGAACCTTCATTAGTTTAGGAAAGAGCTTCAATTTCTTCAACCGGATCTTCTGCTAAATATTTGTTGACTCGCTCAAGGTCATGGATGACCTTGGGCAAATCAGCTAGAACTTTGCCTATTTTTTCGCACAGGTCAAGGATGCACTAGACCTTATTTCGCTGCTCCATAAACTGCTCCCTGGTCCAGAGGTGGGTGTCAACAACTTCTTTTGCAGGTGATGCCATTTTGAAAATTGAACAAGAAATCATATATGTTAGAAAAGATTTATAAATGTTGAAAGGATTGCAGCATTGTGTAAGGTTTACAGTTTTGAAACAAAAACTATTAAGAATGAAACCGTTAAGGGTGAAACTATGATTTTCAAGACAGTTTGGTTTCATATAGTTTCATGACCGTTTAGGTCCAAACGGTTCAATAATTGGTTCAAATTGTGATTGGGGTGTCTGTAAATCCATCATCACATTGAATAGGAGGCCACATGATAATGTGGGGTGATCAGATGCATGACAGGCTTCGTAAGTCTCGATAGCTTCTTTGATGTGTTGAATTTGAGAGTTCTTCTTCCTATCATATTCCCCGAATGATGTATCAAGGACTTACTGTTTATGAGCTATGGTTTTCAGAGCTTCAGCAATGGCTTTCATTTCCATAGATTCTTCAGCTTTATAGACTTTTAGGACTCCCCTGGTAGATGGCCTTCCTCAATTAGATTGGTTCTCAGCTCTGAGCATAACAATCTTCCAGGTGTCCTCATAATTCTTTTGCATGAAATTCCCACCATATGAGGAATCCAAAAACTTTTTAATGTCATCACTTACTACTCTATAGAATGTTTCTATTAGATGATTTTGGGAGATTCTGTGATGTGGGAATTTCCTCAGAAGTTCCTTAAATCTTTCCCATGATTCCGCCAGTGAGTCTCCAAGGAGTTGGGAAAAATGGTTAATCCATCCACTAATCTCGTAAGTCAACAAAGGAGGGAAGAACTTCTCTAAAAACTTTTCTTCCAAGGGAGCCCAGGTGGTGATTGGGTCTCCATCCAGCGAGTTATACCAGCTCAACACCCTTCCAGACAAAGTGAAGTGGAAAAGTTGGAGCATAATTGCATCGAATGTAGCTCCGGCTTGTGGTACCAATCGATAAAGTGCCTTGAACCACTTCAGGTGGTTCATGCAATCATCTCCAACATTTCCGGAAAATGATATGCCTTGCATGATTTGGATCCATTGCGTTTGAATCTCGAAGTTAGGAGCGTTAATGAGCGGAGGCTGAACTGGGTGATTATCTTCAAAGCTCTTAGGAACAACGTAATCCTGAAGCTGCTTGTTTCTTAACGCTAACTGAGCAACTGTTGTGGCAACTTCATTTTTAGCTTGGATGCGGGCCAGCTCTTCAACTCAAACTTCATCTTGGACTTGAGTACGTGTATCAGTAATGAGTTGTGCTCTCTGAGCTGCTATGGCTGTGTTGACTCTTCCATTACCAAGGCGGCTTGGTGTTGTTCTTCAGCCATCTATGTAGCTCGTTGGTGGTTCAGTCTGATGCGTCAGTGGAAGCTTCATTCTACCTCAGAGTCTTACTCTCGCTTAGGGGAGAATTTGATGTTATGCAAAAGTTTCATACACATTTTCTACCTGAGTAGAAGAAAAATCACACTTTAGACATTGTGGAGAAATGGTAAAATAAAAAAGATATGAAGTAGTTATCAAGGTAAAATGTAAAATCCTAATCAACTAGCAAGTTGGTAAGTAGAATTAAAAAGTTTTGTTGTCCCCGGAAACAACACCAATTTTTGATGGAGTTTCCACTCGTGTGGACTTGCATACACCACTAAAAATCCTAGTGATAGTAAGTCTCTACATTTAGCCTTGCATGTGCTATAATAAGATCTCCACCCACGTATGCTAAGATATGTGGAAGTCTTATCGTAGTACAGTTGAGGGTCGAATCCACAAGACAACAGTCTTGTTAAGGTTTAACAAGATGGAAAACATTATAATTCTACTTATCAACTTAAGAGTTGATATTTAGATCGAAGAGTTGATTTGATGGTTAAAATAAGTGCACAGTAAACTAAATAGTAGGAAAGTAAACTTAAGGTTGTAAACAATATTTGGAAACCACTAGGATGTGATCGAGTTTCACCACCACTACACATTGATCAAAACATACATCATAATAACATGGCTTGCAATAAGAGTCTAAACAGTTAGTATCTTTTTAGACTTAGCTTCCTTTCAGATAACTAACAATGAGAAACGTGGGATTATTGCAATGCTAGCCATCCCCGAATGAATGGTCACTTACTTTGCATCACTCCCTTCGCAAAGTGTGTTCCTCAACTTGTCAAAGTTGTACTTTCATACATCAACTAATTCTATTTCATAGTATGAAAGTACAATGATGGAAGTGAGTTTACTCCACTCCTTGAAAGACGCTCCTAGATACCAAAATAGATATATGGTGATTACATACATCAAGAACCAACATGCAATCGATATTCGAATCTAAAAGCACAAACGTAGAAAATTCATACTAGTAGATAATAAGTAACACAAGTTGGTGATCGAGCAACTAGCATTGATTAAATGATTGATGTCGAATTGCAAGATAGTATTTCTCTATTGCAAACTCATGAATTACAATGCGTGGAATGAAAACATGGGTAGCGGGGCTACTCCCCACACCCTAGTGTATGGAACTACTCGCTCATGGAAAAAACAAAGAAGGAGGTGAGAAGAAAGAAGGAGAACATCATCTCCACATAGGAGGGAGGAAGGTTGACCCCTTAGAGTAGAGAGAAACTATCTTCACACCACGTGGCTACCTTGGTGATGAATCCTTGACTTCCCGCCTTCTATGTTGATGAGAGAGGAAGTAGCTTGAGGATGGAGTTTGGATCTTAGACCGGCAGCCTTGGGGAGATGGATGAAGGTTGAAACAACTCTGGAACAATTGGGGCAACCTTAGGGCGTCTAAGAATTCTCCTCGAATGAGGACCCCTTCAGGCCTATTTATAGGCCTCGAGGAGATCTTGAACAATTTTGGGTTATTTGGATCCACACGGTTTGGAGACCATTTGGACTCTCTTGGTTTGGAGACCGTTTGAGTCCTCACGATTTTGGGACCGTTTGGCCTTCATACGGTCTCAGGACCATTTGGGTTCATACGGTCTTGGGACCGTTTGGCTTCATACGGTCTTAGGACCGGTTGGCCTTTATACAGTCTTGGGACCGTTTGGCTTCATACGATCTTGGGACCGGTTGGCCTTCATACAGTCTTGGGATCAGTTGGCCTTCATACGATCTTGGGACCATTTGGCCTTCATACGGTCTTGGGACCGTTTGGGCCCTCACAATCTTGGGACCGTTTCGGTCTTTAACGGTTTGGAGACTGTTTGATCTCTTCACGGTTTGGAAACCGTTTGGGGTTCTTCACGGTCTTGGGACCGGTTGAGTTCTTTTGCAATTTTGTGTGTGTTTTTCTATAAGAAGAAAAGGGGAAAATATCAGTTTATTGGTATATTCATAGTAAAGCAGGAAGTTAAGTATTCTATCTAATTTATCTAAGAAAAAGCATGGGAAGCTAAGAAAACTAGTAAGATAACATCACAAAATGGTATGTTATCAATGGTGCGAACGAAATCCCTCCCCATATATGAACATGAAGGCTTGGCATGTTATACTTTTTACACACTGATTTCCTATTTATTGGTACTATGTCTCAAATAGTTCTAGCATATACTATCACAAAGAAACAAGAGTTGAGTCAGGTGGATAACATTCTATAGGCACTTTGGATGGGTTCTAAGTACTTTACATCACTTGTTCTTTTTGTTACTCTTCCCTTATATGCTTTCCAATGCTAGTGTCTAGCCCTTGAGTCATCTATACTCTCTTCTACTAGTGTAGCCCGTGGTCATGAATTAGGATGAAAAAGACGTTTGGGTTCCCTGTGGCTAGCAACCCATCTTAGAAAATCCTCAACAAGAGGAAAGGCTTCATCACTGAGGCACTAAAGAGGGTCTCATTTCTACATTTCTAGGTACCTAAGCAATTTGAGATGAAGTCCAAACCATCATATTAATTGTCATAACAACGTACTGTAGTAAATGAGAGGCCCTTCCTGTGAGAATTCAAGTAGTATGCAAGTTCTTTTAAATCATTGCAAGAAAGAGCTCCTAAACATAGAATTATAGCCTAATTTTGTATGATTAGTTACATGTTGTATTCCTGGTTCCTAACATATTACTACTAATCTATTAACCAATTGTGTTAATGTATGGGTCTGGAATTATATAAGAATTGACCAAGCAGTAACATTCAATAAATCTAAAACTAGAAGAGAGATTCAAGCTTGCTTAGGGTCCGTCCTTATCTTAATTGATATTGTAAAAATTTTGATGTTCAAAAGATAAAACATTCGTTTTGATTATAATACAAATTACTTGGATATCTATGCTCTTTATCTAGTATTGTTGTCCCCTTATTATCCTTTATATTCTTCTTCAAATCTGAACTCACCATCACAAACCCATGATATATTCATCCTTTTATTTCATATTGATAGGTATGAAAATCTATGGAACTAGGAACAAGTGTCAGATTCCAGTTTATTCCTCCTCCTTGTCCCCTACAATGTGAATGCAGAAAGACAAGTAAGAAGATGAAAATTTTGATAATCTACTGCAATGCAAGCTAACTAGACCAATTTATCTCAATATTTGGGTCAAAGTTTGTTTTGATCTATGACTGATCAAGTCTAGATCTAACCAAAGAATTCAGGCCAAACAAAGGCTAGATTTTGTTAGGAACACATATAACATGATTAATAAAATGCAAATCATTTACTTCATATTTTATATCATGCATACTTCAAATGTGTACAATTGGGCATGCTTAGGTTTTAAGCAACACTGAGTCAACATTTGATGAATCAGGCCTTGAGTCAACAACTCACGATGACAATGTTCTCTGATAAAATATGTATAGAGCACACCACATATTATTATTTTGGTTAAACACTTTGTTCCTCTTTCAAATTGTTCCTTACCCAATGTGGTTCAAAAATCAAAGAACTTTTGCAACCCAACCACAAACTATACTTGCCCCTAAGCTGCTAAATAAGGTCTTATTAATTTCTAAAGTAGCCTTGTAATTATTGTTTTTTTAGTGTACACATGGTCAGTGAGTTGTATAAGATTTATAAAGTTGCCATATAAGAGACCACCCAAATCATTCACTAACACTACCTTCCACTGTGCTAACTTCATGATTCAATATTGCTAGTGTTGTGCGGATAGAGATTGATTACTTTAGGTTTGATAACTTATGCACTTCTAGGACATTTGCTTTGTAAGGTGCGTTAGAGGATGATATAATGAGAGTAGTCTAAAGTGTGTTTCCTGAATCTTGGCAGTGAATGGGACCAACCACCAGTTGAAATGAGACCTCCTGGCTCTGTTCCTATCAAGGTACATAACATACTGATATTTTTCACATCTATATTCCATTTGAGTCAACACTATATGATATACTTGAGTAAGATAATACTCTTTACTAATTGCTCTATTTTATTTTCAAGGGATATGATTGGAGACTCCTTTGATCGAATCTCCTATGGGAGATGGAAAAATTCTAAATGAGGTCCACATTGAGTTGGAGAACTGTAGCAGCTCCGTTGAAGCAATTAACTTTCATATTGAAGGTTCGACATCCGTCACCATCAAATTGAAGCTTTATTTACTCTCTTTCCAATTGATCTCTCTTCATATATATATTTATGATTTTGTGTGTTGATCAGTCATGATTTCTACATGAAATTGTTGATATGTATCATTTTGCCTATTTCACTTATATCTGCAAGTACTTAAAGATAGTTATGGCTTATCCGCTGCTTGCTTATGAAACTGAAATTGTATTAGACAAGCATTTGAGTAAAGTGGATATTTGAAATACCATTTATTCTAACCTTTTATATAGCTTAGCTAACATAACTGGTTATTGGATATATGCACATCTTAAATACCTAAAAAATGGCACCATTTTGATTGTTTCCATGGATTATAAAAATAAGCCATCACTGTCAGATACTTACTGATGTGTGGTCCATTTCTGAATTCTTAGGAAGAGGAGACAGGCACATTGTATCAAGATTGTGGATGGACTTCATGGTTCCACTTCTGGATTCTAAGCAAGTAGATAGAACATGTATATGCACATCAAAGGGCTTGATTGTATGGTCACGTTGTGGCTTCTAGCACAACTATTTTCTCCTCGCACCTGTTGCAATCTCTTCTACTCTTTGATACTATGCAATGTTCTCTGCATGCAAGTGTCATTGATTACACTATTATGAAAACTGACTCCATTGGTGTTTCAATTGTTGCTAGCTTCAATTCAGATCCTGAAGTGCCTTGCCAAAATGGTCAAGGGAGTACAGTTGATACTAAAGTGACTAACAAGTTGACGGGTACTATAAATGAATATGCAAAAGAGTATTCCATATTCAAAGAGGATATGTTTCAGAACTCTGTGAAAATCTCATATTTGAAAAGTCACGATATGGATAAGATACAACTTCTCCATGATACTGACATACCTGGTAAAGTTGGCATGCACTGGGGTGCTTGTAGAGATTGTCATAGAAACAGGGATATCTCTAGGATCTCTGTTCTTCTAGAATCCAAAGTTTTCTGTAAGAAGGTTGTACAAACTTCAATGCAGGTATGCATTTTATCTTCTTAATGTTTTTCATTTAAGAACGACGCTATCCTTTTATAAATTTAGCATTCTTCTTGACAATGTATCTCCTCTTTGTAATTAACATTTTAAATTAACTCCAACTATTTATGCCAATATGGTGCGCTAATAACATCTTTATATACTTTATTTGGCACGAACCAAACACTAGCTTTACTGTTAATGTTACCAAGAGTATGGGGGATTGGTAATTTTTCATTCTGGCACCATTAGGAGAGAGAAGATCAAGGTTTTAAGAGGAACAATAGTTTCTATTTCCATGTATGGGGAATTGTTTGATAAATGATGGAAACCTATTCATATTATGTGAGAAAGTAACACCCGAAAGCGGTGTATAACAGTATATTATAAAAAAAGTCATCATTTTTAGATATTGGTAATGATTTTTATTTCAGCTTTGATTCTCTGGCATCCTCATCTAGGTTGGGATTGTGCTTCTCATTCCAGGATCTACTTACACTCCTTGTCTTATATAAAATCATGTTTCTTAATTGAGGAGAGCATAATTTATTAACTTTATAGTGGCTTTTTAGTTTATGCATATCATTCTCAGGCACTTCATTACAATCCAACTTCATAATTGAACAGACAAGTCCTTTGAAATTAGCATATAGATTTTGTTGGCATATGTAGTTAGATTGATATGGTCTCCGTGCTTGTACACTCATAACTATACACACACTTATACACTTTATATACACCAATGCATCCACATACAGTTTCAGTGTACAAAGCATATCCTCACAAGTTAATTTGAAGTTTTTCTAATCTGCTTGTGATCTCTAATTGCATTTTGCATTATGGTTATCCACTAATATGCATCATCCTAAGCATGTTATTATAACATAAACTGCATACACGAGGGAACTCCATTCATGAAGATAATCATCTGATAATAGTTCATTGTACCTATATTTTTTGTGACACCTATTGCTGAAATTATGTAACTGAGTTATTCGGTAATTATATTTGAATACAAATATGTTCTATAGATTGGTAAATACTTATATCATCAACTAGAAATTTCCTACTATTCTTTTCTTATCATTATGTATTGTTGGTGTACCATATTGAACACAAAGATTTCCACCACATCCTTTTAAGATATTTTGTTATGGATCCCACATATGCTTACAGTGTTAATCTTTCTTAGTCCTCTTTACACATCCTCCCCTTTCTCCTATTTCTTCTATGGAATAGGTAGCCCCACCACCCTCCTATCATCCTTGGTCCTTGCCAACTTCCTTTGCATGTTCCTGCTCTCCACCACCAACCAACTACCAGCCACCATTTCCTACTAGAAAACATTTGTTGGTGGAAATGAGTTACCACCAGCAATACTTCTCCCCACTTTAACATCAATGCCTTCCTGCTCTCAAACTCATCTGACCATCTCCTTCATACTATTAAGAAACTCTCTCCCACGTATGATATGTATATATGTGGAGCTAATGTTAATTGTAAGAGAATATTTATACCAGCAAAATATTCTGATCTGACTCATTTTAAATCTGCCACAAATCGATAGCCTAAAATAAAATATAAAATTTTAGAACACATGTATGTATTATTGAATATATAATCAAAACATTGGATGGAATTTGTAGATTTTCAGGTTGCATTGCTTTGAATGTGTCCTTAAAAGTTATAGATGAAGTTGATTCCAATTTGAATGCCTTTAAAAAACACCTTATCAACATGGTGATTTCCTGTCCATATGGTTTCATCATGGAAAACGTTTTTATTGTGCAATATAAGATTTAATGATAGGAAATATCCTTATCCCCTAGGGATAGTCCCTTTATATAATTTTTGTTATTATTTGTATATGAGTATCATATCGTGGATTCACATGTAACTTTCAACATTATTCCTTGTATTGCTCTGGGGATATAGGGTATTCTTCATTCAAATATCTTTCTTTCTACTCTTTGTAATCTTGATTTTTACTTTCATGCAAAAGACAAAGATGACTAATGTTGGAAGATGGGTTACATTCGCATGGGACAAAGATGTTCTAGGTTTGCTTTTTGTTCTAAAGGTGGATGACAGAACATGGGTGAATGATATGGGAAATGATTTTTATGTCCCCATTCAAACTGAGAATGATTTGTTCTTCCATGATACCAACGGAGTATGGCTTTAGCTATAAGATCTGACAAATGGGAGAACAGAAGATGTATCATTTTCTGCTAATAATGAGACATTACCAGATACTCAAGAACTGATAAAAGATGAAGAACTTGTTTCCAAGGGAGATACTGATGGAATAGTTAATGAAATAATAAATCTAATAAGTGATATTTCATCTGAGAGAAGTATGATTTCAAAAAGTAAAGAAGTACAAGAAAATATTCTTTAGGAAATAGAAAGGTTGGCTACTGAAGCTTATAGCATTTTCAGAACTGCCACTCCAGTTAACATTGAAGAGCTTGTGGCTGCTGTTGAGTCATCAACTCCTAAGGTATTTTCTGCATCGGGAACTGGCTATGACAGACTTTTCCAGTGCTTTAATTAGGAATCCAACAAAAGTAGAAAGTGGTACTCTGATCTTGCTAGTAAAGCTGATGAATTATCCAAATTAGGAATTACAGTAATTTGGCTACCACCTCCGACTTTATCTGTATCCCCTCAAGGGTACATGCCTGGGGACCTATTTAATTTAAATTCTAGGTATGATGATAATTTCAATTGTTCTTTTTTTTTGGAAAATTTGAATTGTTCTGATTATATGGTATCAAGTGTTTATAGTGATTTTTGGTATTTTTATATACCAGATATGGTAGCGTGGAAGAGTTGAAACATCTAATAAACAAAATGCATGGTGTTGGTATTAAAGTATTGGGAGATGTCATCTTAAATCATCGTTGTGTTCAGTATCAAAATAGCAATGGCATATGAAATATATTTGGAGGCCGGTTAAATTGGGATGATAGAGCTATTGTTTTAGAAGATCCACATTTCTAGGTATGTCAAATTCACACATTACTAGTAGACATTATCATCTACTTTTGATTGATTTATCATATGATTTCTTGGTGTCATTGTTCCCTGTAACTAGTAATAAATCTGATCTCATCTATGCATGTAGAAGTTTGAATGTTTAGCTATTTATCGAGAATTTAGTGGATACATTTATCACCATTTCTTAGTTGATCACAGACTTTACAGACCTCTAGTCACACAAAAATTGTGATGTTTGTATTATAATTGACAACCTTTTTTTGTTTTCTTTCATAGTTTAATTATCTGTTATGTATGCTTGTATAGTTATGATAATCTGAATGTGGTGATTTTGATGCTACATGGTCCTTGATATTTTGGGGATTAGACTGCAGTTGTCCTTTTACCATTGTCAAAATGACACCATGGTCTTGACTATAGAGTCTATGTAGGGTTTATTTGACATTTAAAGCCTTTCATAATATTGTGTCATCATTATAGGAATAAACCAATGATATAAAATCATATTAATCCACAACCCAATTCTCCTGAATTTGACAAAACTTTCTTTTTCAGTCAAATTTTATATTAGAGCTAGCTTTCCCTTTTTTGACTCTTCTTTTGCATTTTCAACAGGGAAGGGGAAATAGGAGCACTGGGGAGCATTTCCATGCTGCTCCAAACATTGATCACTCTCAAGAATTGGTTAGGAATGATCTCAAGGAATGGCTTCACTGGCTGAGGTCTGATGCTAACCCTCTTTAGAATCATCCTTGATGATTGTCAACAAGACTTATGATAGTTATACAACTAAAATATAATTTTATAATTATCATCTTCAGGAATCTTTAACATCTACCTTGTACAAATAAGAGGCATGTGAACTCATGAATAATAGATATACACCATCTAATATTTGTGTGTACAATGGGATGTGTATATAGGAAGTAAATTCACTTGTGTGCTTTGATTACATCAATGGGTCTTAATTATAGTTATTGTCTAGGAACCCTATGCACAAAATGGGGTTCAACATCAAGGCACCTAAGAAGCTTATATAGTCACCCAGATAGTCTATATGATCTTAATGGCCCAATATGACCTAATTAACTCTTGAAACTTTGTCCGAAAACTAGTACTTTTTCTACTCGATAAGACTTTAAGTTTGATGAATTAACTTCCAGTGTTAGATTTAGACTCTAATTGACTTACATTTTCTGATCTAAGTATTGGTACTATAAGCTAAAGTGATAACTGATAAGATTATCTAGGATGGGATTTGTAGTTACTTTTCTGATGACAAAAGTACTTGGCATTTCAAGAATTTTTTAGAATCTTAACTACTAAAATTAAATTTATTGACATAAATCACTTGTTAATCGCATATCATTGATTTTCATCTCTAACTTTTATTAAAACATGTTATTTTATTGAGTCTGGGTTGGACGATTTCAATTATTGATCTAACTAAAACACTACATAAGAGCTTCATAATATCCTTTCTTTGTTTATTTCCTTTGGCTTAGAAGATGATGATGTGTATTTCCTTTCACCTGTTTGTGATTTTTTTGTATTTGTACCTCATTGACTTGAACTTGAGTGGGGATGCCATATGGTTCCTTGTCACAATGGACAAGATAGTACCTATTGCCAGTGAGTGTACCTACTATTGTCCAACCATACTTTTCTAGATGATGCAATTGCACTCGGTTGTCCAGCCATAATTTGGTGCAAGATGCATGGAAGCTCAAATCTAACTCCACTTTAGATGGGTGAATATTTGTCTTTGGAAGCGACGAAAGTGTCTTTGTTGAAGATGTAACGTAGACATAGATCCTCAAAATCCCATAAAGGAAGTGGCAGTTCCATATTGAAGCAAGCTTCACCTGTAATCACCTTTGCAATGAATATTTTAACCAAGGGCATGTTACAAAGATAGGAGGAGACATTTATTTTATACGACCAACTTTTGTATCATGTGAGATGCCTCCCTGTTAAGATCTATCCAGGTTTGCGGTCAACTTGTCCTTGACTTGTCACTATAAACAATCATGTAGATTAATAAGTTGAATTGAAATGTTATTTGATTTTTTCTTCAGAAACTGTGTATTTTTGTGAAGCTTAATGGCATTTTATCGTTGTAATTATTCATGTTTCAAGTATCAAGAGTGGTGGGAGAAGCTCTTATAGGTTTTTTCAAATGTGTGCTAAGACCATGTTTGGTTGATAAGAAAAGAAATGAGAAGGATGTGAGGAAAGAAATAGGATGGAAAGTAAGATGGAGAATGATATAGAAATCTAGTATTAGATTTGCGTACCATTGCAATGGTAAGGCATAGGTTTTGTAGGACATAATCAAAGGGCTGGACCATCCATCTTGTAACAAAAAAGATGAGATTGGTAGCATTTCCATGAATGAGGTGAAAGAAGTATCTTACCGTAAGTCAGGCTTCTCTTATCAATGTCACCCATACTAACAACTAATTACCTCCATTAACTTACAAATGTGAAAAGATATAGTTGAAGCAACAATGTCCACACATTTCCACTCCTTAATTGTTCATGGATCGTACCACATGATCTGAATGATTGTGGTAGCCATACCACCTGTAACCTAAATCCCCTACATTTTTCTGCAATTTTTGTCTGTTCAGTTGTAACAAGTTGCTACTATCTGTAATCCAGAGTGCCAAGCAGCAGAAACAATAATCGTTTACATGTTTGGTACATCAACCAACTTATCACTAATGCGAGTATAATTTCTTCCCTCCTATTTTTGCTAATGATCTTCTAAGACTGCTACCTCAAACACAACCCTACATTATGCATCTGTAAGTTGTTGGGCACTCGAACATGTCATGTTCTTGAGGCGCTCAGGATGAAGCTCACTTTTGAGGTCCACCACCTCATGTTTAACACCATATGCTTCTTGGGTAGACCTATTGGCGGTTCATTTAATATTGCCAGCTATAACTTTGATACTCCAATTTAAGGATACGATATAGTGGAATTCAATTCTCAATTAATTCTCAAACTAGGTCTAATCCCTACTTTTGACTTGCTTAACAAATTTGTACATATGAAAAAGTCATCAAATGGGTTATAAATTCACCTCTAAATTCAGTTATTACCTGTAGTGTGGTTCTAATATTTTGGCTTCTCTTTGTAGTGAAAAATATGAACAAAGGTTTGAATCGTATTGCCTCCCTCTTTGAATAGACTAAGGGTAGAGCTACTAGCATAGTCAATTCCTTATGAGCCATACCGGATGAGGCAATCTTTATGATTGGCACTCTCCATGCAATGCTTTCTAGAATCAATTTTAATATTAGGTTTGTGGGAAAGATATTAATTAGTTCATTTTTTGAAATATGAAATGAGTCTAGGTATTTGATCTATTTTCTAAGGCTACATTTACTTGGATCATTCATGCAAATGGTACGAGCAGTAATGTGTTTCATAGTATCATGCTTCTCTAATCATGGTACAAGGATTGATGTGTTTGATAGTATCATCCTTCTCTAATCATGGTACAAGGATTGATGTGTTTGACTATAGAGATCATCAGCTTTCTATCTGACAGTTTGGAACAACTATTGCTTCAAATATAAGATCCAAAATACTAAAAAAATACAAGATGATAGAATGTTAGACGACCATGAGTAGAGAATGTAGTCAGAGGTCAACCCAATGATCAAGTAATTAGGTCACCAGTTGGACAAAGGGTATGTATGCATATTGTCAATGTTTGGTTGTGGTACCTATATTAGGCTAATAGTTGATTTCTTCTTGTGTGATCTTTCTTGTGCTTTTTCTAATACGAAATCTCTTACATACTTCCAACTCCTTCTACATCCTTCTCTAATATCTAATGTCATATTGTTGATTTTTTAATACTAAGAAACCTTGAGTTAGTAATGATTAATGTATAAATGCCTTCATGGCATGCCCCCACGCAGGCACTTCAAGTTGTCCTGTATTGGTATAACCATACTTTTGCAATAGTTTCATCTACTTATGCATGGTGTTTCTTGCAGAATTGATGATGCCAAAGAAAACTTCAATGAAATGGAAATTTGTGAAACCCATTTAACTAAATCACTGGATAATATTCAAATTAGTGATAAGGTAATAGAAACTTAGCATCTTATGTTGGTTTTATCTTAATTACAATTTTGTAAACATCCATTGATAAGCAATAAGAATTCATTTCACCCACATTTAGCAACACATCCTCCTTCGGTACAAAATAAAGTGATACGGATTCTAGACCATAATTGTTCATATCCACAATCAAGATACTAACTCCAGATTCAGAACCAAAATAAGTTATTAAAGAATCTAAACTTTATCTAACTATTACATTGTTCTAAAAGAAATACATGTGCTAAACAGCTCCAGCGGGAACAACTTCGTAAACTTGTATTTCAACACATATCATCTTTAACCTGTGAATAAAAGATAGACACAAAATAAACATACATTATTAAATTGTATAAATACACTTTCAGATAACCATACAAAATCACATTAGCATTATAGAAAAATAACACAAACCATACTAACCAGCAATTCAAGAGCATTTAAGATCTAGTCAATTTACCAATCAATTTTATTATGTATGGTGACAGGGAGATCATACATGTGCATTTACAACAGTAGTGATAACAAACATCATGAATGGTAGTATATATGGGTTATAACATGGAAGTAAAACCCAGAAATGATGTTAGTAAATAGATTGGGTACGTAAAATAATTGGACAATATCACAGAAAAAGACCAGGTTAGTTGGTTGTAACAACAAATCATTATGACTTGCATCGTATTTCTGTAGAAATGAATAGTAGAAAATAATTGAATTACTAAAACTAACAGTCTGTGATCCTATTTGTAGAAAAATCATTGGTTTCTGTTTCACAACAGACTTGGTTTTTGCCTAAAAATAATTGGGTTTCTATTTCCTACTGACTTGTTTTTTGCCCAAAAACGGTTGGATTGACTCATCTGGATATCCTAGTCGTGTGACTTTGGGAAAGAGACTGGAGTAAACCATGGATTGACTCATCTGGATATCCTGGCCGCATGACTTCAGGAAAGAGACTGGAGTAAACCAGTCTAGCCAGACAGTGGAATAAACGGAGATGGGTGGAGGAAAATTGCTTCTCTTGGACTACATAGGTTTAGGATAAGGAAGTTGTATCCCATGCCCCTTGAATATTCACCAAAGAGTTCAAATTTAGGAACTCTTTAGTTCTTTAGGTGGTTGTTTGGTTCAAATTCTATGCATCTATAGAGGAAAAGGGATTATACACAACATATATATGACTGAGGGCTCCTAAGTGTAGTAGTATTCTTTATGTACTTGTAAAATTGTAGCTGGAACCTTTTCTCCATATTCATTGCCTTGTAGAAGTGCCATCCATATTATATTACCAGTCACTGCACAGTTTTTGTGGGTTATAGCATATTGGTTATAGTATTTTTGATTTTGTATACACATACCTTTTATTAAGTTTTCTGGTTATTTATACTTTTCCATCCTCTTATTTGGTAACAAGTTCTCACAATTATTTGGATAACAAATTAATATTTTTTTTGTACAGTGTCCAAAGCAACCGAACAATACAGATTGTGGGTATTATGTGCTGAAGTATATGAAAGCCATCGTTGATGTGAGAATTAGAAATATTCCTGAATGTGTAAGATACTTCACATTATATTATTTTAGTTTGTTCAAATTTCTAAATAAATTGAAAAAATCACAATATGTTGATACATTTGTCATATGATTGTAGTATTATTCGAAGTATATTGGTCGTTGCTTCAACCAAGAAGAAATTGACGAGGTCTGAAATGAGTGGGTGACATGTGTTCTTGAGCACACAAAAGACTATATGACATGTGAAGGAGACATTTGTTCTTTAGCATAGACCAATGTGTGAAACGTTTTTAGTTAGTTTTCAGTTTGATTCTAGAGTGGATACTCAGTACTTTCTATTATTGAATCTTTTTATGGATGATTTCATATCAATTAAATTTAGTACAAGTTTCTATCAAGATTTGATGAAAATTTTGTTCATTTTGTGCTTATATGTGAAATGAAAAAGTACAATTGCATATTTATTATAATCTATTAAATATGGTTAATGTGATCAATACAATTGGTTCGATATATGACCTATCAAACTCTAATCAAAGACAACGGTCAATGATATGTTGTAAAATGTATGATTCTACAACAATCAACACATGTTGTGTTATCCACACCTATTACAATAGGTGTGTCAGGAAGAAATACACCTATTACAACAGGTGTTTATAGTGAACTACAACATGCATAAGCTATTGTATAGAATGTGTATATTACAACAGACACATACCATGTTGTATAAACAACCCTATTACAATGGTTGAATGTATGGAAAGACAACATGCTTCAATTGTTGTATATACATGTATATAACAACTTGTACACTACATGTTGTAATAAACCTACATATTACAATGAGTGAGTTTAGTGAAATACAACATTCTTCAACTATTGTATAATATATATTACAATGGGCAAACCACATGTTGTAAAAAACACCCCTATTACAACGAGTGTGTTTAGCGAAAGACAACGTCGTTCAACTATTGTATAATATATATTACAATGGGTTCACCACATGTTTTGTAAAATACCCATATTACAATAGGCCATTCCTTAAAAGACAACATGTTTTAAATGTTGTATAAAATACATCTATTACAACATGCGATCACATGTTGTGTAAAGCACCCCCCATAAGACCATGCGATCTAATACAAAGGTTAACATCTATAGTAAATTGGAAAAACGAATTGTTGTATAAAGAATTTTTTGTAGTAGTGAACCCTAACTCCTACACTCACTCAACTGATGCCATTAATCCCTTCCCTCATCATGAAGAGTCAACCTCCAATGTATTCTTTGTGAAACCTCATCACCATCCACTTCATCGCGTCCTCCAATCATTAATTAGGTTGGTGGAGCTACTACACAATGCCCAATGGCAAGGGAGACTAGTCGACACACCCATTATAGTAGGAGAAGAACATAATAGGTTTATATATTTGTTTGAGTGTCTTTCTTTACTGTATGGTTTTCTCATTCTCAAATGATCTTTTGGATATTATAGAAAGGAAAAACTCCTTAAAGTATTTATCAGTTTGTACAGGTTAATCCATTTGTCTGTTATGTTTGGTTAACAATGTAAGGCTTATCATTTCTAGTGTTTTTCTACCTATTTTATTTATTCTTCATCATTTTTAAGTTCAAATCATTTCTAAGTATCACTATCACTCTACGATGTTGCTTATGTTTAGTAGAAAATAACCTACCTCCATAGTGTTGCATGTGTGTTGGATTGATACAATGGGCTTTGGTTCTCACAACTTCATTCAATGGACTGCCATGACAAACACATACATGATTATAAATTCTCTAATAAGTTGTTGGAGGCAAAATTGTGGTTCCAAATGTATAACTTTAAATTGTAGAGACTTCAAAATTCTATAATTTCAAATATTATTAATATATTTTGTTTTCATTTCAAAGTGAGTTTTGGTAAACAAATAATCAATACGATACAATGATGCATTTCATAGCCTCTCATGCTCTATGCATCTTTCTAGATCTACTTCCTTGAATTTTTCCTTCCTTACTTATTTATAGGTAGTAATAATTCATATGATTTATATATGGTCTAAATTTGATCTATTATCAAAACAACACCAGTGGACCAACATCAAATTTATTCATGATATATTATGCATGATTAGGTGTCCTGAGTGGACAATCTACAACATATACTTGAAATTTTTTTAATTCTCATTGTCACTTGCATAACCATTGCACAATTTCTATCATTATCTATCCATTTTGTTGTATTATGCTTGTGTAACTATGCTTCTTTATTACTACCTTTTATGACTATTTCTTAGAAGGTTAATATTGTGTGGAAGAATGTTAATGCGATTGGAACTAGGACTTGACCTCTTGTTCTTATCCTAATATGAGGAGCGTTCCAAGACATTATCTCACTTTGTGCTTGATATTATTTGTTTTATAGTATTTGGTGCAAAGATTAAGTTCGTAGTTGCAAAGGATATGATGAATTCTACTTCACTAGTGTTGGTAATCCTCAATAGACTTTATAGGATCACAAAATTTATTTTTTGGAAACATTATATTATCTAGTTTCCTACTTCAACTCAATTGAAAAGAACACCATGCATGGTTGGTGTAGCTTTTTTTCTCAATGAATGTATGTAGTAGTGCCTCTTAATTCTTCTAAGGCATGAATTACTATTTCAGAAACCCCAAGTTTGCTTTATTTAGTCTGCACTCAGATGGCAGGTGTCACATGGTGTACACTAGGAGATGATGTTTAAAGATCCTCTCAATAGAATTTGGAGACAAGATCTTGACAATCAATCTGTTGTGGAGATTCAACGTTATTCCCTACTGACAATTTAGCCAGGAAGTCGACAAACCTATTTGGGGATCTTTTCTTGTGTGTAATGATGATGTTTTTGTTCTTCTGAGCATGAAGGCATTTGAACACCTAGAGGAGAGGCTTGAATGTTGTAGGATGTTTCTCTTACATGAGAGTATGTTAGCTAATGTAAGACAGTATGATTCAATGATAATATACATGGGAACATTGACAAACTTTTCAATTTCTCTGATGATTGCCTAGAGTTCTATCTTGACCACATCAGTGCTAATAGTTTTCATTACTCCTCCCATGATCCACACTCCTATGTCACTTAATAAGACAAAACTTGTGGATGTGAAATTTTTTCTCTTGAATAAAATGACATCGACATTGAGTTTTATACAATGTTGTGAAAGCCAAGACCGCATAAAGGGGATGCCAATTTTTTATTTATGATGAGGTTTTGTGGAAAAATCATAGGTCATATGAATGACCTATCACTACTACAGAAATAGCATTCAGTGTCGCTTTTCTGGGCGTCGGTTGTTTACGGAAACCGACGCCGATACTATTAGACGTCGGTTATTTATACAAACCGACGTCTATATTTGAAGACCAGCCAGACACGGGTACCGCTTTATATTCAGCGTCGGCTGTTTATAAAAAACCGACGCCTAAAATCACCCGCGAAATCCAAATTTCGAGAAAAAACATTTTAGGTCATCTTTAGCGTCGGTTTTATAGGTATTCACCGACGCCTATTTAAAATGAAAATTTGCACGAAAATGTCCCACTTTCAGCGTCGGTTGTGCCAGATAACCGATGCTGATTATGGTTCCCGCCAAAAAAATTAGGGTAAAGGTTTTCTAAACGGGCGTCGGTTTTTTACAGACAACCGACGCTAAAGCGTTAGAGGCGTCGGTTTTCTAAATAACCGATGCTGATTACCAAATTAATAGACCCGATCACCCAACTCTTCCCCCTTTCTTCCTGTTTCATCTTGCTGCTCGCCGCTTGCTCTCTGCCCGACGACTCCAGCTGCTGCTCTCTGCCGCTCGCTCTCCGCTGCTGCTCTCCGCCACTCACTCTCCGCCGCTGCTCTCCACCGACGTCTCTGCCACTACTGCCACTGCTCAACGCTGCTGCCGGAGAACTGCCTCTCCGCCGCCGCATCTCCGCCTGACGACCCCCGTGTCTCCGCCGCTGCTGCCACTGCCCTACGCCGCTGCCGCCTCCACTGCCTACACCGCCGCCTCCACTGCTTAACGTCGCCGCCTCCACTGCTCTTCTTCCTTAACGGAGCTCGCTACCGACAGAGCTACTCCTCTTCTTCCTCCACGAGCTCGCTACTTACAGGTTCGATTTTACTCTGTTATAGGATCCTTCAATGTGTGTTCTTTATAAGGTCAGATTGGTTTATGAGTTGTTGGTCAATCATTTGGTTATGAGTTTTTATACCTAGTTACACAGCTCATTTTTGCTTCAATCATATTCAACATGTTGTTGTTTTTTATTGCAATTTGGTTCATTTTGTCATTTATATTTGCTTGTAATTTTTCAAAGGAGAACGGTTTGTACAATAAATCCTAGTAGATTTGGATTTGGTTCTAATTCTAATTCTGATTTTTGCTTTGACCTTGCCCTGAAAGTTGTTCATGTTCTTCTGATAGGTTGTATTGTGGGTGAACCTAGATGACCGACCTCAAAGATGGACCTTCAACTCAAATTTGTTCATGTTCTTCAACTCAAATTTCACAATGTTAATCCTAGGACAAACGACCAACTTCCTTGTTCATTGGCTCATATGGTAGCCAAGGACTGCAAAGATGGACATTCATCATCCTAAGATGGGGGGTTATGAGGGTTATGAACTTCTAATTTGTGCATATATTTGTCATACATTAGTGCTTGCATATATGAACAAATCTTTTGCTTGCATATATTTGTCATATCTATTATTGTGTTTGTTGGCCTAGAAACTCGTCCAAGATTTACTCATTAGGAGTAAATCTTGGATAGTCCCCGGTTTGGGACTGTTCTTGAACACCTAATCTCACTTAGGATGTAAGTGTATAATGTGTATTGGGTTTTCGAGAAAATTTAGGTAGCATTTCCCCGTTTGTTCTCTAAGTACATATGTACTTAGAGAATATCGGGGAAATGCTGCCGAAATTTTCTTGAAAACCAAATACACATTATACACTTACTAGTGAGATTAGGTGTTCAAGGATGGGATAGGTGGTACACATTTATTATATATAAGAATGACATCAAATGTATTTGTTGGCCTAGAAACCCATCCAAGATTGACTCATTAGGAGTAAATCTTGGATAGTCCCCGATTTGGGACTGTTCTTGAACACCTAAGCTCACTTAGGATGTAAGTGTATAATGTGTATTGGGTTTTCGAGAAAATTTCGGTAGCATTTCCCCGTTTGTTCTCTAAGTACATATGTACTTAGAGAACAGCGGGGAAATGCTGCCGAAATTTTCTTGAAAACCAAATACACATTATACACTTACTAGTGAGATTAGGTGTTCAAGGATGGGATAGGTGGTACACATTTATTATATATAAGAATGACATCACATTATACGCTTAGGATGTAAGTGTATACCCTAATATTTTCCTAATATATACTTGTTTCCTAATATATACTTGTTTTCTCTGATCATAGAATGGATAGATCATGGATGTCCATTCATAATCGTTGCACCCCAGAGTTTATATCTGGTCTTGATCAGTTTATTAGATTTGCCGAGGAACATAGGAAAAAACCTACAGATAGGTTCTACTGTCCATGTAGGCATTGCGGTAACAACTTGAAAGTCAACACTGGTGAGGAAATCAAAAGTCATGTCATGTGCAACGGGATTGTACAAGGCTATACAGAATGGCACTGGCATGGAGAGATTTCAAAATCGAAACCAGTAGATGTCGATAGCAGTGCTTGGGTGGAAGAAGAAATTGCCTCTGATGACGTAAATGTGAACGAACCAGTTCCAGCAGACATCGTTGATGCGATGCTGGATAGTTGTAGGGTAGAGCACACCGATCCACCTCCTATCTTTACAAACATTGTGCATGATGCTGAGATACCGTTATACACAGGTTGTGCTAAGTTTACGAAGCTTAGCGCTGTGTTGAGATTTTATAAGTTGAAAGCTAACAATAGATGGAGCGACAAAAGCTTCACTTCATTGTTGACTTTGTTGAAAGAAATGCTTCCTGAAGGAAACGAGCTTCCAATCTCAACATACCAGGTAAAGAAAATGTTGTGCCCAATGGGAATGGAGGCCAAGATGATACACGCATGCCTGAATGATTGTGTATTATTTCAAAAGGACTATGTAGATTTGAAAGATTGTCCAAAATGTGGTGCGTCACGGTATAAATTGACGACTTCGGGGGAGTCCAAAACTGGTTCTCCTGCCAAGGTGTTGTGGTATCTACCTATAATATCACGGTTTCAACGCTTGTTTGCAAATCCGAAAGATGCGAAGAATTTGAGGTGGCATGCAGATGTTAAGAAAAATAATGATGGGATCCTACGACATGCGTCTGATTACCCACAGTGGAACAAGATTGATCTATTGTACCCTAAATTTGGTGAAGAAGATAGGAATCTAAGACTTGGGCTTTGTACAGATGGGATGAATCCGTACGGGACATTGAGCAGCCAACATAGGACTTGGCCAGTCATGCTTGTTATATACAATCTTCCTCCCTGGATGTGTATGAAAAATAAGTACGTTATGTTGTCATTGTTGATATCGGGCCCTAAATAACCCGGAAATGATATCGATGTTTATCTTGAACCTTTGATTGATGACTTAAAGAAACTTTGGGCTGAAGGTGTGATGACCTATGATGCTTCAGCAAGAGAGACATTTCGTTTGCACGCTATGTTGTTTTGCACTATTAATGACTTTCCAGCATATGGGAATTTGTCTGGATATAGTGTCAAAGGAGCTAAAGCGTGTCCTATATGTGAAGAAAACACTGATTCAATAAGACTAAAACATGGCGGCAAGACTATATATCTTGGTCATCGAAGGTTTCTTTCAAAATTCCATCCGTATCGTAGGAAGCGCAAAGCATTCAATGGATGGAATGATGAACGAAGTGCACCTAAACCTATACCAGGGGATGTTGTTTATGAAAGAGTAAAAGACATTGTCAATGAATTTGGTAAGAAATCACAATGTAGTATGGCCACACGGAGTGACAATTCTTCATTCAAGAAGAAGTCAATATTTTGGGATCTTCCTTATTGGAGTTCTTTGACAGTCAGGCATTGTATCGATGTAATGCACGTTGAGAAAAATGTCTGTGATAGCATCATTGGTACTCTATTAAATATACCAGGTAAGACTAAAGATGGGATAAAATCCAGACTGGACCTACGTGAAATGGGAATAAGGTCAGAATTAACAGAATTACGTGAACTGGGTAATAAAAGAACATACTTACCTCCCGCTTGTTACACGTTGTCTAGAAAGGAGAAGAAAACTTTTTGTGAATGCTTGGTAAATGTTAAGGTGCCACATGGTTACTCATCCAACATCCGTAGATTGGTATCAATGAAAGATCTGAAGTTGATAGGTCTTAAATCTCATGATTGTCACACTCTAATGCAACAAATATTGCCCGTGGCAATTCGATCTATATTGCCGAAGCATGTAAGGTTTGCAATTACCAGACTTTGTTTCTTTTTCAACAGTCTATGCAGCAAAGTTATTGACCCTGATACTCTCGATAATTTGCAAAGAGAAGTGGTTGTTACCCTATGTCAGCTTGAGATGTATTTCCCTCCTTCGTTCTTTGATATCATGGTACATGTTGTTGTCCACTTGACTAGGGAAGTGAAAATGTTGGGACCAGTTTTCTTGCATTGGATGTATCCCTTTGAACGATACATGAGCATTTTTAAAGGTGATGTTCGAAACCGTTATCGGCCTGAAGGGAGTATTATTGAAGGTTATGTGGCGAGAGAGGTTATGGATTTTTGCAATGACTTTCTCAGTGGTAATGACACTCCTGATAATGACAAGAATATTGAGGAGGGCAAAGGAATTTTGGGATCACGGGTGAAAGTAATCAGCCGTGAGCAGTTGGAACAAGCTCACTTGTATATTTTACACAATATGGACGAAGTGAGTGTTTATATCGAGGAACATACCAATTTCATAAAGAGACAACATCCTCGAGCAAGTTCAATGTGGATTGCTAGAGAGCATAATAAGACTTTTACTAAGTGGTTTGAAGATAAAGTCTTACATCGACTATCTCAAACACCAAATGATATTACAGAAACTATCAAATGCCTCGCCTTTAAACCAAAACCGAATGTTATGTCTTATGAAGGGTTTGACATTAATGGATTCACATATTACACAAAGCGCCAAGATGATAAGAGTGTCGTCCAAAATAGTGGGGTCACTCTTCAAGCGTCGACTATGTACTTTGCAAGTGCAAAGGATAAGAGTCCACGTGAAGCTAAAATGTCATATTACGGTGTCATTGAGGACATTTGGGAGTTTGACTACATAGATTTCAAAATTCCGCTCTTTAAATGTAATTGGTTTGATAACACCAAAGGAGTTATAGTGGATGAATTGGGTTTCACTTTGGTGAACTTTGAAAAGATTGGCGAGAAGGGTGAACCATTCATATTGGCATCACAGGCGTAACAAATATTCTATATCGATGATCCTACGAATGATAAATGGTCAGTTGTTCTTCATGGTAAAAGACAATTCATTGAAGATCCTATAGATGAAGAAGAGTACTATGATAAGTATGATGACTCCAGTCCATTCTCAGTTGGGTTGCCCACTCCACAAAATATTGAAGCTAATGATGACTTATATGTGCGCGGCGATCACAATGAAGGATTGTTAATTGAAAAAAGATCACAATTTTAGAGACATGTATGTTTATACAAATGCTAAATGTTTGTCTTTTTCTAGTTAATACAAATGCTAAATGTTTGTCTTTTTCTAGTTAATACAAATGCTAAATTTTTGCCTTTTTCTAGTTAATACAAATGCTAAATGTTTGCCTTTTTAATGACATTTTCAGATGGCTGACCATGATGAGCATGATGTCCATGATGAGCATGAAGTCCATGATGAGCATGATGTCCATGACGAGCATGGCGAGGATACTAATGTAAGTTCTAAAAACATATCCTGTATTTCTATACAATTCATTATCTTCTAGTTATGTCATATATCCTATATTTCTATATTGGGCTAATTTAGTGTGTTTATTTTTGTCAAATTTTAGGTTGATGATGCACCTGTACCCACTGAAGCACTGGAGCAACTTGATGCGCAGCACCAAAAAGTTAACAAGAAAAGGGGGATCACTCTGTTGAAGAAGTTATTAGCGCTAAGTGGTAGTGGATCCAAATTGGTGGTGGAGTTTGATAATGGAGGAAATCCAATTGGAGTGAACCACAATAATTTTGTAAACTATCTTGGGTGTACCACTCGGAGTCATTGCGGTGTTAAGTATGATAATTGGCATAAAGTTCCTGAAGGGAAAAAAGACTTGATATGGAAGGATTTATGCGTGAGTTATTATTATTTGCAATTCTATTTTGTACATTACAAATTCTATTATTTGCAATTCTATTTTGGATACTAGTTAATAACATTTCTATTTTACAGAATCTGTTTGCATTGGATGAGAAGTTGCATCGTAAAAGTGTGATGCAACGCGCTGGGAAGATGCTTAGGAATTATAGGACAAATCTAAACAGAGAATACATAAAATAGGGTGATAAGAAGAAGAAGTCAGTCCTTGAACAATGTAACTTCTTGGACAAAGAAGATTGGGACAATTTTGTTGCTTCAAGAAAATCTGAAGAATTCAAGGTATTAGGCGTCACTCCCAATTTAATTAATATACATTGTATTCACCTATTCAAGATTAACATTTAGTGCTACTAACCAAATCATTATTGTGCATACTAACTAGGCCCTCAGTGACGCACAAAAAGCAAGGCGTGCACTGAATGTGCATGACCACACTATGGGTCCAAAAGGATATGCAAGTGTTCGCCAAAGACTACAGGCGGAGTCTGCGGCTACTCAGCAGTCTGCTCAGGAGTCTACTCCTACTCAGGAGTCTGCCACACCCATGCCTCGCCATGATATCTGGATAGCTGACAGGCAAAACAAGAAGGGTGAAATAAAGAAGCCTATAACTGCTGAGGCGACTGCAAAAATGGTAAAATACAACTCTTAGAGAAATCATTTGAATATTGATTATTTGTGGTGTTAACTTACCAATTTCTGTTTATGGTGATTAGCGGGAGCTGCACGAGCAGAGGCAACAAGGCACGTTCATCCCTCAGGGCACAAGGGATGAATTGACAGTTGCTCTGGGTAACCCAGAGCATCCTGGACGTGTTAGAGGTGACGGAGCTGGTGTTGGCATCAAAGCATTCTTTGGGCCATCCCAACGCAAACCCAGAGCGGGACTTTCTCAAGAAGAGGTAACCTATTCTTTTTTTAGAATGTTACTGCAAAAAGAAATTCATTAATAAGAAGTTAATGTTTCTTTTATCCATGTATAGGAGAATAAGAGAGTTGAGGATTTAGTTTCTAAGAAGGTCAAGGAAGAGTTGCTGCGGTGGCAGGCATCTCAGGCTTCCAATACGCCTATGGCGACCCACTCTTCTCCTGATGCACAGACTACGACTAATCCTGGAGACCCATCGCCTAGCACGTCTGCTATAAGTATTGTTTATGACATTGTAGCTAATCTTTTCAAGATGATATGTTTTCAAGATGATATGTATATATGTATAATATTCTTTATGTAAATTTGTAGGCATTGAAGCCATGCCGCTTAAGAATGCAAAACTATGTTGTTGCAGAGGCGCAGGCTTACCCGTCCCTTCCTGGGGAAAGGTTTCATGGGACTCCAATGCCACAAGGCTACGTTCGTGTGAGCCCGTTACGTGTGTTACCCAATTGGAGGGGAGCTGCGTTGCCATATGCCCACCCAGATATTGATACACTTGATGAGGTAGAAGGCGGGGTCATATTGTGGCCCAAAGCAGATGTCGTCTACACGACTGAAATTGTAAGATAAATTTACATTGATTTAGACTGTTAATGTGTATATATGATGTCAACTGATCTGAAATTATATATACAGGTTAAAAAGAAGACACTAGGAGCACCTACGCCTCCACCTCCACTTCCCGCATTACCCGATTGGGTTCCAACTGACCTAACATACCCGTTAGGTCCTGCTTGTAGGGGAATGGCATGTTGGCTACGGGCACATAATATACATTGCCCTATAATTATTTCTTTAGATGTAGATTATGCAGGTCAATCATACGATAGCTCTTTATTTATACAAGATATTATTGAGTTGTTTATGTATGATTGGCTGAATACATCAATGATAGAGACATGGATAAGGTGAGATCTTGTTTATACATCCATATACCTTGTGTAAGATCCGGTGATCTGGTTTCTTATATATTAATGCATACACCTATATGTTTTGCAGCTACTTAGTCGAAGATCATTGCAAACAATTTTCATTTGATCATGTGGGATTTTTAATTCCATCATTGATTAGTATGGTAGCTAAAGACCCCGATACTGTTCAACAATACTGTATAGATGCTTTTACAATTTTTGGTCAGCAAAAGAAGACGATAATAATAGCTCCATTTAATGTCAAGTAAGTTTACTTTATTTATAATTTGGACTTAAGAAAATTCCATTTTTATTTTGCATTTTGAGTTATTAATTGTTAACTTCTTATCTCTAGCGGTAGACATTGGGCGTTACTAGTTATTGCCCCCGGGACATTCATCGTTTATTATATAGATCCTGTGGGGAGTACATTGAACCCTAAAATTGGACACGTAATGAGAATGCCATTATTCAGGTGAGAAATATTTCATTTTTATATCCGTTAACATCTTTTATTACATTACTATTTACTTATGCAATTTACTGTGTTATATTAACATGTAGGGGTTTAGATGCATTCAAAAAGGCTGGAGGAACGGTCCCAAGGAAAAACAACCAGCCAATAAATTGGCAGAACGTACAAGTAAGTTCCCGACTCCAATGTATATATTATTGATGTGAATTGTGCTTAGTTGTATTATTTTGTATGTTTCAATTTATAGTGTGCTACACAAGACAATGGCTGGGCATGCGCATACTATGTGATGCGATTTATGCAGATGATTATCCGATATGCCGCATTGGACATCGATACCATACATGAGGTATTATACATAGTCTCATTAGTTAGTATGAAATATATCAATCTTATTTTTATATTATTACTTATATATATACATCATTCTCTTTGCAGGTGTTTAAAACGGACCACACTATAGGCAAACGCTTAAAAAATGTACATGCTCCATATACGAGGGAATCATTAAATGAAGTATGAGAAGAATGGGCAAAAGCCATACAAGCAGTGGCAACTGTAAGATATAATTGGGATGTTGATAGCGATAATTAATGATACTTTGTAAATGAATATTTCTGAATGTTAATACATGTATTTGAATGTTTCTGTATGTGTGAATGTGAGAATTGAATTGATGTCTGAATGTATGTACTTGTGTGAAATTTTCTTATTACTTTTGTAGGTTTGCGGCCTGTTTGTAGGCTGATATCAATGGATGTCGTAAACCTGCAGTTCAGAAAACCGAACTGCAGGTTCTCATCCTGCTGACCAGCCACAGCAGGCCTGCAAACTGATATTAAAAAAAAAATGTAAAATAGGCGTCGGTTATTTATAGAAAACCGACAGCAAAAACCTACAGCGTCGGTTATTTATAGATAACCGACGCCTTATCTGGCCAAAGCAGCCCCAGAAATGGCGTCAGCTAGGGCACTTTCTGCGTCGGTTATTTACTAAGGGACCGACGCCTATATACCATGTAGCGTCGGTCTTTTGGTATATAACCGATGCCAAAAGTGTTCGCACCACACGTTATGCGTCGGTTATCTACTAAACGACCGACACTACATGGTATATAGGCGTCGGTCCTTGAGTAAATAACCGACGCAGAAAGTGCCCTAGCTGACGCCGTTTTATGTGGCGTGAACCCTTTTGGCATCGGTTATCTACTAAAAGACCGACGCTTATAGGTAAAATAGGCGTCGGTTAAACAACTGACGCCGAAGTGTTCGACCTTTAGCGGCGCCCACATAGGCGTCAGTCGAAAACTGACACCAAATGGGGTTAAACGACCGACGCCAAAGGCCATTTCTGTAGTAGTGTATCTAGATAGAATTCCCTTAGCTTTTGGAAATAAACATGTTTTGTCATACCTTGCTTTTTAAAAGGAATTTCACTATCAACGAAAATGATGTCTGGTGGGTTATGTGAAGTTTCTTCTTTAGGTTCCTAGAAAACCATTTTGTCATGGAGGGCTCATTGGGAACAATGCCTTGGTGTTGAATGTTGATTTTCTTCCATGAGTCAGAAGCATAGGTGCAGTCTTTGTTTTAGTATCCACATTACAACGAGGGAAAAGGGTATTATTTGTAAGTCCTTTAATAGATGAATTCTAATTTGTAAACAAACCTTCATGTAGGGATTTCCAGAGAAAGTGTTTGGTTTGATGAGGGAGTGGAAGCTTCCTGAGCTTATTCCAACATCCATGGGTACTGGTTCTAACAATACATATGAGGATTTCATAAAGTAATTTTCAACTAAAAAATATCTAGTAGTGTTACCAATAAAATGCTAGTTGTAATAATTTTTTATTGGATCGGGGGGAGTCATATTCATAATCTTTGCACATGTAACATCATCACACCAATAAGTAATAAATTGGATGTACCATATACAATTGTCTACCATGGAGAAAACTTTGATGTCAATAATGTCTTGTAGGACAATTTTATTGGGCTTTAGAGTAGGAAGGAGGCATCCATGAAGCTGTGTAAGATTCCATATGGAGGTAGTGGATCCATTTAGAATAATATGAAATGCATGACGTGTAGTTGAAGGCACGTGAGTTAGGATGATTTCCAGAGTTTTGAGCTAGTAGACCTCCACTTGTCTCTTAGGTGCTGGTACATTGAGCTCATTAGCATACTCCAATGGTTATTATAGTTCGTAACGAGAATAGTTCATATGAGATCCCAAATAGATTTTGAGACAAGTGATTCATTTGGTATAGAAGTTGGTCTAGTTTCATTCTTCTTTGTCTTTGGGAGAAACTATTTTCTTTGATGACATGGTTTGAACTTTCTTGTGGTTAGGGTTGTTACCCAATACGAGGTTTCAGACATTGTGATCAATGCGATCAAAAATTAACACATGAAGGTGTGTTGATTGCATGATGTAGGTAGGCATAGAATTCAAAATTGAGTGAGCAAGTGTCACTCTTCCCACAAAAGAAAGTGTATCGTTGACCTAAGAGGAAATTATGTTTTCAATGGTATTGAGAGTGGATAGCTAGATGGATTTAGTTTCTTCATAGTGAAGAATTGGAATGCCATGGTGTTTAACATGGCTATTGGTTTTAGTAATTTGCATTGTTCTACATATTATTATTCTTGTGAGGCTGCTAGTCTTTTTTGTAAAGAATATAGTGGATTTCTCCTTAGAAAGGTGTTGGCCATACGCACGCTCGAATCTTTTGAGGTGGTTCATCATAGTGATATCTTGTGGGGGGAGGCCTACCTGATGAGGATGATGTCATCGAAAAAAAAATGTAAGTGATGGTGGGGCTTCTCTTTTAGAACTTTAGAGGCATCCACTTTCCATATGCTTCCTCTTTATCTATAGACTCACTTAGTTTGTTGTGGCATAGAACAAATAGATAGGGGAAGATAAGGTTTCCCTAGAGAACATCTCTTGAGGGTTTAAATGGGGATAGCTTATCGACCCTCAAAGAATTTGAAATATCATGAGAGGGGATGATGTTAGTGATCACACATGTCAACAAATCTAGCAAGGATGTTCTTTTGAGGGTATGATTATATCAAGTCCTAGTTCATTCTATCGAACCCTTTTGAAAGATCCATCATTATTGCCATATTGCATTAACCATGTTTTCTTAATCTCATTGAGTGGACAATCTCTTGGTCGAGTAAGGAATAATGTATTTGATTGTGACAATTAGAGCATCCGAATGCAAGTTAAATTACAAAATGTAATATATGTTCCAACATTCTAGCTATATAGAATACTTATTCAGGCTAATAAATATTACATTCCTTATTATTATTATTTTTTATAATTTTCAATCAGATCATGATTTTGTTGAGGTTAAACAAAGGGGTCGAAATCGTAGTCATACTACATGACTGTTGGGTTTATGAATTTCTTATAAAAGTGTGTAGTCAACCATCATACAATTATATTGGGATCACAATAGAATATCTTGAAAAAGTGGTGAAAAAAGGTGGTGACCAATTAGAATGAGAAAGGGCAGTGACTAGTTTGGTAGTAGCTGCAACATTACAATTGTGTACATTCAGATGAGGCAACTAGCATTATGACTTATAGATAACATTGCCAACTTAAAATTTTATCCTTTTTCAATTTATAAAACATACCTTCAAACATATATACTTTTATCACACAACTTTTCGAAAAAGTGGCATATGTGTTTCAAATTATTTACCAATCTTATCTTCTCCCTCTATTTGTGATGTTTGAATTTATATTGTATTTACATGCCTTTTTGGATGTCACAAGATCATGTGATGTTTTAGAGATGTACTTGCAACTTTTTAAAGATAAACCAACTCATTTTAGGATGAACTGCACTTAGGTTCCTTTTTATTTTTCCAATCAAACAATGGTCCTCACACTCCATCAACATCTGGGTTTCCGTAAAATAACAACCAAAATTTTGCATACATGCTAAGTATATAAACATATTTTTGTGTTCATATTAGCCTTTATATGCCATAAATAACCCTAGATATATATCTTTCCATAATTTATCTCTTTTGAAGGTATAATTGATCAACTAGACAATTTTGAGACTTGTAGACACCAAACTAAAGAACACATCGATTTCCGAATCTAGTCCAATAAAATTGCCTCAATTTAAATAAAATTAATTTGAGTTTGTCCCCCACACAACGACACATTTCTGTGCTCCATCAAATCCTTTTTTTTTTGGAAAATAACCGAAGGTCTATCTTCTGATGGTCTATTTTGAAGATCACAAACAATGACCAAGAACCCTTCCTAAGGAGGAATAATATAATAACCTATCAAAGGAGCAAACTGAGTTGGTTTCACTAAAACAAAGTCGATTTCACGTCCTCTTATCGCTAACCTTTCTCTTTGGAAGACACTTGAAGGACTGTCTATTGAAGGCCCATATTCTAATGGATACTTCTGTTGGTTCCTTTCTTTGGCCACTTCTGATCAATCCACTTCTGAAGGAAGTCCTATCCCTAAAAAATGAAGAAATAAACTCAAGTCAATTTTAAGGAAATTAAGACAATTTCATAAAAAAAGAGTTGGATTCATTGAAATTGGATCAATTTCATTCTTCGTAAGAGATATGTCGCTCCTACCACTATAATACCCCTAGATAGCCACCAGGATAAGGGTTTCAAATTTTGGTTCCCAGACCTCTATTTTAGAGAGTAAAGGCCCAAGAGGGTTCTAGATATCTACCAGCATTCATTCCCTTCAATTGGCTACCATCTTCCTTTGATCTCTAGCATTTTCCACCACCATCAATCCACCTTATAAGCATATATGTCGACATTACACCTCCATCCATCCACACTAGTTGTTGTTTGTGATATAATCAAAGGAGTAAGGGGGTAATGAGTCCATAACATCAAAGTGGATGACCCCACAGATGAGATGCAACCCACTGGAGGCTAAGGAGCAAGAGACACCTCTCCTCCATGAGCTAAATATTTTCTTCCTCTTTTCTTCTATTGTTCTCCTTCATTTCTGTACAAATGATGTATTTCCATCTTTGTTCGACGTCCACTATGCTTGTCTATAGCTAGTTGAGCTCCTTCTTGTCTCTATGACTTCCTTTCAACATGTTTATGTACTTTTACACTAAGCAATTAGTTATATTCATATCTAGCATTTGTATATTCTATATTCCATAATTTGTTGTGATAGTTGGTTTGGTTGATCTGTTTCCTGCTTGAACTTCCATTTTGCTAACATTGACAGATTAGTGGTAAGAATATGTAGTCGAGGTAGTTTGGGCTGAAATTTGAGAGGATGAAGTCTAAGTGGTTATTTTTTAGGAATTTGAGGCCTGAGAGATTAACAAATAGAATGGTCTTTAAATATAAAATAAAAAATGCAGCAAAACCCCATATTTGTAGCTAAAGGCTTTATCTCTATTTTTATGTACATATAAAAGTTCTTGTATATGCTCATGTTGGTAATTCCTTTAGCAATATTTTTAAAATATTTAGATAAATAACAGATTAGCTACAAATGCATTTGTACTCTGAAATGTAGCTATATATGGTACTTACATATTTAATTGTAGCTAAATGTATAATTACAATTGGATATGTAATTAATGTGTTGCAAAATAAGTATTCATATATAATTATTTACATTTAATGTGTAGGAAAAAGCAAAATTTACTAAAGATACATATGTAGTATGGTTATGTATCTAGATACATCTGTAGTTCTATTTATGACACATACATATATGTAGTTGAATTATGCATATACTATGAAATTTATTAGTACATGAGAGAAAAATTAATAATCATTAGACCAAATAATAATTTGTATGCCAACTAACGTACTTTCATTTATATTTGAACAAAAAACATACACGGGGAGGGTGTATACCTTGCCCCTATTACATAATGTTTTTGAAAAAGCTATAAATATTTACCATTTTGACAGAATCAGAATCATCAACTATACAAGTGACCAAGCTAATGGATTCCTCCCTCAATTGGATTGTGATCTAATTTATATTGGTATCTTCTCCTCTCTAGTGAGCTCAGCTTTGAATGTGGAAAATAACGGGCAACTTTATATTGAGTCTGAGGAACATTGAACACCATTACAATAGTTACCTTGCCAACAACCTCCTTCACAATGGTTTTGTGAGTCTACTTTCTCATGTTGCACTAAAAAGGGCTTGAGAACAAGTTGGTTGTTCTCGGATTGTGGAGCTGAGAGATATGCTTGCAAGTTGGTTGCTTGTACAATCGAAAACTGATGACCCAATTGGTTGAGTCTGGCCAACTAGAGAAAGTCTTGGTTTGTTGGGTTTCGCAGCACATCTTGTCTTCCATATGGTAGAAAAGAAAATGTTGGATCAAATTGTTAATGTAGAATCAAGGTGGTTTGAGGTTTATGTGAATGCAGAAAACAATTGTGGGTCTCATTTATAAGGTTAAGTATCTCACTTGCTTAGCTTTTCAAGACTTTGGTAAATGTGCGCATGTTGCATATTTAATTTGTATGTCCATGGGTTTTGGAGCAAAACCTTAAGAATAATTGTTATCACATGTTTAATTTATATCATGTTTGTTATGATTTCCCATGTTGTTCTCTATATGAAGACTCATTGTGATGAGCATGCAAACCCTCTTTGACATTAATCCATCTTAAAACCATAACATTGGCTCCCATCATATGCATGGTTCCCTTCTCAATCCCAAGGACCCAATGGCTTTCTACACAATGCAACTGGAAGCCCACACAATGAAGATACTTTTGTAGCTCAAGAATGTAAGCCACAAAGTGTGGAACACACTCAGGGAAGAGGTGCATCATTTTAAAAAAAAATTAAGTAAATGAAGTTTCCCCCATTTAAAAATCAATACAAGTACAATAACAAATTCAAAATAATAATTTAATATAAGTATAACAACTAAAGTTCATATTCAGATTTGATTTCAACATTTATCTTAGGAATCAATTTCACCAGGAATGTTGTGTGGATAGAGATATGCTCCAACAATTAGGTAGTCAACTAATTTGAAACCAATATTCTATTGAAACATAATGCATAGAGTCTGGTGAGTTCTACTACAATGTACAAGTAAACCGCAATTACATAACTGGTGTTGTATTTAAACAAAGTACTCGAGAACCTTTTTCATCTTTTTTCCATGTTATTAGAGTCTATAGTACTACTTTTACATAATAATTAGAATAATAATGTGCAATGAGGATACTAAAGTCTTATGACCTCATCAGACATAAAAGATCTTGGGGTTGTTCATGATCAAGGGAAGTGCTTCATCATTGTCAAGGAACAATCCTATCCATTTGCCTTCAACACATGTGATTAGTTTCTCAAAAGAAGTACCAACATTTGGTTATTCAATTGTTAGAATAGCAAATACGAATAGTTAGAGACCAAACATTAAGAGTAAATCATTTATAATCCATACACATACTTGTAAAAAAGATATACATGATCACCAACCATGAGTTATAGGTCGAATCATGTTCATCACCAACAAATTGTTGTTTGTTAGACTTCTTGAAGGGAGGCAATGAAGACATAATTGTATCAAGACAACCATTAGAAATGCACCTCTTGAAGTTTCCCAAGAACTATATTTTTCTTTAGTTTGGACACTGGGATGGGTGAGGACAACGAAACACTAGATTAGGGACATTGCATCATGACCAATAGAACATTCAATCATACATATAAACATAGATTGAAATAATTTTAGCTACAAGCATATGATAAATTAAGAATAACCAGACTGTATGTGTGATGCAGTGGACTTTTGGAACCTTTTGAATGTCCAATGACATAAGTGAATTCATGCATGTTGAGTTATTTGAGAATTCCAAGTTTTTTTGGTAAAGTTGATGGTTGATTGAGGTTTCAATTTGGACGTCTCACATTGTATTAGGTTTTAAAAAATCTGGGGATGTCATAGGAAAAAATGAGTTGGAGAATTTCACCCCTGTTCATGGTGCCATGAGAAAGAGAACAACCTACAAAATATGCCGAGGGCCTTTAGTCCCTTCCAGTAGTGCCCCAACAGGATTCACTGAGATTGAATTTTGTAACATGCGCTTCACAAGTAGGTTTAGGTTGTGGTTATGCTTTTGAAGATCCAGGATAGTTGTGAGTTCTGTGGCGAGTTGATGTATAGGTGGACCTATTGTCTTAAGATCATGTTGTTTAGTGATAGTACATGTATATGTTAAAGTTTGTTGTTCAATATGTAATATCAAATGTTGTAACAATTTATGTTGTAATTATATGTTGAATGATGAACATGTGTTGTATGGTTTTATTATTGTTCATGTGCATGTGCTACTGTTGTTCCTTCTGAGTTCCTTTGATTTACTTCTTCTTAGCCAAGTATGGGGTGTTTAAATTGGGATGCTCACTAAGGTGAGGTTTTAATTTGGATGTCACACATTAGATTAAGTTTTAGAAAATCAGGGGATGTCACATGTGGTATTAGACCGAGCGGTTGGCCTCACCTTTCCAAGTGCATCCATCCCGATACTAATAGTATGGCAAATGGTAGAGCATGAACAATAGCAAATCCTGACATTTGCTCACTATGCAACTCAAAACTAAAGAACCTTGCACTTAATGATCTTTAGGGTTAGATGAGTCATATTTTAGAGACTAGATCTGACCTAGCCTCTAGGTTAGCACATAGATGTCTAAGAACTAGGTCTAGACTGATGCTTGTTGTATAGAAAGTCCTTAGATGTCGTTCTTTCCTTGTAGTGAAGCGGTATGGGACGTTGCACTATTTAGAAATTTACATCAAGGGAAGAGAAACCCTAGACATATGGCGCTCATTGTCTAGAGTAGCTACACTAGTCTACACTTTGTTCTCACCCTTTTCACTAGTTTTCATGGCATTGTACTCTCTAAAATGTGTGGGACACTCATTTTCTAGATTTTGTTTTTTATTCCAATTGGATCAAACCTTGATAGTTTTCTATGACGCTTGTTTTATCAGAGAAAAAATATATATTTTATTATATATATGTATTACAAAAATGTGTCCCCACACATGTACGAGTAGGAGGTGGTCATGCAACCTAAGTGAAAATGAGTGACATCAGTCTAGAAGGGAGAGTAGTTCTAGATTAGATCTCCAGAGCCTTGTTAGAATATGTGATAGATGGAATAGATGAAATAAGTTTTGATGTTATGATGTAAGTCCTATATAGATGATATAAGATGGTTTATCATGATCAATGCTGTCTTTAAGGATTAAGGTTTAGTTTTGAGGTTTTGATATAAGCTTGATGATGCAAGTACATAGGGTTTATGAGAGGAGATAAGCTAAGCTAAGACAAGGTTGTGAGTCAGCATGAGCCTCAATATATTTCATGAACGAGGACCTCTAGTGTTGGGACCAGTTATAGGGTTAACTCCAGAGAGAGTGAGACCCAAAGGGAGAAGGTCAGAGAACCTAAACTCCAAGATATGAGGAATATGAGAAATATGTGATATGATATGTCCTAAACTAGACTACTCCTGAGTGAACGAGTGGAGTTGCTTTATGTATGATTATTATAGTTTTGTTAAACCCTAGATGTCCTGGGAGGACCCAACTCTAGAGTCAAAGAGAGGCTGGTTATATCTGTATATGTGAATATGAATAGGAGAACCTACCATCTGGGTGAGGGAGAGAGAGTCCCAAGACCCTGGAGGAGGTAGCTATGTTTTAGTTTCTATGAAGCCTCAAGATCGGGTTGGTGGTTTGTTGTAGGAATCTAGTGGTAGCGTATATAAGAGTGTTTTGGGTAAGCATGATTCATAGGTATAGAACCTACTGAGAGTATGTCATATCTTGTTTTGTTTTAGTCTGTGCTTATGTGGCTAGAGATTGTGAAGTGATCACTAGTGCCAATGAGGTAGACCTGAGAACCCTAGATCAAAGAGGGAAGATAGAGTTAGTGCACGTAATACTCATAGAATTGAGTGAGATCAAAGAGATTGAGCATGACACTACCCTTAGGATAAGGGTTGGGAGAACCTCAATTAGGCTAGATAAAGATTTGATATATGCTTGATTAGCCACTCACATAAGTTTGTTTAGCACAACCATGTTATAATATATTTAAGGATGCGATCTAATCTCGAGACGTGATATATAGACATGATATAATGGAAACCTAGAGATGGTTTAATATATATCAGTGTATAAATGGTTAACCATATACATGAATAATGATGATAATGTGATATTGTTGGTTAATCTTGCAATGAAATCATGAGTAAATGTTGCAATTTATTGTGATCAATGAAATAAAATCATATGAATGAAACATGTTACATGAGGTGTTAACCTTTGTGCTTAATAAAGATGAAAAAAAATATAGTTTGATAGTTAGCACAGCATAATGCTTATGATACCTTGATATGATCTAGATGGATTAAGTGGGTTAACTATAGTTAACTCCCTCCTAAATGGCGTATGTTAAGGTTGAACATGTTCTAACATTTAGCTCAATAAAATGTTGATGACACCTCAATATAATGGGTTAACTTTAGTTAACTCCTTTAGAACATGGTAATATGATATGGGAACCCTAATGCATCGATGAAGATAAGGATGCAATCCTAACAAATGAAATATGTCGTGACATAACCTAAGAATCTAAACCCTTGCTCAATGTTTTATGGAGTTCTTATTATTGAAATGTTGCACCTATGTTAGTACCCTACAGGTGAACGTAGACCTTTTGGTTTCTCCTTGAAGCAAGAGGATGGTTAATTTTGAGGACAAAATTTCTTTTTAGATGTATACAATGTGATAAAGTGGTTTTTGGCTTAATTTCTAGGATGAAATTTCTTTTAAGGTGTGTAGGATGTGATGGAGTGAACTTTTGGAACCTTTTGAATGTCCAATGACATAAGTGAATTCATGCATGTTGAGTTATTTGATAATTCCTAGTTTTTTTTGGTAAATTTGATGGTTGATTCAGGTTTCAATTTGGATGTCTCACATTAGATTATGTTTTAGAAAATTGGAGGATGTCACAGTATGTTCAATAATCAATCAACCATCAAATAGAGAACTTGTAGAAATATTTCAAATCGTTTTACACTAGATTCTAGCTAGAATTCAAAAAGAAAACGTTGACAACATAGAAGACTTCATAGAAATAGCTCTAGGTTCTTTTGGATCAAGGATATATTATGAACTTTAAGGGTCTTATGCAGTAGTGGTCATCAGGGTACTGTGAACTTGAAAGATCTTCTATTGATGTTGCATGAGTGCAAGATATATCAAAGCATTACAATATTTTTAGCAGTGAATAAATGATGTTACTATATTAATGAGAAATCCATTCTTTAGAGAGACACTTTCAGAGTATGGTGCCCTTCCTTTTCCATGGGAACGTCTGAGTGATCTTTTGCTTGTAGCTACCTTCCTAGTTCTAACATGTTATGTATCAACTCCTCTCTAGTAGGGTTTCTTTCAATTTCAATACGAATCTAAGATAGCATCGGGTCTCGCTCACGTCTGGAGACAGAAGAGCGACTAGGGCCGACACTCCTGTGCACCGCGGCTGGATTGGGGGAGGGGTTCCGGCTACCGGTGTGCGCCGACCTACTCCCCCCGGGCTCTCTCTTTGCTTGGGTAGGGCGGATCCAGATCCTGGTGGTCAGCTGTGGCGGGATCGGCTTCCTCCTCTTCTGCTCCGAGCGGCGCCGGTTTCTCGACCCTAGGGTCCAGTTCTCGACGGTACTCACGGTGGGGGTGGTGGCTGCGGCGCAAGGGGCGCTGAGGCACACCTCGACTCCCCTCTTTGCTGCTGCGATCGCTTTTTGCCACAGCTTGCCGGCTTTCTGGGATAGCGTAACCCAAGTTTTTTGTTCCTTTGTGCGTTTTTCAGTCTACGTTGTTTTCCTTTTTTCGTTCTGTCTTGGCTTGTTTAGCCAGTGGTTTTTGGCAGTTGATCTGCCCATTTTGTCGCCGCTAGTCGACGTTTATCTGTCGCGCTTCGCTGCGACCTCTCTTTAGGAGAGCGATGAGATATCTTGCTACGGCTAGATCTCATCATTTCTTTGGATTGATCTTATTACTCAGTTGTATGGCTTCGTTTGAGTTGATATATGAGCAGAATATCATCTTGTTCCAGCCCCTCCACCACTACTCAACGCTCAGGTTGAAGGAATTCTTCATGGAAAGTTGCTTAAGACAGCCTCAAGGAAGAAGAATCAATGCAGAAGTGTCTTTCTCTTGTTCCAATATGAGTTGTAGTGTCCTTAGGTTACTGAACGTGATGTTTGTATGTTCTGTCTGTATGTTTCTTCTCAATTGTAGATGCCGTATGGCTAACAAGTAATGAATCGATCCATTTGCTCTCAAAAAAAAAAACTCCTCTCTAGTAGTAGTCAATAAAAACATAGGCCCCTTCTATTATATTTGTGGTCACCCTTTGAGGGGGTTGGTGTCTACATAGGCCACTCATGAATATTTTAAAAAATAGTGTGAAACACAAAGAAAAACAACATCGTCACTATTTCCATGAAAAAGGAATTCTTTTTTTATTATTTAGGCATCTTCCTTTCAAAGCTACAAAACATTTAATCAGTAAGTCAAATAAACTAGTTAGAGAAATTTGGTCAATATCCAACTAAAGAGGTAATTTTTAATCCATCAAAAAAAGAGAATTTTGTAGTAGAAGAATGTAAAAGGAAAACCATTTTCACCAGGTACAAGGCAATTAGGATATTCATCATTCAACACAATAAGAAAAGGATAGTCTCTAGGCTGAATGCCTCCATTGCTAATTTATCTTTTCTCTCTAGTGAGAAGCTCAACCTAATGGCATGGATTCAGGTAGTGATTCTGGAACAGAAGGCACATCGCCATTTCCTTCGCTACCTGAGCATCTTATAGCTGTAAAAGATAGTATCAAACCCAAATATCTGACAATTGCAGTGATGTGTTTGTTCATTTGTCTAAACATGTTATTGAAAGTTGAAAAATTGATTCAAATACTAGTGAAATGTACAAATTTTCTCTATTTGCAATGATTATTTTCTATGTTGTAGGTTCTTGCAACTAGATTAGTATTTGGATTAATTATTCATTTTATTTTCATCCAACCAAGACATGCACCTATTCTTATTGGTAATAGGTGCGTTAACTTTTTTAGGTAGTATATCATTATATTTTTTTCATAATGTATATCATATAATGAACCCAATTATGAATCATGGGTTGGTTTAAGGACCCTAAATAATATTCCAATTTGCACTTTTTCATAATCTGGCATAATGTTATAGTTATTGTTAAATGTCGACAACATTTCTTATTTAAAAAATTACTTTTTTCTTCATCACAACTATTATATGCTATCTCAACGGTTCATTTGCTTCACAATTACCAAAATGATGAACTTTAAATCATTCTCCAAGAAAAGGTTGAAAAAATATCATGACATGGTTGTTTAACTTTTTTATAAGAAAAGATGATCAATAGAAATGAAATTATTAATTTTCTGTAATTTAAAATTAATTTACCAATAGATATGATTCCATGAATCTCATATTTATGTTACCATTGTCAAAGATATTCCTTGCTCCAACCACTATCATACCAAATTAGTAGACTTTATATATCTTCACTTCTAAGAGAATATCAACATCTTAAAATGAAAAAGGTGTAGAAATGGATGTTCTTTAGATCATCTATCATAGTATATGATGTTATTAGCTAATACGCCATGAAATGTTGAATGTTCAAGAATCTGAGAAAGACACAGAATATGACCCAACCAATCTTGAGAATAAAGCAGAAAAATGTACTTCTAATATTGTTGGAGCAAGTATAAGAGATATTAAAAGGAAACATAAATCATACCGAGTACCCAAATGGTAGTAGGCCATTGACTAGTACAATGTTAATCAACAAGGAAGGAACACAAAATCTAGAGAAAATCAAATTATGAACTGAAGTGATGGGTTCCAACAATAAAGAGAACAACCATTCCTTATTGATCCTCACTTTATCTGCTATCATGATGGGCAACGATCTATAAATCAATAGATACGTGTTATAATAAAATAAAATGATAGAAGTGGATAAGATGTAGGAATGGGAGGACAGAATGGTAGGAGGAAGTTTAAAAGATAAGATGAATAACAAAGAGATGAGGAACTGGGAGTAGGAGAGCAGTCAACTAAATAAAAAGTACAGATACTAAAGAAGAAGTAGAAATAGGAGGAATTGATTATAAAATAGCAAAATAGTACCTATATGCATTTACAATATGAGTAAAATAGGAATTGGGGAAGAAGAGGATAGTGGAGGAGGAAGATTGGAAACATGAAAGAAGAGTGCATGGGAGTAGGAGAGTCAATTATTAATGGGATAGGGGAGAGAAATACATAAACCATAATGTAAAGTATTCAAAAGGGGGGAACAATGAGGAAGAAGAGGAATAATGGAACACATAAGAAGTAATTCAGTAGGATAGAATTAGACATCTGTGAAGCTAAAAAATAAGATATAGGAGTTGACGAGGAATCAATCAATTTTACTAAGAAGTGTGGCATAAGAACGACTCCTTTTTGGGTCTACTTCATTCTAAATCGGGTAACTACTTGGGGTTTATTGAGGTGGTAGGAACTTTTGTTTCAACATCAACTGAGTGGAATGGCAATGAGAGGAAACTAAAGTGGAAGAGAAAAAGAGTACTACAAACTTGACTGGTCCTAGCCCAACAAAACCTTTTTGATGACTCCTAGAGTTGACGAGTAAAGTTTTTAACATGCAAATGAAGCTTCATGCGGAACATACTTGACGAGATGGGAATGGAAGTAAAAGGCACATTGTCAATGGCTGTGTTTAGGAGATGAAATACCAAGTTCTTCCAAGATTGTGTTAAAGCACTACAACAAAAATGCTCATTAGTGGCATTTATTCTAGTGGCTTTTCTAAAAAAAGCCACTATCTATCTAATGTACAAGCATTTTTAATTAAAATGCCTCTAAACCACCTATTATAGAGTTTCTAAAAAGGACTTAACATTAAAGGCATTTTTATATTTTATTAGTGGCAATCTTAAATTGCCAAAGGAAATAAAGAAGTAGCTAATTAAATGGTATTTTTCACTTCCCTCTACTTTCTGTTCGTGCTCCCACACTGTAATCGCAAATGCCGCTAATGTCTCCCTGATTCCTCACTTTCGCGAGTCCAACGTGTCGGAGTGTCACTGGATCGTCACCCTAACCGGTGTCTCAGAGGATCGCTTCGATTGGAAGACTGGTGGCGGCACATGGAGTGCTACATTGCCGTGGCGGAGTGCCACTTTTCCGGTGGTTGGAGAGTGTTTCAACTACTTGCGGAGGAGTCTCACATTGTTGGACGGTTGGAGGAGCCCCAAGTACGGTGCCGATGACCACATTGTCACCAGGTGAGTCCCGCCAGGAATATAAATTTCATTGGTGATCATGGTTGTAGGTTTCACATCTTCCTTTCTACTAATCTTAGTGACAATACTTATGGTGAGCCCAATGTTCTCATAAACGCCATTGTGATATTTGGAAGAGCCTGATCAATATCTTGCATCATCTTGCACTTCGACCATGTCCATGTATCTTTACAGATATGAAGAGTTAGGTCTCCTATCCCTTTTATTTAGAGTACTTGGTGAAGTTAAAATTTAATTAGGATGGTATACCTCCAAGAAGTAGCATAAGTCAAATTATTGCTTGAGTCTTTAATCCATTCCTACATCTCCTTCAGATATTTTTCTTAAGTACTTTTGATTGTTCTTGAATAACATGAGAACTTGCATCAGCATATTGCCATGGGGAGCCTAGGTGTTGTTCTCATTGTTAAACTATCTTGGGGACAACCCAGTTGGTATGACCAAAAAGGCAGGTATGAGATTAGGTATGGGGTCATTAGTAAGGGAGGAATACCACTAATTGTGGGATTTTTGGGCCTTTCCCTTTCTTATTTTTGAATGGTTCGACATTACCAATGGCACCTTTTATTAGATGAACATATGACATCTGTATTTTCAAATTTTCCTGGTAGGTTGGGTTGTTAAGAAATCAGTGGGAATTGTAAATAGTTGTTGCATTCTTGGAAGGGCATAATCTATCAAGGACAAGGTGAATTTATAATAGGCATCCCAAGGGTTTACTTTAGGGGGTATTATGGTATCACTCATTACCACTTATTTAAGGGAGAATGGGTATAAGGAGGTTTCATAATGACAACACTATTTTCTTCTCCATTATTTGAATTATTTCCACATACTTGGCCATTCTCTTTTAATTTATCTTCAATAGAGTCGGTTAGTGAAGGCACTACAACTAGGGCCACTAATGATGAAGCTTGACACTTCTGGATTAACTACTCACATTGAGGCCCATGTTTGACAAATTGACATCAATATTTTCAAATCTGGCACCAAATATAATTATGATTGAGCCCGTACACACCATGCAATATGACCAAGGATTATCTCTAGACAATATGTTTTTAGATGATGTTGCATGTGTGTGAGAATAGAGCATATAAGGGCTTCTTTTGAAGGGTGTATTTCTAGTCACAATATCTATGTTAAAAGTATCTATAACTCTATGTCTGTAAGGCTAGAGTTTACAAGCCTAAGCAAGATAGCATAAATAAAATTGCCCTCTATAGAAAGGGGCTTCTAAAAAAAATACAGTAATATGTAGCAATTTAAGACTAACCATTGCATGGTAAGGGGAAAATGATATGAGAATGTCATAATCAAAAAAGGGTATGAATACATTTTTCATCATGTATGTCAAGGTGGTATGATTAGCATTCTTGACTTGTTATCACATTGTTGTGGGGCCATATAAAAATATTTTTTCCCCTTGTGAAGATGAAAAGGTTTCATCAAATAGTCATGTTTGACTTTGTGAGTAGTTTGAAATGCTTCCTGATGATTTATACATATAATTTACTTATCAGTTCCTGAAGGGAACTTTAGCATATGATTGTTTATGTTTACAGAGAATAGTAGGGTTTATTCATCCTCTCATGGGTGGATATCAGTATGGCTTAGTTAAGTGAGTCCTCATATGGGTGTGACTTAATGAAGAGGGGGTGAAGTTTACTTCTAAGGGATCAGGTATTCAGCTATTTCCTAATTTTGATGGGGCCTCAAAGGAGAGTAATTATAGGTTAAAATCAGGATTGTAGAATCTTTCACAATATATATTATGACAACAAGAATGTTATTTTTGTTTATATATTTTTTATTCGTGAATTTCTTAAGAAAATCATAATCTCTTATTCTTCATAACAAGTCTTATTGTGTATCCTAGCCCTGTAGTCAAATTTTGTTTGAAATTTTGATATCAGATGCTTTGGTATATTGTTGGGATTCTAGGTAGGTATGTGTTCCTCAATGATCGTAGGGATCATGCTAATTCATATTTGGATTTGATGTTTCAAATTTATTGATGGAATCATCAAGGAGTCAATAGTTTCTTAGCATTTTTATTCTCTTTGTTGTTTGCATATAAACGTTTACCAATATCTATGCCTCATATGGGTACAATGTAACTTGGAAAAGGATTATCAAAAGGTCAAATTTGGTAGCATTCGATAGTTTTCTGGATTTTGAAAAAAGAGGGTTTTTACCCAAAAAAAATAGTTTGACTCTAATTGTGTTTTCAAAAGGGTTTACAACAGGTCAAAATTTTAGAAGAGTTTTAGCATTATTTTGGATTCCCAAAAGGGGGTATTATTCTCTTTGTATCTGCCTCATAAAATAAGTGTATCCCTTCATTTTCATAAAAATATCTTCAACATATCCAAAAATGTACCTCTATTAGGTGAAATGGATGTTCTTAGCTTTAGTATGGTTACAATTTACTTTGTGACTACTTAGGTCTTGGGATTTACTAGGCTATGATAATGCACTTGATATACCTCTTGATCATGGTGACCTCCATTGATTTCTAGTATGAGGGGGTTGGGCATGTTCATGGATAAAGATTATTCTACTTGCCCCTATTCCAGTCATTATTGATGTCCTGACATCTTTAGGGTTATGCATCATGTGAGTGATGTGCTTATATACATGTCTACATAGGAAGAGGAGACTGTCAAGTCATGTGTTGAACCATCTATAATGATAACTAAATAGATACAACACATTAAAACTAATTATGTCACACTTTTTTGAAATTTCTAGAGCTATGTAAACAACTCAATTTTCAGCAATATTTTTGGTGTTTTCTTGGACTGATTAAAGTTAACAAACATATTGAGAAATATATACTAAACCAAAAACAAACAATGAAATCAAAGGATGTCTACATACATGATCGTCAACTAAACTAAGGATATGTGGTCCACCATTATAATACGGGGAACACTAATGTGTTCAAATTTTAACTTTCAAAAAAATGAATGATGAAATATAATCATACCATTTTTGAAAACTTTGATGAATTAATACCAGAGATAAATAAAAAACCCAATAAAACCTATATTTAGGTGTTTATCTTGTTGTTTATCTAATTAAACTAATATTGGTGCCTTTTGGACCATGTCATGTAATGACCAACATGGTAATTCAGTCAACCATTCCCTACGCATTTAGGTCTATCTTTTTGATGTCTTAATAGTAGGTTGCTTTTTATTAATAAATTATATTGATATGTGTTTAGTTTTGTGTTTTGTACACAGTAGGATGTTTTTCAAATGATGGGAACCATTTTAACATAAATATTACAAAATATTATACCAATTTGTGTCTAGTTTTGTGTCTGTCTTTCCAAATAGTCTGAATTTCTTTTTGCCCATGCAATTGCACCTTGATGTTTAATGTTCTGAAATGCATTGTGATGATTTTTTAGATGGATTTGAACCATCACTGGGTTTGATGCCACATTCTAGGTTGGGCACAAAATATTTTTCTAAGCCAAATTATACATTATTTCAATAGAGATTTTAACTTAAGATTTATTGATTTTTTCCCACGCTTAGCTTTAGTTGTGTTTTTCTTATATGGATCGGATTGATATGATTTTTTCCATGGATATGAACCATCACTTCGTTTCATGCCACATTTTCCTCAATTTTGGGTCATATTATTGTTGTTTTAGTTTCATCTCATAATCTTGATACATTCAGGCCTGACCACATTTTGTATGCTTAGTTCATTTTTAGATAAGTTGTTTGCCAAATTCTGGCCATCAGTAGGATTTAGACCTACCTTTAATAGGGTTTGGTTTCCATTTGAGCCAATGTAGCTGAACATGGCTCTTTTTCATGTGTAAATCAAGTTGCATGACATACTTTGCAGTCATTGATACATGTGTTAGGAGTTCGCAACTAGTCTGTAAATCATGATGAGGCTTTACTATGGTTGTTAATGTGTGTTGACCTTGGATTAACCTATTTTCGAAACAAGTAGATGTCAATGGTAATTCGTTTAACAAATCCCTATGATTGATCCTAATTCAGTTCAGTATTGTTTTGCATTCATACACAATCGTGCTAAAATTTGTAGTGTGCATTTCCAGTTTTAGGTTTGACTTTTTTTATGTCACAACTTTACTATGTGGGGCATGACATTTTTAGTACATCCAATGCAATTAGTTCAGGGCATACCACAATTTGTATGCCTACTTTAGTTTTAGCCAAACTATTTTCCAAATAGTGCCTGTGAGTCAGATTTAGACCTATCTCTACTAGGGTTTGCTTTCCACTTGGGCCAATACAATTGAACATTTCTCTCTTTCATGTGCCAAGCAAGCTGCATGATAGACTTTGCAGTCATTGATACATGCATTAGGAGTCTGCAATTGGTCTGGTACATTCATGGTATATAATTTCCTCATTATATATTTGTTGTAGTTTTTCAAAATTGTGGTCATGAACGTGTGCTCGCTACCATGGTTTGTTATCAAATTGCTAATGATTTGTTGTCCAAGGATTTTTTGTGCAAATTATTGGTGTTTGGTTTAGGATTGATGACAATACCATTGATGACCTTGGTTTTTCCTATTAAACAAGTGGACTCTAATGGCATTTAGATAACAATTCCCTATGCATTGATCCTAAAAAGCTCTATTTTAGTTAGTTAAGGCGAAAGATTTCAAAATGTTTTATCAAAGATATCAAATAGAGTGTTGTCACCATGGGTTTGGTGATGGGTATCCAATCACCACTTTCTTTGGTGGTTTAACTCTTACTAACATGTTGTCCGTCAATGTAGATTTTGATGTCAACTTCTTAGGTTTATATGTTGAAAACTTGGTTATGATAACTAACAATATGGAATCCCATCAAGTTGGGTGGGACTAAATAAGAGGAGTGGTTGGAATTAGATCTTCATTACCAACTGCTAATCACAAAACAATCATTGAAAATCTTACAACAAAGATAGATATGATAGCCATAGATGTTAGAACTTTAAAGGAACATAGTACCAAGGCTAAGAACCAAATTTAAACTATCACGAGTTGTATCACATGTTATGAACAAGGTCACACATCAACGCATTGCATATATACTCATGTTGCCAAAGAATCTAACAAAGATGGAGCCGAGAATGTTTTTTTTGCTAGTTAAGGCTAGGTCCTGTTGGATTCTCTTATGGGAACACTACAGTTGTAGAAATATATCACCTTTTCAGCACACCTCTAAGACATGGATTTTAATGACGCCAAGAATCACTAATATTTATGCATAACAACTTCCAACAAAGTACAAATTAAGATTTTATAATCTTTGGAATGGTTTTGAGACAAGGAACCTCCCTGATATTAGACATGGTATGCCATCCTGATTCCCATGTTCTAATTAGAAGCTAATTTCAATGAAGTGTAATTATTCATGGTTATGGTATATACATGAAATTAGGTTTGATTAGGCTTAGCTATTTTCAGTATACATTGTGATATGTCATTACCCACATCAATTTTCTTCTATGTTTTTAGATTAGTGTATATAAATAGGTTACGAAACAATGTCATTTTATTGTTATATATTTCCCTTTAATATAAGTGAGAAATCTAATATGTTCTCAAAATCAGAGAGGCCAAGAATGATTAAGCATCTCATCTTCATCATAGTTAATTTCTATACCAAAATACTTGGGTTGATCCACTTATATAGTAGAAACTACACTTCAAACAAATTTTCTAAAAAGCAGGGGCTTACTAAGCATCACTGACTTCTAAGGGGGGGAGGCTAGGCTGAAGATGATACAACTAAGAAATAACAAAGAAAAATACACCATTATATTCCGTGAGCAAAATTATATTATGTTCATTCTATTCCCCTTGTCAAAAAGGGGGGGTTTCTCCCCTTGTCATATTATGTTCGTTCTTATTCTGGACTTTTGGATTCTATGTTGCTATTCTTATGCTTGGTCAAGGTTTTGTACTTTTCTCCCACCTCTTGTCTGGCTCTGCTGGTTGAACCTTCTGTTGGTTTTGATTGGAAGGTCTTCTATGCTGTTTTCTTTTGAATCCTTTTTCTGATGTGGTTTTGTGTGATGTTCTACTTTTTACTTTTGCTGGTTATTATTGGCTGAAGGATATGTGATCTGTCCTTGGGTTGGTTTGTCTTTTCCCTATTTGATATCATCCAAGGATGGTATTCTATGATGGATCTTGCCTATGGAAGTGCTTTAAATGGATTTGTATGGTTCTCCTTTTTTTAAGGCTCTTTTGGGTTTATTTGAAATGATATCCCTATCCTTTAAAAACAGGAGTTTTGGCCGACCAAAAAAGGAATATAGCCATGATTGAGTACCATGTTATGTAGAACATACACCTTGGTGTTAAGCTTCATATCAGGGAGTGTATCTTTGGTATTTGTTTGTATAGCTTCCTACTTTCTGGCTATATATGTTCTAAAGGTTTGTAGAAGGTGAGCTTGTAGATGCTGAGGTTGTAGGTTTGGAAACCATATTGGTGGTTTTGAGGTTTATGAATTCTCCTTTGATACTAGCAGATAGGACCCATGCTTCTATTCGTTTTCTGATTCAGTTCAAAATGATTAGAATGTGCCTGGGTCTTTATTATAAGTATTTTCTCTTAACCTTATAAAAAGTATTTCAAACATAGTGTCATGTACTCATAAAACTAAAGAGGTAGGAATCTATCCCATTTACATATAGGTCAGAGAGTAATAACCTCACATAACTCAATTTATTTACAATTTTTAGATGAATCCTTCTTGTCTTAAACTTTGTGGTACTGTCAAAATAATAACATGATAAGATATCTTGTAGTAGTGTTTTGATAAACACATAAGTACAAGACTATAATAAAAATTTGGAAAGACACCAGTAACCTCTTTAAAAAGGTCTCATACCTACTATACTAGTGCATGGATACTCCAAATTAAATAGGTCTCACACCTGTACAAAATTAGCCAGACACCAGTAAGCTCTTTGATAATCTAAAATATGAGTGATGATTCAACAAATAGTTAATAAGTGTCACCTCATTGTATGAAATACCAAGATACATAAAATTATAGAAAATACTAGTTACTTCCTTGAAATTCGCAAATAAGGATTAGTGAACATTGGACCAATTGCAAAGATATAGGACATGATCTCCTCTCATAGATTTATTTTCAAGCTATCATGTCCACCACAATAAAGTTGGTTCTGACAAGCAAAAAAAGGTTAACTGATGTTAGACTACTTTTTTCAAATTATATAAAATCATCATATGTACTTACAATTGTTAATACTAATAATTTGCAGTTTCTATCCACCCACAACAGTCACTACGAACTGGGCCTCTATTCCAATGTTATTGTTCCCTGATAAAGAACAATTGAACATCATCCTAGATGATCATTCTTTAAACCAACTAACCATACCCGAACATTGGCATTTTCTAAACGGAAGACACTACATGCCTGGTGAATTTACCCTGCATTTTGGCATTTCTTCACATGTTATCGAGGTTGAGTATGATTTAGCAGGAAGTCTTGTATCAAAATTTGGTTGGCGTGATTGGATTAGAAAGATGCTAGTGGGTCATAGTGAAAAGCTTTTTTCTATCCAGTTGGCCATAATACCATCACAGTTTGGATAACCAACGTCAAAAATGAGCCCCCCGATCATCTACTATGGTATGAGCGCACTATGGAGCAAACCAGCTCATTGGCCTAGTGTTATACGTCTGGCTACAATCAACACGTACAATATCGTGTACACCCACTTTGTGACCATGGTAGGACCAATTAACAAATATAATTGTCCTGTCTTTTTTTGTGTTTACACTTTTTGTCTTAAAGAAATCAATCCTCATAGCTACTTTCTTTTCTGAACTTCAGGAGAAGATTGCCACAATGAAAAGGCCTCAAAGTTACTGATGCGGGATATTGTTGGTGTACTATTTAGTTGTCTATCTATCTAGACTTTCATGTATTAATAGTTATTATAATTATGAGCATGTTTAGGGGTACATCAACTCCTTTGTTTAGTTACTGTTTAGGGGTACACCCCTATGTGTGGATGTAAAAAGAGATTAATGAATGGAACTAGTATTTTCTCATATTATATAATCTTTTTTGATATTGCATACTTACTCATATATGTCATATGTTTTACTATTTATATAGAATGGATAAGTCTTGGATAGCAGAGGATGACCGAACGAGCATTAAATACTTATGTGGAGTATCAAAATTTTTGGATTTTGCTTTCGAAGATTCATCGATTGGAGACAAGATTGTATGCCCATGTAGAAAGTGTGCTAATGTATACCAGGTCACTAGAAAGACTGCATTGAGCCATTTATTATGGAATGGCTTCTTAGCAAGCTATATTTCTTGGGCTTTTGATGGTGAAGATGTCGATGTTCAAATGGATGCTCCTACCGATCAAGGAGATTTCCTTAATGCTGAAAATTTACAAGATATGTTGCATGATACTTTTTTGAGTTTCATTGAAGATGGAAATACAGAAGGAGTGGAGCCATCTAGTGATCAACATTTCAATGCTGATAAATTTTATATCTTTTTATAGGATTCTGAGATAGAATTATATCCAGGGTGTAAGAAATATAGCAAAGTTGCTTGCATCCTAGAATTCTATCACCTAGTTTGTCTTAATGGCTTGAGTAAGAAAGCATCATCTATGTTTCTTATGTTCTTTAAGAAGATGCTACCAGAAGGAGAACAATTACCTAATTCATTTTATGATCTAAAAAAGATGATTATGGGGTTGGGCTTAGATTTTGTGAAGATTCATGTTTGTCCAAATGGTTGCATGTTGTTTTGGAAGGATTCTACTGATAAAGACGCCTATGATACATGTGGAGCATCAAGATGGAAAACAATTACAATCCTATATGATGATGACGAGCTTGCAAAAAAACCCAAGAGAATACCTATCAAAGTGCTCAGACACTTTCCACTTATACCACGCCTAATGCGGTTGTTCATGTCATCAAAAACCTCTTCCTTAATGAGGTGCATGTAGAAGAATATGAAAAAGATGACAAGTTAAGACACCCAGTAGAATCACCTGCATGGAAAACATTTGATGTGATGCATCCAAAATTTGTTGTAGATACTAGAAACATTCGATTGGGACTTGCAACTGACAAATTTAATCCTTTTGGGAAAATGAGTACCTCTTATAGTACATGGCCTATTGTGATTATTCCATATAATTTACCTCCTTGGTTGTGCATGAAGAAACCATATTTTTTGCTATCCCTACTCATTCTTGGACCAACTTCACCTAAAAATATAGATGTGTACTTGCGTCCATTAATTGATGAGTTGAAAGAACTATGGGATACTAGTGTACATATATTTGACGCTGGAACCAAGGAATTATTTTTGATGCATGCCTCTTTATTATGGACTATTAGTGATTTTCCAAGATATGCACATCTATCTGGTTGGAGTACTAAAGGCTACAAAGCATGTCCTTATTGTAATAAAGATACTGTCTCGCATTGTTTGCCACATAGACATAAATTCTGTTAAAGAGGACACCGTAGGTTTTTGCCAGCTAGCCACAGATTCTGAAAAGAAGCAAAGACATTTGACGGTGAGAAATAATTTAGGTGTTTACCGAAACCTGCTTCTAGAGCTCAAATCTTGTCATAATTAGAGGACGGAAGAACTGTAATTGGTAAGAAAAGGCCAAGAGGTAAAGATTAAACACACAATTGGGATAGGAAAAGCATATTTTTTGAGCTACCATATTGGAAATCTAACATTGTAAGGCACAATCTTGATGGCATGCACATTGAGAAGAATATATCTGAGAGTATTGTTGGAACATTACTAGGTTTTAAGGATAAAAGTAAGGACAACTTGAATGCAAGGAAGGATTTGGACGATATGGGAATCAAATTTCCGCTTCATCCAAAAAACAATTGGTAAATATACCATCCTACCTCCAGCTTGCTATACAATGAGAAAAGATGAAAAAATATTATTTTGCAACCTCATAAAATCTGTCAAAGTTCTATAGGCTATGCGTCTAATATGTCTAGATGTGCATGGACAAAGGATCAGAAGATGCTACCAATGAAAGGTCATGATTATCATGTGTTGATGCAACAACATTTTTCATTAGCTGTCACTGTATCTTTGCCCAGTAAGAATGCTAAGTCATGTATTATTAATCTTTGTCGCTATTTTCAAAGGTTGTGTACTAAAGTCTTTGATCCAAATGATTTTGCTGCATTGGAAAATGCAATAGCTATGACACTTTGTGACATGGAGAAGATATTTCCTTCATGTTTTTTTCACATAATGGTGCATCTATCAGTCCATCTTGCGTATGAAGCTAAGATAGTTGGCCCTGTTCAGTATCGTTGGATGTATCCAGTTGAAAGGTAACTTTTCCTACGTCGTGATGACTTTACCTATTGGAATGTAAGTTGTCATAATATTTTCCTCAACTTTGTTATCAGGTATTTGATGACCCTAAAAGGATATGTTCGTAATAAAAGATATCCAAAAGGATCAATAGCAGAAGGATATATAGCTGAAGAGTGTCTAACTTTTTTTTCAAGATACTTGGATGGAGTTGAAACAAAATTAAATCAGCCAAATAGAAACGATACTAACAAAGCAAATTTGGAAAATGAGCCAACACATGATGGTGATAGTTGGTCTATTTTCTCGATAGTAGGTCATGGTGTTGGTAAAATGGTAACATGTGTCTTGGACGAACATACATTGCAACAAGCCCAAAAACATGTACTATGCAACTGTGAAGCAATTGAACCCTACATTAAATAAGTTAGTGACAATTGTCTTCTATTAATAAAATGCTATAACATATTCCAATCACATATTGTACATATTTTGTATTCAAGAAGCACTATGATATCATTAGGCAAAAACATCCTCAAAATTCCTTAAAGGAAGTTTAGAGAATACATAGTAACTCATTTTATGGATGGTTTAAGGAACATGTAAGTTTAGTTGTGGTAATTAAATTTGTTATTCTTAATGAATAAAGTCTAACAAACTTTTATTTTGTTAGATTGAGACACTCCTAAGAATAGATATGGTGGATGATAAAATCAAGTTTCTTTCTCAAGGTCCACATCAACTGACCATTAAGTACAAGGGCTATGTTGTCAATGGTCACAAATTTCATACCAAGGCAAAAGATGCAAAGCGAACAACGCAAAATAGTAGAGTCTTTCTAGTAGCTAAGAATGATTGTTATTCTAAAACCACTGACTGCAATCCAATTACTAGAGATGTTACCTACTATGGTGTTTTGAAGGATGCTATTGTGCTCAATTATTATGAACACTTTAAGGTGACATTATTTAAGTGTGATTAGGTGGATATCTACTCATTGTGGGGAATCAAGCATGTTGAACATGGGTTGGCTCTTGTTAATTTGAGACGACTTCAAACTATAGGAGAACCATTTGTAGTGGCATCTCAAGTTGGACAAGTATTTTATGTAGAAGATGTCACTGCAAAAGGGTGGGATTTTGCTGTAAAGATTGCCCCACGAGATATGTTCAACATGGAAGAACAATCTTGTATTGAGAATGTCGAAGCTTATGTGCAAGGTGAAACTAGAGATGGGCCATCAATGACATCAGAGGATGAAGATACTTATTGTGACATAGTTAGATTGGATATGGAAGAAATTACTGTTGATAGTTCAATTATTGAAAAACACTAATCCCAAATTCAGCAGGACGAATAAAGTGTATCTCAAAGTGATGATGATGACAGTTTTGAATGAGAAGATTACAAAATAACAACCAATGTTTCTTTTAGTTTGTTGTTATTATTTGACTTAAATAAGCATTTTTTAGCTCAATGTATCTCTTTAATTTCCTGTCTCACATTATGCTCTAGCTAGGTGTATGAATTTTGCATGTCTGACATTCTTCTTAATCAAAATTTTCCTTGTCTCTGTTGTTGTTTATAATTATATTTGATTAAATATGTGTTTCATTTTTAAATATTAATTATAAAATTGTTATTATGTTGTTCAATATTTTTTTAAATATCTTCATTTTTATGTGACTTGATATACTCAGGATGAGAGAACAATACACTGATAGCTTCCATAACAAGATAGCCACAAGGAATGATAAGAAAACCAATAATGACTCTAGTACGATGACTCATTTACCTTGCATTACTCGACATGGTTGTTGGTAATCTTTGAACCTATCATCCTCAAATTGCTCCAAAAAAAATTTAGCTTCCCTTCCAGCTGAAATTCAAAATTATAGAGCAAAGAATTTCAATAAAACTACTGCTAGCTCTACAAAAAATACCCAATCAGCCATGTCTCCCCAAGACTCTAATATGTTTGGTGGTTCGACATCCTCTCAAACATGCACAACTAAAAAGGAGATGGGAACAAGGATCCAAAATCAGCACACCAAAGAAAGTGTTGATAAAGTTACAAGATTAAGAAATTCACAGCTATCATGTGTGCCTAATGTCAATGCTTCTGTGTCTATTCATTCTACAAGTGTAGAGAATAGAGCTGCCAATAACCAAAATAGCAATGCATTTCCTGATAACATGGACCAAAATGACATCTCTAATCACCATGTTGAGCCATTGAATGTTACAACAACACCTTCTGACGGACTAGGTAATCATTTTATTCATATCATTGCATTTATAATGCTACATTTAATTATATATAATTTTCCATATATATTTTATCATTTATGAATGAATGATTAGGTCAAAAACATTGAGCATGTGGCTGAACACAATGTTTGAAAGTTTGGAAAAGAAAACCTGACAATCCAATTCCCATTGAGAAAAATCAATTTGGACAACCAGTAGGTGAAAACCAATGTCACTTATCAAGTTTTCTGACAACCATTGCAAGAGATACCAATCTTTCTCCACTAAACTATGAGGACTGGAGCCAATTTCCAGCAAATAAAAAAGATTCTATATGGAATTTTGTGAACGTATATTATTAAATTTTAGTTTTAAATGGTTAAATGAAGCTTCTAATTGATACCCTTTATGTCGGTAGAGTAAATTCACAATGGATTCAGATCTAAAGGAGTGGACAATGAAGAGACTAGGAAAGAAATGGAAGGACCACAAGTGGGAGTTAAGGAGACTATACTTCCTAGAAGATAGTCCATATGAACAACAACTTGAACAAGTTGTTCCCCACATGGACAAGTCTCATTGGAAATTTCTTGTGGATTATTGGAGGAGTAATAAAGGAAAGGTAATACTTTTTCTTCTATAAATTGATACTTAAATTACCTCACAGATAATTACTATGCACAATACTGCAATATTTGTCACAAAGGAAGTCTATAACTAATAAGACAAGCAGAAAATTTCAAAAGGTTAGCCACTCAACAAGAACCAAGTCATTTGCATGTCTGAAATATGATGTAAGTTAGTAATTTTTGTGATTCATTTAGACAATTTGATGATATCCATTAATTTGATGTTTACAATAACCTTGTTTGAATGATAAAGATGGAGAAGGAAATAGGCGGAGAAGTGGATCCCATAATATTTTTTGAGAAAACTCATCGTAAAAAAGATAGAAGCATAGTTGATGTTGAATCCACCAAAATTTTGGTACAAAACATTCTGTCCTATAGCACTATGTTACATATACTAATCGGAAAGAGGTTTATATTTGGTATAAAATTCATCTCCTATGAGTTGTTGTATGTAGGCAAATTTTTCTGTGGTAGGAGAAGAGCTGTGAAGAAAACAACCTGATGTTACTTCAGATTAAATTTATAGGCATGTTATGGGAGAAGAGAGACCAGGATATGTTCGTGGTTATGGACTTGGACCATCACCTTCTGATATCTGGGGCAAGAACTGTAAATCCTGAGAAGCTGAAGAAGTGCAAAGGAAGAATTTCTAGGATAATCTTGAAGAACAACGGTTGAAATTTGATGCAAAACTTCAAGAACAAATGGATGAATTCAACCAAAAATTAGAGGAGTTACTTACCTTAACTAGAGCAGGAAACAGTCAAGCATAACATGTTGGCACTGGCCAAGTATGAATACATTTTATACAAGATGTGTTAGTCAACTTTAGAAGTTATCTAGGGCTTTAGGAATCTAATCAAGAGAATCTCTGACACTGTGACTCCAATGAGGAGTTGGAGGAGATGGACAAGTAGGTCACAAGAGGACTACCAATTCTACTGAGGGCTAAGGCTTTGGTGGGATTGAATTAGTACTCAGTTACTAGCTTGACATCATGTCATTTGATCAACTCTTGCATTATTCTTGGTTTCTGGGCATTTATTGATTTCTATTGCAGTTTGTTCAAACAATTCTCCTGAGGCCTTGCTTGATTTCTGTTTCTGGTTGCTCAAACAATTGCTCCTGATCTTCTTGGTCCAACTGGACTACCTGACGTATGTGTGTTAGTTTGAATCTAGAATTGGTTAATTGCATAAGATTTATCTTAGTTTATAGATCTTTTCTAGGCTCCCTAAAGTTGCATATCATAGTCTTAGTATGCATTGCCAGTGATAGTCCTCTACTTGATTTCTACCATGGTTATGATGGCTCATATGGATCAGTTGATGTCAAATCACAAACATTAAATAAGAGAAGTAGATCGTCAAAGATGAAGAAACCTCATATATCAATGTTAAATCATGAGTAGGCGGATGAAACAACAAAAGGGAGCTAACAGAGACACTTTGGTATTCCGGCTGCAAAGGACAAGTGTGTCATTGCTTTTATAAGAGTTTGGAGCTTCCAGGTTAGCTTCTAAAAATATCTATAATCTTCTTGGCAATTTAAGCTTCTCTTGGCACATAATAAAAGTGTTCGTTATGTTCTTAGATGGTAAAAGGCATCATATTGCCTCTGAATGTTGTACTCTCTGCTAAACAGTAGGTCCAAGTGAAGGTAATTCTTACTAGTCCTTGTACCTACAAATGCTACATCATCATTTCATTCAACCACTAGTTACAATTTTACCATATATGTTCTTACTAATGTCGAAACCATACTTCATGAATATTTTGTATATGATTCATGGATAGCAACAACTTCAATACTAATGAGTACAATGTGAAAATAACTCAGGGGGATAGAAACACTCAACACCAATAGAAATAGCCTAACCATCTGGTATATAATTAAGTTCCTGATTAGTGCTAGAATGCCATGCATTGTTGATATTATAGTGGTTCCTTTGGCAGTAAAGTTTCTCTTAACCATGGCTTTAACAACTAGGTATATGGATGGTCTTTTAACTTTGTGACCCTAATTCACCTTTTTTGGAATTAATCCCTCTACCTCTATTGTAGACAAAATAATGTTATCAACATAACAATAAGTTATCACCATACTCTTGAGTCAGAGGTGACTTTCCTGGCGGACGTCCAGAATAGAATTGTTATTCTAGTGATTAATCTAGTGTATATTGTCCTATTGATAAAACATAAGAAATCTAGTGACTGAATGCTTGGTTGCTCTATTAATGGTTTGAAAAGGCTTCTAAACATTTTCATGTTTATGGTTTTCCTTATAGATGTCCTAGATTCTGGCCTTGGATACATTCTACAAAGTGGCTGAGCTAATAAGTTGCATATCTGCAAGACTTGAATTTGTCTTATATCTTGAGTTTGGCATACATGACACTTTGAAGGGTATTCTATCTAATGGATGGTATATGCTTCTTCTAGGATTTGTTCTGTTGCGCATTTTCTTTGAATTTCCTTGCTTATATTTGGAGGTCACATGGCTATAAATTTCCTAGGCTCATTGGCAAGTTCATCTTCCTATTTGAAGCCTCAAGTACTAATTGTTTATATTCTTATTGGAATTTGAGGCTGATCTTTACCCCTTTGTGTTACAGTTCTATCTTGATGTTAGAAAGGGACATGTATACATGTACATCTTTTTGAAGATCAAGTTGCATTGAATTTCAAAGACTCCTTTTGTTGAATGCATGTCTAAAGCTTTCCAAGCTTTCCATGGGCATGACACACATTCTATTGATGCTAAGTGTTCACAAAGATGGTATGCTACTAAGTTACAATGATACATATCATACACATGAACCAGAAGTTACCATCATTATTGTTGCCCACACTTTAGTGCTTCTATGCCCATTATTTGATTTTTAAAGATACCGAACTTATTTACATATCATTGTAGTTTCCACTGGAGAATCTCAGAGTGGAGAAAAATGTGTTGAGGGCTCAATTAGAAGAGAAGGATGAGTTGAAGAGGGGAGGTTGTACAACATGTCACTTTGTAAGCGTAATTGTAATTTTTTATAAATTGCCTTCAAGTGACCACTCGAGCTGTTGTGATATATGGACACTCACATGTGTTTCTGCATATGCTAGATTTTGTTGGAGGTCCATCTTTATATGAGGCTTGCACCATTAGGGGTGACAAGGCTTCCTCTTTATATAATCTAAATTGTGCATGCTTTGTTTTGCATCCACTATAAGCCGAATATGGACAAAAAGCCCTACAATTCTGCATTCTATCCCTGATCTCTCTCCAATTAACACACACAACTCCACAGGTGCACCCAAAGTGGTGGATTAAGCAAAATACAAACTTTCCATTCCTTTTTATGTATAGTTACTTTCATGTTCTTGAACTGGACATGATCAGGTTAGAAGTGGAGCCAACCAAGACCAAACTAGTTTTTAGCTATAGGGAGGACTATAGTAGTTGAATGAAATCCAAGACAACCCACCTGCAGCCTTGTCAAATATGTGAGATAATGACTGGATTATAGGTCAGATGGTGGAATTTCCTTCTTCATTGAGGGAAACATTGCACTTTATACAATGAGTTGTGGCAGACACATCTTTTGCTAATAACTACATGCTTCTGAGGAGTATGATCGGCTTCCCTGGACAAGCCTATTTGGTGCACATATTTTCTACATCTTTGTTTAATAATAAACTATTTTCTATAAGTTGTTATGCATTATTTCATCAGGCATTTGACTTATATTCTTCTTGTAGATTGGTATTGGATAGACAGACATGAAAACCTAAGGGTTATGGAGTATGACGAATCAAAACTAGGGGATGCTAGCAGCAACACTAAATCAGAAGATGCACTAGTACATAACAGGCCTTTAGTGTCGGTTATTTAAGGCCTTTAGTGTCGATTTCTAATCGACACCTATGTGGGCGCCGGTAAAATCCCAACCGTTACGTGTCGGTTCTCAAACTGACGCCAAAACCCTTCGTGCGCCACCGAAAATGCGCCAAAAACGTGCCAATAGGGGGTATGGGCGTCGGTTATCATCTTAGAAACCGACGCCATATCATCCGCTTACACGGTCGTGTTGGCCAGCACGGCCGTGGTGTCTGGCCTCATTAGGGAAATCGACGTCGGTTACTAGTGTGGCAACTGACATTGTAACCATATATCATCAATTTTATACAGATATTCGACACCTATTTTATGTCTGGTCTGCTGCCACGGCCGTGCTGGCCAGCACGGCCGTGGTGTCTGGCCTCATTAGGGAAATCGACGTCGGTACTAGTATGGAAACCGACACTGTAATCGTATGTCGTTAGTTTTATACAAATAACAGACGCCTATGTCAGTCTGCAGCCCTACTATGGCTAGTCGCAGGATGAGAAACCTACAGTTCAGTTATGAACTGTAAGTTTTATGACATCCATTGATATCAGCCAACAACAGGCCACAAACCTGCAAAATTAACATGATGGACAAATTATATATATGTGATTCACACTCATGTATAAGAAATTTAATTCATATTATTTTTTCATCACATGCATGTAGAAACCAGTAGCAACCTGCAGTTCCATTTATTTCATCTCTTTTCACATTCAGACACATGTAGAAACATTCATGTATTGATGATTTCCACACACATATGACAATTCATAAAAATTCATTCACATTCACACAAAATTAATTATGAGAACGAAGTTATTCTTTATTCATCATCATCATTGTCATCAAAATCATATTGAAAAATTCCCACTCTTTGCGGGGCTTTTTCCCAATCTTCTCGTACATCATCTAATTCATCTCTCGTATAGGGAACATGTACATCAAAATGCTTTGCACCTATGTTGAAGTCCTCAGTTTTAAAGACCTACAAAGAGAGTGATGTACATACATAATTATAATAATATATAATAAGATTCATATATTTCATATTATCTAACGAGACTATGTATAATACCTGTTGTATGTTATCGATTTCCAATACAACATGTTTGATGATTAGGTCCATAAATCACATCACATAGTAGGCACATGCCCAGCTGTTGTCTTGTGTAGCACACTATAAATTGAAACATACAAACTATTCAAAAATACAAATAAGCACAGTTGACATAAATAATATATACATTGGAGTCAGGAAATTACTTTCACATTCTTCCAAATGAGTGTCAGAGTTTTTTTCCTGGGGACCTTTCCTCCAACTTTTTTGTACTCTTGTAAAGCCCTATATATGTTAATGTAAAACATTAAATTGCATAATTAAATAGTAATGCAGTAACAGATGTTAACATATATAAAAACATAAAATATTTCTCACAAGAATAATGGCCTTTTAATTGAATGTCCATATAATACATCCAACTCACTCCCCGCAGGATCTAGATAATAAATGGTGAATGTATTGGGGACAACAACTAATAACTCTCAATGCTTAGAACTATAGGTAAGAAAGTAGAAAATTAATAACTCAATATCCGCAATAAAAATGTAATTTGCTTAAGTCCAAATTACAAGCAAAGTAAACTTACTCGACATTGAATGGAGCTATTATCACCGTGTTATTATTTTTACCAAAATATTCAAAAGCATCACAACAATATGAAGTAACTGAACCAGGGTCTGTATATACAAGACTAATCAAAGATGGAACCAAAAATCCCACATGGGAAAACCCAAAATATGTACATGTCTTGTATAAGTGGCTGCAAAACATGTATTACGTATGCATTAATATATAAAAAATCAGATTGCCGTATATAAAACAAGGTATATGGATGTATAAACCAGATTGCCATATGCATTAATCTCACCATATCCACAGCTCAATCATAAATGTATTCAACCATTCATACTTAAACAACTCCAAAATATCTTGTATAAATATGTTGTTTCCGAATGTTTGACCTGCATAAATATGTATCCAGAACTTCTATTACGTATGCATTAATACATATGCTAAAATTGTATAAATAGATTGTCATCATATGATTTACCTGTAGCATTCTCCGAAATAGTAACATTTATAGGGCAATTTGGATTATGTTCGCCGATCCATACTGCCACACTCCTACAATTAGGACCTATCGAGGCGTGTAGGTCCCCTGGAAGCCAACTTGGCAGTCGAGGAGGTGGAGGCCGAGATGTAGTGGGTCTCGTCTTTTTGGCCCGTACGTATAATTTCATATCAATTGACTCATATATATATACACACTAACAAAGTAAAGTAATGAAAATTTATCATACAATATCAGTATAGATGACATCTGCTTCGGGCCACAATATCACTCTGTCTACTGCCTCACCAAGTGTTTCAGCATCTGGGTGTGCATGAGGCAGTGGAAGATTCATCCTGCCAGCAAGTATATGTATGGGACTCACACATACCATGCCATCTGGTACTGGAATCCCATGAAACATGCACCCTTTAAGGGGTGGGTAAGCCGATGCATCTGCAATGATATATCCTTCACTTTGTAGTCGACATGGCTTCAACCCCTACAAATTTATGTAAAGAATGTTATATGCATATATACACAAACATATCATCTTGAACAGACTAGCTACTATATATGCCATAAAAATACTTATAGAGGACGTGCTAGGTGGGTCCATAGGATTACTCCCAACCTTTACAGTACGAGGAGTAGGAGAAGAGAGGTTTGCCACAGGTACTGTCTGAGTGGCAGTCTGAGATGCCTACCACTTATGAAATGCTTCCTGGAGTCTTTTATCAACTGCTTCCTCGACTCTCCTATCAATTAAGAAATCTACCTATACATGGATAAAAGAAATGCTAGTTTCTGATTATTGAATTCCCTTTCGCAATAACATTCTAAAATAAGAATAAGTTACCTCAGCATGTGAAAGTCCCACTTTTGGGATAGGTTTACGCTAAGATGGCCCAAAGAACAATTTTATGCCCACACCAGTGCCTGCACCCATTACACGTCCAGGATGCTCTGGGTTACCCAGAGCAACTGTCAGTTCATCCCTTGTGTCATGAGGGATGAACTTGCCTTCCTTCCTCTGCTCGTGCAACTCCCGCTAAGAACCATCAACAAAAATTCGTAAGCAAACATAACAATAATCAATATCGATAGATTGCTCTAAGAGTTTGATTTTTACCATTTTTTATCCGCCTCAGCGGTTGCGGGCTTCGGTATCTCTCCCTTCTTATTTTTCGTCCCAGCTATCCACATAACATGATGAGGCAGAGGTGCGGGAGCAACAGTAGAGGACTCTGCAGTCTCCTAAGTAGAAGTAGGCTGAGTAGACTCATCCTATAGTCTTTGGCAAATGCCTGCATATCCTCTTGGACCCATTGTGTGGTCGTGCACATTCAGTGCACGCCTTGCTCGTTCAGCATTGCTGATAGCCTAGTTAGTTAGCACATTGATTTGGTTAGTACACTAAAGGTTAATCTTGAATAGGTGAATACATTAAAACGTATATTAATTAAATTAGGAGTGGCGCTTAATACCTTGAATTCATCTGTTTTTCTTTGGGTAACAAACTCCTCCCATTCTTTGTGGTCCAAGTAGTTCCATTGCTGTGTGGCTTCCTTCTTCCTATATTTATTTTTCAAAGAGAATACAAACAAAAATTATTAGTGTAGAGTTATTTAAATACTGATCAATGTTTAGAATTGGAATCAATCAAGAACCTATTCTCAGCATCGCGTATGTAATCTCAGGTGAGATTGGTCCTATAGTTCCTTAGGACCCTCCCACAACGTTGCATCACAGATTTACGATGCAGCTTTTCATCCAGATCAAATATGCTCTGCAAATTAAATAGATTTGCTATTAACTAGTATCCTAAAAATAGTAATCTACACAAATAGAATTACAAATAATAATAACTCACGCATAGTTCCTTCCATATGTGGTCTTTCTTCCCCTTAGGAACTCTATGCCATGATTCTAGGATAGGACTGCAATGGCTGTGAGTAAGAACCCCAAGATATGAAACAAATGAGTTGCGGTTCACTCCATATGGATTTCCTACCTGATCGAAATCCACAACCAATTTGGGTCCATTGCCCCTTTGCTGTATTAACTTGTTCATCATTGTGATGTCCCTCACTTTCTCAATTTTCTTTTGCTGCTCATCAAGTGCTGTAATTTTTTCAGGTGGTACATCACCAACCTAAAATTTGATAAAAACACACTTACGTAATATAATTATAAATGAACATATAGATAGAAACCTCAGGGATATATTCTTAAAACTTACATTGTCATGCGGTGCAAGCATGTCCTCACCCTCATGGTGATCATCATCACGGTCCTGATCAGCCATCTGAAAGTTCACATTCGAATTATAAATTTCACATCTTAAAGTAACACTAATTGTAAAGTTCACATTGTAAAGTACACATTCACATAGTAAAGTAATTCACATTGTAAAGTTCACATTCTATGATCAAAGAGAAAACAAGTTATATATTACAATAAGATTAGGGTCTAGGGTTAACAGATTAGAATTTATGCATGGTTAAAACTTTAGGCCAACAAATACATGTGCTGTCATTCTTATATATAATAAATGTGTACCACCTATCCCATTCTTGAACACCTAATCTCACTAGTAAGTGTATAATGTGTATTGGGTTTTCAAGAAAATTTTGGCAGCATTTCCTCGTTGTTCTCTAAGTACATATGTACTTAGAGAACAAATGGGGAAATGCTACTGAAATTTTCTTTAAAACCCAATACACATTATACACTTACATCCTAAGTGAGATTAGGTGTTCAAGAACAATCCCAAACTGGGGACTATCCAAGATTTACTCCTAATGAGTAAATCTTGGACGGGTTTCTAGGCCAACAAATTCATGTGTTGTCATTCTTATATATAATAAATGTGTATAAACTATAGGTAACATGGTTAATCCTAATCTATAGAGCATTATTGAATAATAAATCAAGAAATCAATAGTTTCAAACATGCAATAATTCACAATGCAATGTTATAAACTACAGGCAACATGGTTAATCCCCACACTCTAGTAGATAGACTAACCTTAAATATAGTGATGTATAAGAGATTAAGAAAAAAAATTCTTACGTAAGAGTAAGATGAAGCTCAACATATATGCACAATTAGCATCAAATATAGGACAAAAGGGTATATTAGAACCCTAATTTACTCAAACATGTATAAAAATTACCCTAATGACAAAAATTCTAGGAATCTTTACTAGCCATTATATATATAGTCCTAATCATCATATTTAACATACTACGTTATTATTAACATCCAGATCATATTAAGATCATACTATGTTATAACTATTGGTTTAATAACCCTATTTCTGCATGTACATGATTATAAACTTTAAAACCCTATAATTCATTGAAATCATTCTAATTCAATTTAAGATGTTGTGATCGCATAACTATATACTGAAATCAGAATAAATAAAAGAATCATAATTAGCATGATTAACAACATGCTCATCAAACTAGGGTTTTCTTGAATATCATCTAATATTCGTGTACTAACTATACCTTTGTAACAAGAAGAATAATAGAGCTTTAAGTATATTTTATTCACAATCTACGCATTTTTTGATCAAAACCAAATACAACATGTCTATAATTGGATCTAGCATTCATTTCCTACATTATTGGTAATATTAATGTGAATCAGAGCATTTTTTATTCACAATCTACACATTTTTTACATTATTCGAGCAGGAGCAGGGTACCTGCTGCTTGAGGGCGGAGGAAAAAGAGGAGGAAGAAGAGTAGGAGCAAGGTACATTTGTGGTGGCGTTGGGCATGCAGGAGCTGTGGTCGGAGTGGAGCAGTGACCTAGAGAGTAGGGAGCAGAGTCCTAGGAGCCGCATATGGCCTGGAAAGCAGTGGTCGGAGAACTGGTGGCGGCTGGCGGAAGCAGAGGCGGCGATAGAAGGAGTAGGAGCAGGAGCGGCGGCAGTAGTAGGAGCAGGAACGGCGGCGGTAGCAGGCAGAGGTGGTAGAAGGCGACGATGGCAGGAGGCGGAGGCGGTAGCAGGAGCGGCGGCAGTGCACGCGGCAGCCAGCGACGGCAACTATCCCGCGCGCAGCTACTAGTGGCGCCGAGGTGGGCGGCAAATAGAGAGCTAGGGCAGGCGATCGTCGAGCTAGGGCGGTGGCCTGCCTGGAGCGCCGCGGCCGGAGGACCAGCAAACGACGGCGGTGGAGGCGAGCGGTGGCATAGGAGCGGTGAGCAGAGGAATCGTCGCCGGAGCTTAAACCCTCAAAATCAAGATGAATGAAATAGAGAAAGGGGAAGAGTTGGGCTCACATGGTGCTATTAAGTTTACATTAGGTGTCGGTTATTAAATTAAACCAACACATTAAAGTAAACGTGTCGGTTCTATAGAAAAACCAAAACTTGTTCTCAATGATAATCGTCGGTTTTAACTAGACAAAAACCGACGACTATCTACATATGCTGATCAAAAAAATTGTTCTCGATTAATGACCATCGTCGTCGGTTTATAAAAAAAACCGACGTTGAAAGGGTTTGAAAAATTTCATGCAGACAACGCGGGAAAACCCATAAGCGTCCGTCGCTGTTGTAAAACCAGCAACCAAAATGTGCCCAATTTCTGTCTCGAGAATAACCTTTCGTCGTTGCTTTATTAGTTAACAACCGACGCAATATGTTAAATTTTGGAAGTAATTTTTTTCACTGGAAATTTTGGATTTGGCGGTTAATTTTAGGTGTCGGTTTGTTATTAAGGAACCGAAACTAAATAAAAGTGATACACGTGTCTGGTCGCCCTTCACAGATTGATGTCGGTTTATTTTATAAACTGACACTGTATATTTTAGGTGTCGGTGTATTATTACAACCGACGACTTCAAAAGTGACGTTATAAGCCATTTCGGTAGTAGTGATGGTGAGGAAAAAGAAAAGGATACCAGAACCTTTGGGTGCTTATCCATTGTAATATGGTTCATGGTAAAGGATACCAGATACTTTATTTTCTGTAAAATTTGGAGGAGATCTGAAGCAAGCTACCACCAAGTTGATAAACCCATGTTCTGAATATAGGTTCTTTTCTGAAACAAAAAGCTAATAAACCAGTGTTCGTTCAACTTAAAATTAGAGTTAAATGCTCTGTTCAGTTAACACTAATTTGAATTTATGAAATCATTGCTTTTCTGTAAAAAAAATGTAGATCTATTTTATTATACTAAACTTCTTATCAATGACTTGATGGGTGAAATATTTTCTAGTTTCTACAGCTATAGCCATAGTGTTAATACAAACCAAAAATGTCAATCGTCTCCTACTCTATTGTGCTCATGGCATTCTATACGAAACATTCTAATGTATAATGTTCACTTTTGTGACTCATTTCTATTATGTAGGAGCAGTGGAAGTTGTTCACTCATGAAAAGGTCATGAAATTGTCTATGATTTTTTATATTAGAGGTGAACATGATGTTTGTAAAGAGTTTTTTTTAATTAAGCCAGGGGTCGCTATTATTCATCCCACACCCCTATGGTGGGCTAAAATCAGCAAAAAGAGTACAATTCCCGCTCTTATAACTCGGGTATCTTCCCAAAAAAAACCACTAGAATCAACTGAACAAACATGACCAACCAAAGTCAAGCCTCAATCACCTCACTCTCGACTGCAATGTAGGGAATCTGCCTTTTTTCCAATCTAGCCATACCACGAATTTTATTAGGAATCCAATTTGAATCTGTAATAACAACCAGATTGGAAGATCCACGTCCAAGCTTGCCAATCTCTCGCGGTATGGAGTTGATCAGCTTGTGTACATAGCCACCCGATATGCTAGCCATATCCAGCTCCTCTCTAAGCTCTTGCACATACGTTCTAGCCCTCCATGGCACGGAAGCATTATTCCAGAGCAAGTTATAGATATTTTTATCGTCCACTTCCATAGAAGAAATATGAAGCATATGATCTCCAGCCAACTTTAGCCTGGTGATGCACGCCTGAATGTATGCCAGCTTGTAGTCTGCCTTTTTGAGCCAAGCGCGGAATATCAAACAAATATTTGCATTATGATTCCAGACTATACCTGCTGCCCACCTTCTTTTGTTACCTTCCTTATCGAAGTCAGTTCCAATCGTCACATTTAACTTGAGATTGAACATGTCTGGATTTGTCCACCTGATAAGTCGAACCTTCCACATCTTAAACCTAGGCTCGTTGATGCTTGCCACCGTCATGCTGGAGAGAAGGGCTGGATTAGTTGTAAGAGGGAAAGTCTTTCTCTTAATCATCTGGTTCACATGGTCTAAAAGATTGCTCCATTCATGCTCCACACTTCTCATATTATCAACATACCGAGATGAACATCTCATTCTCCATATAGATACTGGAATAAGACCAGCCATGAATCCGACAACCCAATCAGTAACCTCATTAGAGAGACCGTCCACACATAAACTAATCAGGGACTGAACGTCAGAAGGTGGCTCCTTATCCGTCATCACGCCAAACTTGTTCCATAAGAACCTCGCGAGTTGTCCTTGAAAGAACAAGGGATTCATGTCTTCCTCCTTTGGCTCATCACAACAGTTGCACCGCGAAGCAAGTGGTATACAACATTTGATGCGCACATTATCATCAGTCAGAATGGCTGCCCTGGCAATCTTCCAAATGAGAGCGCTGGCCTTTGGGGAATCCATCCTCCAAACCTTACCCAGATCATCAGGTCCTTCCTGTTGCACGGTCCGCAGCATCACTTTGGCCGATTTCATAGAGAATCTGCCATTCTCCTCCACATCCCAGATCAACTGATCATCCATATCCGATATCCACACATCCGCCTGTTTGATGAGATCCATCCCATTGCCATCAATCACCTGGCTCAGGGAACTCCAATCCCATCCATGGTCATCAATCCAAAAATCCTTAACAAGGAAGGGATGTCTTTTATCACTCGCATAAATAGCATGGCCTGCGATCCTCTCGTCGCACCACCAGTCATCCCAAAAAGAAATATCGCCTCTCCCAATCGCCCATTTGCAATGCCTATAAATTTTTGCGAAGGTGGTCCATACTTTTTTCTAGAAGGGGGAAGGTGAGCAGCTCAGTTTCAAGTGTCCAAGATACCAGGCTGAGCGACCAGGGGCATGATTCGAATACTTCACCCTATAGAACTCCGCCCAGAGGGAGTTTTTGGAAAGGATTTCCCAGCAAGCTTTGGCAGCAAAGGCTTCATTTATATTCTATAGCTGTGGAAGACCAAGACCACCCTTATCAACCGGCGTAGCCACACGATGCCATCCAAGCCAAGATTTCCTGTGAATCTCATCTCTGCCAGCCCATAGAAATGAAGATAGCTTATTCTCAATCCGAGATGTAATACCATCTGGTAACCCAACTGCTGCCGCTGCATGAATCGTGACCGATGAAAGGACATGAGCTATCAACAGGCGCCGTCCAGCAAAGGATAAAAGTCTGGCCTTCCATGAAGCTATCTTGGAATTAATCTTCTTGATAAGGAAATCATAATCAACTAGCTTATGTCTCCCTTTATATATCGGTATCCCCAGATATAGAAAGGAGTTAGACGCATGTTCAATCCCAAACTTCATAGCTATCTCATGTGACCGTGAAAGGTACGATCCCCCTGTAACACAGACCGACTTGTTCCGGTTCACCCTTTGACCCGTTGCTTTCTGATATGTGTTGAGCGTGTTCAAAACCTCCTAGATTGAGTTGTTGTCGGCTTCAAAGAGAACCAGAAGGTCATGAGCATAAAGGAGCATTAGAGGTTCCACCGCAGGTCCTCTCGTCTTGAATCTGGATATAGAGTGTGTGTCTGCCAATCTACAAAAACTCTGACAGAGGACTTCTTCAAAGATAATAAACAAGAAAGGGGAGATAACATTTCCTTGCTTGAGACCTCTAGCCATCGGAAAGAAACTTGTCGTGTGTTCACCAATGGTGACTGTTGCCCATGAGTGTACAAAAAAACTGAGACAAGCTCTACAACCTCCGGAAGCAGACCAAAAGCAAGAAGAATTTTCCTGAGCACCTTCCAATCAACCCTGTTGTACGCCCTAGACATGTCAATCTTTATCATCACATTAGGAGCCACCTGGCCTTGATTGATATTGTGCATGAGCTCCTTGGCAAGCCGGATATGATGTGTGATATCGGTACCTTTCAGAAACGCACCTTGAGATTTGGAAATAAGAGAGGGCATCAAGGGCGTCCGCCTATTATTCAGGGTTCTTGCAAGGATCCGAAGGGCCACATTTTCAATGGAAATCGGTCAGAAATCAGAGGGGAGCTGTTTGGGATTATCACATTTAGGAATCATAAGAATGCGGCAGCAGAAAAGGGCCCTATGACAGGTCTGACCTCTGAAAAAAGCTTCAGCCATGGCAAGAAAATCCGCTCCAATAACAGTCCAGGCTGCTTTATAAAACGGGAGGGTAAAACGATCAGGACCCGGGGCTGTTGTTGAGTCCATTTCTTTGATCGTCATAACAATCTCATCCAAGCTAGGAACCGCAAATATACCGAAGCTGTCTTCAGCCGAACAAATAGCTGGGATGTATTCTAGCATCCCATCAAGCATCGTGTCATCAATATGCACCTCTTCATTGAAAAACTTCTCAAAATGGTTAGCTGTCTCCCTCGCCATCTCCTCTGGATCGGACACCACCGAACCATCAGGCAATGATAGAGAGTTGATTCTTCTATGACGACGTATAGACTTCACCACCGCGTGGTAAAAAGGAGTATTTCTTTCTCCGTCATGCAACCAGCTAATCCTGGCCTTTTCTTTCCAATTGGCTTCCTCCAAAACCCTCAAGTGTTGAAGCTCCAACTCTGCAATCCTCAGATTCGCCTCGTTCGCAGCCATGGGGTTTTTGTCGAAGGCAATCTGAGTAGTGGAAATAATATCCTCTAGATCTTTAATCTTCTGACTAGCATCACCGAGAACATCTCTACTCCACTTCTTCAAGACAGCTCTAACTCTCTTCATCTTGTAGTAGAAAATATAGGAAGGGTGCCCAACCACATGAGAGTCCCACGCTTGTTCAATTATCCTCAAGAAATCATCATGTTTTAACCAGCTCGACTGGAACGTGAAGTACTTTCTACTCTTTCTATTATCATCACCATTCCCGGGAATCGTGAGAATCGGGTAGTGATCTGATACTCTAGATCTAGTAAGGTGCAGAGATCAGAAAGAAGGTCTGTCAGCTAGCCATGCATCATTCAAAAAGGCTCGATCAAGACGCTCCCATATAGTCGGAGTAAGGATTTGCTTGTTCACCCAGGTGAACCTACTGCCTTCAAAGGTGAACATGCTTCTTGTTTCTCATCCTTCTACAATTAAATTTTGTATTAGATTGCTAATTCAATATCCATACCAACATGCACAAGATCTTGAAAATGAGTGATGAGATAACAGATCGAGCTTGCAATGAGGCAACCCATTGAGAAGGTACACTAGTACATAACTGACCTTTAGTGTCTGTTATTTAAGACCTTTAGTGTCGGTTTCTAAGCGACACCTATGTGAGGGACGCTAAAAGACCAATCGTTACGCGTCGGTTCAAAAACCGACGCCAAAACCCTTCACGCGCCATTGAAAATGCGCCAGCGGGGGACTATAGGCATCGGTTATTAGGTAAGAAACCAACACCATATACCTTCGCGCCACAGAAAGGGCACCATCTGGGGCACTATCAGCGTTGGTTTATTAGTAATAACCGACACCATATTACCCACTGCCACGACTGTGTTGGCCAACACGACCGTGGTGTCTGGTACGCTGCCACGGCCGTGCTGGCTAGCACGGCCGTGGTGTCTGTCCCGCTGCCACGGCTGTGGTTTCTGGCCTAATATAGGTATCAGTTATTAGATAAGAAACCGACACAGTAAATATGTGGCATCGGTTGTATACAAATAACCGACGCCTATTGTTTTTTTTTCTGCAGTCTACAGACCTGTTGTGGCTGGTCACAGGATGAGAAATTTGTTCAGTTATGAACTGCATGTTTTACGACATCCATTGATATCAGCCAACAACAGGCCACAAACCTGCAAAATTAACAACAAAAATATTCACACATTTAGCAATGCAACCTGCAGTTCCATTTGATTTTCACACATTTAGAAACATTCATGTAGCTAGCAATCTATAGTTCCATTCATTTTCACATTCACACATGTAGAAACATTCATATAGCTACCAACAGTTTCATTCATTTTCACTCAGACACATGTAGAAACATCCAGACATGTAGAAACATTCACACACATATTATAATTCAGAAATTCATTTACAAAATATCATTATTTAGTCATTATTCGCTATCAACATCCCAACTATATGTTAAAACCCCCACTATTTGTATGGCTATTGCCCATTCTTCTCTTACTTCATTTAATTCTCCCGTCGTATAGGGAGCATGTACATCTGGTAAGGCGTTTCCTGTAGTGTGGTCTGTTTTAAACACCTGGAAAGAGAATGATGTATATATATAATTAATGAGCTATAAATAATATTGATATATTTTATATTATCTAATGAGACTATATAATACCTCAGCAATACAATCGATGTCCATTGCGGCATATTTGATAATCATGTGTATAAATCACATCACATAGTATGCACATGCCCATCCGTTGTCTTGTGTAGCACACTATAAATTGAAACATACAAAATATTAAAAAATACAACTAATTAAGCATAAATAATATATACATTGCAGTCGGGAACTTACTTCCACGTTCTTCCAAATTATTTGCTGATTCTTTTTCTTGGGGACATTTCCTCCCGCCTTTTTTAACTCATCAAAACCCATACATGTTAATGTAACACAATACATTGCATAATTAAATAGTAATGTAATAACATATGTTAACGGATATGAAAATGAAATATTTCTCACCGGAATAATGCCATTTTCATTTTGTGTCCATATTTTGAATTCAATTTACTCCCTTTAGGATCTAGATAATAGACATTGAACATCTCAGGGACAATAACTAGTTACTCCCAATGCATACCACTAGAGGTAAAAAAGTTAAAGATTAATAACTCAAAATCCACAATAAAAATGTAATTTTTTTAAGTCCAAATTATAATAAGCAAAGTAAACTTACTCTACATTGAATGGAGCTATTATCACTGTCTTCTTATTTTGAGCAAAATTTGTAAAAGCCTCACAGCAGTATTGTTGAACTGACGTAGAGTCTTTAGCTACTAGACTAATCAAAGATGGAATCAAAAATCCTACATGTTCGAATGCAAAATTTGCACATATCTTGTCTAAGTAGCTGCAAAACATGTATTAATTACACATGCATTAATAAATAAGAAACCATATCACCAGATCCTACACAAGGTATATGGATGTATAAAGAAGATATCACCTTATCCATAGCTCTATCACAGATGTATTTAGCCAATCATATCGAAACAACTCCAAAATATCTTGTATAAATAGTTTGCTTTCATATGATTGACCTACAACATCTGAATCTAAAGAAACAAGTATAGGGCAATTTATATCATGTTCGCCTAACCATATTGCCATACCCCTACAGTTAGGACCTAACGGGACAGGTAGGTCCTATGGAACCCAACTGGGTAATGTAGGAGGTGGAAGTGGAGGCCTAGATGATGTGGGTGTCTTCTTTTTAACCTGTATATATATATAATTTCAGATCAACTGACATCATATACACACACTAACAATTGAATGTAATGTAAATTTACCATACTGTTTCAGTAAAGATGACATCCGCTTTTAGCTACAATATCACTCCGCCTTCTGCCTCACCAAGCATTTCACAATCTGGGTGGGCATATGGCAATGGAAGATCCATCCACTGGGAGAATATATGTATCGGGCTCACACGAATCCAACCAGCTGGTAATGAAGACCCGTGAAACATTTCCCCTGGTAGGGATGGGTAAGTCGACGCCTCTGCAACGACATATTCTTCACTTTTTAGACCGCATGGCTTCAACCCCTACAAATTTTTGTTTAAAGAATGTTATATACATATATACATTTCATCTTTTTTTGAAACGACTACAATTTCATATATACATATCATCTTGAAAACATATCATCTTGAATTAAAAAACTAGTTACTATGTCATAAAAATACTTACATCGGATGTGCTAGGTGGTGGGTCTATAGGATTACTCCCAACCTCTATAGTAAGAGTAGAGCCTGCAGTAGGAGCTATAGGTATTGTCTGGTAAGTGGCAGTCTAAGATGCCTGCCACCTTTTCATTGCTTCTTTGAGTTTCCTGTCAAATAGCTTATCTACCTATACATGGATAAAAGAAACGTTAGCTTCTAATTATTGAATTCTCTTTTATGGTAACATTATAAAGAAAGAATATGTTACCTCTTCTTGTGAAAGTCCCACTTTTGGGACATGTTTGCGCTGGGATGGCCCAAAAAAAGCTTTGATGCCCACACCAGCGCCTGCAGCCCTAACACGTCCAGGATGCTCTGGGTTATCCAGAGCAACTGTCAATTCATCCCTTGTGCCTTCAGGGATGAACTTGCCTTGTTTCCTCAGCTCGTGCAGCTCCCTCTAATCGCCAAAACAAAAATTTGTAATTAAGTAAACACCACAAATAATCAATATTCGAACGATTGCTGTAAGAGTTGTATTTTACCATTTTTGCAGCCGCCTCAGCAGTTGCGGGCTTCGTTATTTCTCCCTTTTTATTTTGCCTCCCAACTATCCGAACATCATGACAAGGAAGAGGTGTGCTACCTATAGTCGAGGACTCCTGAGTAGCAGCAGACTGAGTAGTAGCCTCAGACTGTAGTCTTTGGCGAATGCCTACATACCCCTTTGGACCCATTGTGTGGTCATGCACATTAAGTGCACGCCTTGATTTTTGTGCCTCACTGAGGGCCTAGTTAGTATGCACATTAATGATTTGGTTAGTAACACTAAATGTATTAATTAATGAGATTGGGACTGACCCCTAATACCTTGAATTGATCAGTTTGTCTTGAAGCAACAAACGCGTCCCATTCTTCTTTGTCCAGGAAGTTCCACTGTTCAGTGGTTGTCTTCTTCCTCGTGTCAGCTTCTTTTATGTTTTCTCATGTGAGATTTGTCCTATAGTTCCTTAGGACTCTCCCACAGCGTTCCATCACTCATTTATGATGCAGCTTTTCATCCAATTCAAATATACTCTGCGAAATAGAATTGCTATTAACTAGTATCCAAAAAATTATTAATCTACAAAATAGAATTGCAAATTAATAATAACTCACGCATAAATCCTTCCATATTACGTCTTTCTTCTCCGTAGAAACTTTATGTCAAGAATCTATCTTACAACCACAATGGCTACGAGTAACATACCCAAGATATGAAACAAACGAATTGCGATTCACACCAGATGCATTTCCTGCATTATCAAAATCCACAACAAGTTTGGGTCCATTGCCCTTTTGCACTATTAACTTCTTCATCATAGTGATGCCCCTTCTCTTATCAACTTTTTGGTGCTGCTGATCAAGTGCCTCAAGTGCTTCAGATGGTACATGTGCATCATCAACCTAAAATTTGACAAAATAAACACATTTACAAGATATAACTATAATTGGACATATAGATATAAATATATGATATATTTTTAAAACTTACATTGTGAGGCGGTGCATTGATGTCCTCACCCTCACGGTAATCGTCAGCACGGTCATCAGGAGAATGCTCAGCCATCTGAAAATTCTCATTCACATTGTAAAGTAACTCAAATTGTAAAGTAATTCACATTGTAAAGTTCACATTGTAAAGTAATTCAAATTGTAAAGTTCACATTCACATTGTAAAGTTCACATCAGGAGATACACAGTTTTGAACAACATATTAAATTTTTAGAATTTTTGGAAGATGTTTTGTATCACAACAGAACCTTGATCGGTCGAGTTCTGAGAGAGACAAACTCGACCGACCAAATTTTTTTGGAAAAATAAAAAAGACAGAAAAATGTTTATAATTAATTATTCCAAGCACCTTAATGAGTATATAGGACTCTATTATAAATTATGTATAGATTATAAATCTTTACTAGGTTTATTTGCTTTACTAGATTATAAATTTTGTATAGATTAATCGCCTTTTTCGAGAAGTTCACATTCACATTGTAAAGTTCACATATTCAGAAAAATAAAACATATAAAAAATATAAACATGCCTCTAATATTGCAATTTTTTATCAATTAACAATCCTTCATTGTGATCTCCGCGCACATACAAGTCATCATTAGCTTCAATATTTGTTGGTGTTGGCAACCCAATTGAGAATGGACTGGAGTCATCATACTTATCATAGTATTGTTCTTCATCTATAGGATCTTCAATGAACTGTCTTTTACCATGAAGAACAACCGACCATTTATCATTTGCAGGATCATCGATATAAAATACTTGTTTCACCTATGATGCCAATATGAATGGTTCACCCTTCTCGCCAATCTTTTCAAAGTTCACTAAAGTGAAACCCAATTCATCCACTATAACTCCTTTGGTGTTATCAACCCAATTACATTTGAAGAGCGGAATTCTGAAATCTATGTAGTCACACTCCCATATGTCTTCAATGACACCATATGTTTTGGACGATACTCTTATCATCTTGGCGCTTTGTGTAATATGTGAATCCATTTATGTCATACCCTTCATAAGACATAACAGTCAATTTTGGTTTAAAGGTGAGGCATTTGATAGTTTCAGTAATATCATCTGGTGTTTGAGATAGTTGATGTAAGACTTTATCTTCAAACCACTTAATAAATGTCTTGTTATGCTCTCTAGCAAGCCACATTGTATTGGCTCGAGGATATTGTCTCTTGATGAAATTAGTATGTTCCTCGATATAAACGTTCACTTCATCCATGTTGTGTAAAATATACAAGTGACCTTGTTCCAACAGCTCACGGCTGATTACTTTCACACGTGATCCCAAAATTCCTTTGCCAAATTGCTCATCAATATTCTTGTCATTATCAGGAGTGTCATTACCGCTGAGAAAGTCATTGAAAAAATCCATAACCTCTCTCACCACATAACCCTCAATAATACTCCCTTCAGGCCGATAACGGTTCCGAACATCACTTTTAAAAACGCTCATGTATCGTTCAAAGGGATACATCTAATGCAAGAAAACTGGTCCCAACATTTTCACTTCCCTAGTCAAGTGGACAACAAGATGTACCATGATATCAAAGAACGACGGAGGAAAATACATCTCAAGCTGACATAGGGTAACAACCACTTCTCTTTACAATTTATCGAGAGTATCAGGGTCAATAACTTTGTTGCACAGACTGTTAAAAAAGAAACAAAGTCTGGTGATTGCAAACCTTACATGCTTTGACAATATAGATATAATTTCCACAGGCAATATTTGTGGCATTAGAGTGTGACAATCTTGAGATTTAAGACCTATCAACTTCAGATCTTTCATTGATACCAATCTATGGATGCTGGATGAGTAACCCTGTGGCACCTTAACATTTACCAAACATTCACAAAAAACGTTCTTCTCCTTTCTAGACAATGTGTAACAAGCGGGAGGTAAGTATGTTCTCCGATTTTCCATTTCACAAAATTCCGTTAATTCTGACCTTATTCCCATTTCACGTAGGTCCAGTCTGGATTTTATCCCATCTTTAGTCTTACCTGGTATATTCAACAAAGTACCAATGACACTATCACAGACATTTTTCTCAACGTGCATGACATCGATACAATGCCTGACTATCAAAGAACTCCAATAAGGAAGATCCCAAAATATTGACTTCTTCTTGAATAAGGATTTGTCACTCCGTGTGGCCATAGTACATTGTGATCTCTTACCAAATTCATTGACAATGTCTTTTACTCTTTCATAAACAACCTCCCCTGGTATAGGTTTAAGTGCACTCCGTTCCTCATTCAATCCATTGAATGTTTTGCGCTTCCTACGATACAGATGGAATTTTGTAAGAAACCTTCGATGACCGAGATATACAGTCTTACCTCCATGTTTTAGTCTTGTTGAATCAGTGTTCTCTTCACATATAGGACACGCTTTAGCTCCTTTGACACTATATCCAGATAAAATCCCATATGCTGGAAAGTCATTAATAGTGCAAAACAAAATAGCATGCAAACAAAATGTCTCTCTTCGTGAAGCATCATAGGTCATCACACCTTCACCCCAGAGTTTCTTTAAGTCATCAATCATAGGTTTAAGATAAACATCGATGTCATTTCCAGGTTGTTTAGGGCCTGATATCAACAACGACAACATTACATACTTATTTTTCATACACAGCCAGGGAGGAAGATTGTATATAACAAGCATGACTGGCCAAGTTCTATGTTGGTTGCTCAATGTCCCGTACGAATTCATCCCATCTGTACAAAGCCCAAGTCTTAGATTCCTGACTTCTTCACCAAATTCAAGGTACAATAGATCAATCTTCTTCCACTGTGGGGAATCAGACGCATGTCGTAGGATCCCATCATTATTTTTCTTAACATCTGCATGCCACCTCAAATTCTTCACATCTATCGGATTGGCAAACAAGCGTTGAAACCATGATATTATAGGCAGATACCACATCACCTTGGCAGGAGAACCAGTTTTGGACTCCCCCGAAGTCGTCAATTTATACCGTGATGCACCACATTTTGGACAATATTTCAAATCCGCATAGTCCTTTTGAAATAATACACAATCATTCGGGCATGCGTGTATCTTCTTGGCATCCATTCCCATTGGGCACAACAATTTCTTTACCTGGTATGTTGAGATTGGCAGCTCGTTTCCTTTAGGAAGCATTTCTTTCAACAAAGACAACAATGACGTGAAGCTTTTGTCGCTCCATCTATTGTTAGCTTTCAGCTTATACAATCTCAACACAGCACTAAGCTTCGTAAACTTAGTACAACCTGTGTATAACGGTATCTCAGCAGCATGCATAATGTTTCTAAAAATGGGAGGTGGATCGGTGAGCTCTACCCCACAACTATCTAACATCACATCAACGATGTCTACTGGAACTGGTTCATTCACATCTACGTCATCGTAGGCAATTTCTTCTTCCACACAAGCACTACTATCAACATCCACTGGTTTCGGGTTTGAAATCTCTCCATGCCAGTGCCATTTTTTATAGCCTTGTATAATCCCGTTGCACATGACATGACTTTTTATTTCATCACCAATGTTGACTTTCAAGTTGTTACCGCAATGCCTACATGGACAGTAGAACCTATCTCCATGTTGTTTCGTATGTTCCTCGGCAAATCTAATAAACTGGTCAAGACTAGAAATAAACTCTGGGGTGCAGCGATTGCGAATGGACATCCATGATCTATCCATTCTATGATCAAAGAGAAATCAAATATACATTATAACAAGATTAGGGTCTAGGGTTAACAAATACATGTGATGTCATTCTTATATATAATAAATGTGTACCACCTATCCCATTCTTAAACACCTAATCTCACTAGTAAGTGTATAATGTGTATTGGGTTTTCAAGAAAATTTCGGCAGCATTTCCCCGCTGTTCTCTAAGTACATATGTACTTAGAGAATAAACGGGGAAATGCTGCTGAATTTTTCTTAAAAAACCCAATACACATTATACACTTACATCCTAAGCGAGATCAAGTGTTCAAGAACAGTCCCAAACCGTGGACTATCCATGATTTACTCCTAATGAGTAAATCTTGGACGGGTTTCTAGGCCAACAATTACATGTGTTGTCATTCTTATACCTAAAATCCTAGTTCTTCAAGTTAGGGTGATTATTGATGTCTTTAAAAGCATGATTGGCAATTTAGGGAAAAGTTCATCATTTACATTCCAAGCATGTCACATGTGTGCATTACGGTTCATCATTAAGCAAGAAGGGTGATTAGGATTCTCAATATACTCAACAATGAAACAAGTTACCAATTTCATAGTTAGGATTGTAGAGATACCCTAATTAAGATCCATATCTAATGGTTCATTATGAGCTTGTGATAAAGTTACATCACTATAAAGTTACATCACTAGATGATTATATAATTTCAAAAGTAGTACACAAATAAATTCAAATGATTAGATAACTAAATAAAAACAATAGACAAAAAAATACAAATAAGTAGATGAATAAATACAAATCTATTGATAAACTAATATAAATCAGTAGATGATGATCAATTAATTGCTGAATCAATACATAAATAAATACAAACATTAGATGAATACATACATATCAATTGAAAAATATAGTTAAATAAGTTGATAAATAAATTTCATTAAGTAGATGACTAAATCATAACAAAATCAGCACATAAATAAACACAAATAAGTAAATAACTTAAAAAAGAAATGCCCAGCAGTAGCCGAGGCGTGCCTTGGCACCGCCCAAGCAGCCTCCGAAGTAGAGGAAGAAGGAAGAAGGTAGGGCGGGCATACGTTGAGGGCAAAGGAGAGCAGCGGCCGGAGCAAGACCTAGCAGCAGCTGGCAGCCGGCGCCAGCGGCGAGGAGAGGAGAGGAGCGGCGACGAGGGCGGAGAGGAGAGGACAACAACCACTGGTGGGGGCGGCGGCGAGGAGAGGAGAGGCACCGGCGAGGAGCGACGGCAGAAGGGAGAGCAGTAGGAGCGGCGGCGAGGGCGGCGGTGAGGAGAGGAGAGGTGTCGGTGAGGAGCGGTGGAAGGGAGAGCAGCAGGAGCGGCGGCGAGGGCATCGACCAGGAGTGGTGGCAGTGCGGGGGAGTAATGGCGGCTGGGGCAACGATGGCGGCGATGGCGGGGAGCAGAATCGCCAGACCTAGCAGAGTCACAATGAAACAGAGGGAATGGGGAAAAGATCTGTTTGGCGGGGCTATTAACTGTATCATAGGCGTCGGTTATTCAAATAAACCGACACATAAATTAATAGTGTCGGTTATCCACAAAAACCGAAACTTATTCTCAACTATAGTCATCGGTTGTAACTACAAAACAACCGACGTCTAAATACATATGTCGATTAAAAAAATTGTTCTCGATTAATGACCATAGTCGTCGGTGTCTTCTGACAACCGACGCTTAAAGGGTGTGAAACATCCCCCCGGACAGCGTGGGAAAACTCATAAGCATCGGTCATTGTGGTTAAACGACGACCAAAATGTGCCCAATTTCTATCTCGCGAATAACCTTTAGTCGTCGGTTTATTATTTATCAACCAACACCATATGTGCAATTTTGGAGGTAATTTTTCCGCTGGAAATTTTGGATTTGGCGGTTAATTTTAGGCGTCAGTTTTTTATTAAGTAACCGACACTGAATAGAAGCGGTACCCGTGTCTAGGCGCCCTTCATAGATTGGATGTCGGTTTATGTTATCAACTGACACTGTATAGTTTTAGTGTCGGTTTATTTATACAACCCACACCTGTAAAAGTGACTTTATAAGCCATTTTTGTAGTAGTGGTACCAATTTATATACAAGACTTGTTCCAGTAGAAATATATTCATCCAATAACTGTAAGAAATTTCTTACATATTCTTTAGTATAGTTATGAGTGGAAATGTAAATGAGAGAAAATCAACTAACTACCTTCTTACATGTTGGAGTTGGTCTTATGGTATTCCAACAATTAGGTGGCAACAATGGCATTGGGTTTTATGCATGAGAAATCTTTGTAATGGTTGGTAAGTACATTCCCATTTTCATTTTTCTTTGTAACTCGTAAGAAACATCCTGATTTTCTACACATGGTGTATCAGGACTTCCCGCAGCTAACCTTAGAACCTTCTTACCGTGGATGTTGCTACTCTGGTTCTCTTGCAAGTGCCTCTACATTGTATAATAAAACAATGATAGAGCTGCTAGGTTAACTATTATGACAATTATAACCAACGACGTCTTCTTTCTTCTTCAAATGTTAATAACACTAAAGTCCTATGATAAGGTATGGAATGATCCATATCTCTTTCTAACCTGGATTGAGACCAGATTTTCCATAGGTACACATATCAATCGCATTTTATCTAGCCAAGTCATTATCATCATAACATCGAGGATCCACCTCATCACATCATGTGCATAAGCACACACGAGCCATGTCACTAAGGAGCAACCTCTTTGCAAAAAGAGAATACACCTAAAAAATTATCCATAGTAGAATCACAACATATACAAACAAGCACCAATAATTTTGGAATGATCTAACCATGGTGTCTTAATCTACTTTTTTATGTAGGTACAAAGATTGGTGCTCAAGTTTGCCCACATGGAAATCAAAGGAATTATGAACACAGTGAATATCTCACAAATTGACATTAGTCTTATACCACTATATTATAACATGAATGATGGTCTACACATTACTCATCACTTCTTACTACCAATGCTAACCTATTATCATGAATGTCATGGTTTGTATTGTGTAGAGCATGCAAGATGATATGGTGGATTTGATGGATGAAGGATTAGAAATTCAATCAATATTTGGTAGAAACTACAACATACCTCATGACATCGATGAGGATGACTATATGGGCGGTATAATCCCTCTGAACTAGAGGCTTTGGAAGTTGACATGGAAATAGAATCTAATGATGTTCATCTTATATTCTACCTAAGCCCGAGCTAAATCTTCATGTGGCACGAACATCACAATTAGCACCACCTAGCCTTCAGAATGCTCAAGTATGTCTTGCTTCTTTATGTTGACAAAATCGTAGTTAATATGATGTACTTAGTATATGCTATATGGTTTGACTACTTCTTGACTACATATGCTGGTTTCTGCTATATGCATCAGTAGTATCTTTAATGGTTGGAGCTCTAGAGGAAGCTTAAACTAGAATTTTGCCTCGTAATTAAAGTCAACCAGGCCATCGAAATGATCCCTTGTCCCATTATTTAGCCAAAATGTCAAGAACTCAGTTTAATGAAGTATTATCAGAGATGAAGGTAATTATTTAACCTCACATTTCCTAGTGACATGTTAATTTTGAATTGCATCAAAAAAATCAAAACAATAATAGGTTGATCATGCAGAGTCTAACTAAAGAAACTAATGCACTAGCTCGACAACTAAGCTTATCCTCATTTGGTGAACACTCTCTTTCAGGTTTAAATTTGATTTATGGTAATGCATTAAAAATATATCTTATAATGTTTCTTATGCTGGACTGAAACACATTGCGATTTAACTTTATAGACAGAGCTAATGTTGGGTTTATATCCTCCATAGATGGTTTTTCCTCTTTAACTAATGCTGTGAATCGTGTCTCTCCTAACAAAAACATTCTTGCTGCCTCTTCTACTCAAGCCTAGGGCCTGGCCGCTGGTTTACCATCTTTTACTCAAGTTGTCACTGTGTAAGAGATGCAACAACCTGAAAATAAAATATCTCAGGTATCCTCAATTACAAGTGTCTGTTGTATTTTAGTATCACTATTATCCAGTAGCCATAGATTTTGATACTATCTTAGCTTAAGAATGTTTACCCTGAACTTTGTGTAGAGAAGAACTGAGTTGAGAACCTTTTGTTTAGTTTTCTATCTTTTTGTAGGAACACACAGTCTAACATTAGTTACACCCTAATGGTCTCATGATGTAATTGCTGCATCCTAATGTTATTTATATTTCTATAGCTACCCTCTTTATCTCATCTATAGAATTGTATATCTTTATTCTTACATGCCGTGTATAATATGTCATTTACTGAGTACTAGTTACTTCTACAGATCATTTCAAGATTACATTTCAAATGTTACCCTAGAATCTTTGTCAGCTATGGGTGCTAATGGAATGCCACCATAGATGGTTAAGACTGTCGCAGATGTTATTACCAAGATGAATCTAGATGAGCTGTAGAAAATGATTCAGCTGTCTTCATCTTTGAATGCCAAAAATCTAGGATTCTCAGTGCCATAATCAAGTCAAAAAATCAAGTCAAGAAGCACAATCTGAGAAGGTGCTTATTGAATGGGTTGTTGAAGTTATTTCCAATGTGGGCTCTGATGTCGACATGCTTAAAAATAGATACTCATATTAGGGAAGAGACAGTTCCAATGATGTAGAAGTTATTGTATTGAATAGAAAAATATTATATATATGAAAGTATATCATTGGTGTTGTATTCAATCTAAGGGGCAAGGTAAAATGTCATCCCCATGTAATTTTCATTTCATTATAAATAAAAAATATTCATACTTTTGGAAAATTGGGTTTGGTTGGAATTGGCATTCAATTTTAAAACCTGATAATGAACTGAAAATTTATTGACTAAAAACCATTAAAATGTATTAATACAAAACTAGTATGTCAGTAGTGGCATTTTTTATATGCCATTACACTCAATCAGGACCGTTTCATACATCAACATTATACAAAAAAAGTGGCATTTATATAAAAGCCAGTTGATGGATAGTAAAAAAAAAATAGTGGCTTTTTTATAAATGCCAAATGATGGTTTAGTGGCCTTTATTTGGAATTTATTGGAAGCTACTAAAGACAAATGTTTAGTGGCGTTTACAACTTATGCCACTATCCTTCAAGTGGCATTGGTACTAGAGGCATTTTTGTAAGTGTCAACAAATGCCACTAAACATGTTTAGTGGCATTTGTTTTTTTTAGTGGCATTTCTAAAAGGCCACTAATGGGCATTTTTGCTGTAGTGAAGCTAGGTGATAGAGGAATATAATAATAAGACTCTAGAATTTGTTAGATGAGTGCATAGAAAATTAAATTCATTTAAAAGGATAAGTAAATAGTTATTTATGCAAGTTTTAGTAAATCCCGATCTTTCATCAAATCTCACCACATGAATAGATGCATACCTTATTCCTATTTTGGCTTTGTCTAGAGCAACTGAATGGTCTATGTATACTAGAGATTAGTGAAACAAGCTCTATAAGTTGTAGTAAGGAATTTATATAAGATTAAGAAAGTAAAAAATGGTGAAAGACTATATAGACTATTATTGTGTAGACTTGATTGTTGGCCAAGGTGTTGAGAGATCACACATTTTAGTAAGGTAGTTGAAAAATGTAGAACGATGTAAGAAGTGGTTGCTATTGTAGTGGAGGAATTTAACATGAATCGCCCATGATGAGTCACTTACCTTTTCCATCCACTCATTATATGAACCAATGGATGTTTCACAATGAAGGGAGAAGTTGTGAAATAGACATTAAATGGCACACATTCACTGGTAAGAGGTGAAAAACACTATGAAAATGCTAGAAAAACAACCTTTGGTCTTCAACATTGTGTCATACTTGTCATTAGCACTTCAAAACTGGAACAAGCATGCACAACTAGCTTGTAAGAACATAATTCTAAGGAGATGTTTGTAATTGAAGAAACAAGTTGCACAAAGGATAAAAAGGCATATTACAAATGAATCTGAATATGAACTTTCATCACTAGCCAAGAAAATATGAATTGAAGGCACAAGTTGTACAAATTCTAGAAAATCATTATTTACAGTCAAGTATCCCACCAAGAATTGATATTCATATATGTATTCGATATTGTTGTATGGTGCTTCATATCATGATAGCTTGTCCACTGCCCTCATTGCTCAATTTTGAAAACTAGTGGGCTAGTTTGATGAAATGTTACTGACCAGATTTGGATACTTGTATAATCACATACATATAGAAAAATTAGAATTTTGAGCATTCACGATGAAATTGGGAATCATCAATAGTGATATCTTACATAGAAATCTGAATATATATTAATACATTTTTTCCACTTCAAATTCAAACAATCAAAACTAATGTTACAAAACACAACCATGTGCTTCATATATTATCCACATTATATTCACTATTGTTCTTGGGATGTAATTTATATCTTGTTGTATGGTATCCAACAAGTTTATCACATATACCTTGAAAAAAGAAAATACAATGATGTAGAACTAAAGAGGGAGTGAGAAGAAAAAAAATTCACAGAAAAAAATATATATAGAATTATGAGATTATCTGATTATGCAATAATAGACTTCTTGTAGAGTTCCAATAATAACTCTTCTAGAATACAAAAAATAGCACAAAAGACTACTACAAATAGGATCATTGTTAGTTTCTAGATTGTCTTGTTTTTGTTTGTACTATCATAAGGTATACATAATATTACATGCTTAGCAATTTGTAGATAACAAGGCAAAGGTAGATCCAACAAGTAATGAAATTCCTAAAATCCCAACTCAAATAATATTTGTGTCCAACACGTACAATATTCCAGAAATTCAAACTCCAACCATTCATGTAGAGTAAGATAATATGTAAAATATCATTAATTTATTTGCACGTGGATGAAGTAATTCAACAACCAATTTTTGTTATGAAAATCTACCAAGAAGGTTCATACAATTATATATTGCAAATTTCATTACATTTCTTATAGTGTTCTCTATGTTTTTATAGTTGACTTGATCTATGCTCTTTGTGATATCAACAAAATATTTAGAAACTATAATTTTTATCATCATTAGAAGTAAAAGAACATTTAATATTCATTTTGACAATATTTTATAAATATATATAATTGTAATCTTCACAAAATATATTTTTAATTATAGGCATGCATGTTTATAAGAGTTAGATACACTTAACATTTAGGTCATTCAAGAAGTTACACCTAGAATTCGTAGAATCTACATTGCATGAAAACAACATGTAAATGAAATAGACCTCAATACTATCTAGCATATGGATAATTTGTGGCTCTTAACCACTAATTAGATTTCAATCATATATTTTAACCACAACAACTGCTGAAATTTAATAATCTAAAAATACATGTAAGATTGATGTATGCATGTAACACAAATAGTCATATTCATATGAATTTATATAGTAATATATTTACATCACAAAATAAACAAATTCCTTAAAATGGGGGAAATCATATTTTGTGATTTAAATTGTCTTCTACATTTAAATATTTGATTTTTATGGGTGAACACTATATGTTTAGTGTCAAAAGATGAAATCAACTGGTAGTTCAAATGAGTATGATACACTACACATTCCAAGTGAAAGACTATATATAGTTTTCAATTTGCTTCATTATAAATTATTTCAACAAGAATACTTTATACCCACCAGTTTAAAGTTAAGCAAGAACATTCCTTGATATCAATACTCCATTAAATCTTCGAAGCGGGATTGTCGAGTGACATGATGTTGGGTCTTTTCATATTTACTTCTCCATATGTTTTCCAAAATAATTCAATTAGTGAATGCATAACTGCATGAATAATAAACATCACACATATACATAGTGATATGATTATTATTTTCTATAAAAATGGGCCAGTATAACTCAAAATAAGTGGCAATTAGTTGACAATTATAACGAAAATATTGTTTATCTTATTATGCATTGTGTACTATCTTACTTATTATATAACTTGTGATTTCTTCTCATGTATGATGTAAAGATGTAGGTTCCAATAATTCCACAAATGAGCATTTTAATCATTTGATTTGGTCATGAGTTCATTATCCTGATTACAAAGTTCATTTCTTCATTATTGATATTGTCTATTGATAACATATTAGAAAATCAAGTCATATTTTGATAGGTCATTTTTCTGGATTGGTGCATGAAAGATCATTCCAATCCATGCTAAATTTTTCCTAATTGTGCTTTATGTCAACACCAAAACAATTAACTAAACTCCTCTCTTGTAATTTTTTTACGTACATGAATGTACTGTAAGAGTTAATTATAATTACGTTAATTTATGTAAGAATTATAACAAATGATGTGCACATTGTTTATTTTGTCCCCCCAATGCATCAAGCATAACTTAACCTCATGTAAATAATTTTATTAGTGAGCACATGCTAAAAGCATGCATAACACCATGTGCTTTAGTTACCTCCTATACATATTATAGGGTCAATATGTGAAATATTATAGTAGAATAGTTTCTGAGTGGTTCTGATTATCTTACATTCTAAAGCCACGTGATTTATATACATTTTGGTGAAGCATCTACCACATATGTAAGTAACACAATATCGTGTTCTAGATATGTTGTTATTTCTAGTTACATATATGTATGTGTAAACTTTATCATTCACTCCCTCCACTTGGATTCTCAATAAATGAACTTAATTGAAAAGACTATTAACCCAATTAAGAAGACAATTTAGCTGCTATGGATTTCGGTAGTCTGTAACAAAAGTTTACACGTAACTATTTAGTGCTGCTATAATATAGCAATTATACAATCAAACCTTTTCCTATAATTATACTCTATAAAAATTGACTCCGTCAGCATGGAATTCTCATACTAGAACCAACATGAATAAGACATCAACTCAAAACAAATTTCCCCAATGACTGTAAAGATATATAATATGTTGTTTTTGTATTAATAATTTGAGAATGCCAGCCCAATCAAATTGTGAACATAAATGTTAAGTAAAATCATTGATCAAAAAGTATCACTAACATAATAAGTATTAGACTTACACGAGTTTCTTATAAAGAAGACTATCCAATGACCTTGTAACATACCCTTCAAAAATATAGTACTAACAAAATACACCAAACATAAAAATGACGATAATATATGATGTAGGGTAGTTTGATTGTTTTTGTAACACTTTTTTTCATAACAATTATGTTTTGAGACATACATTGTAGGTATAGATAATGTAAACATGTTAAATGGCGAGTATAATATAGGAATAACAAATGAATTAGCCCCAAAGGTTCAAACGTCATTGACGAATATTTGTTGAGTATTCCATTCGTGATTTGTCTTTTATATTGTTTACATGGAAAGTCAATGGGTGGTCATTTTGTATTTGTCAAAGAGCGACATGTGTGCAAATCTAGATGCACAATGGATTAGATATCTCATTTTAAAATAGAACGTGATGAAAAGTAACACCAAATCATGTTCATAATTATTTATTCACACACGATTTGAATATCATTGTACTCATTGAGATATGGCCTTAGCAACATCAAAACCATATGGCAAACATAAAAATAATCTACCTATCACTCAAGATGTTAACCTTTATGCAGTAAGAATATATTCTTTGACTATAAGAAAATATAGAAAAACAAATCAAGGTCCTTGACAACAATTGATAATAATAAAAAAAAAGTTGAAGAGATCATAAGTAATGTACTCACCACATGACACCGAAGATCAATTTCCAGTGGTTGCAAAAGGGGCGTGCCAGTGTGCAATAGCATTTATTTGATCTCATTTTTGAACCCAAAGATTGTAGACAAGTTGATCTCCTCTGGTGAACTACCCATGAAATAATATCAACAAGATGAATGTAATGTTATTCCAGTCAAATATCACATATTTGGTATGCTCCCACTGAGATCATCTGTTTGTAAAAGCAACTGCTACAAAACCTGTTGTTTGTTGGTGCAAGTTACAACATTATATGATGAGTTTCACTTGATTCACTTCTCTACTGTAATTTTCTTTTAGAGTTCTCTGATCGTTTTTTGTCCTTCGCCACTCAAAGGAAAGTGGTTGACAAGTAAGATGCTGGTGAAAAAGGAGCCTACACAAACTGATGAGCCAAATTACCTATTAGATCAGAAAGCAGTCCTTAATGAGTAACAATTACTCTTCAAAATACCACTCCGTTAGTTCAAACTTCAAAACATACATTTGCTCCGTTGTTAGGCTCCCTAAAAGGTGTGTACCACTTTCTATATGTTCCTGCAATGCACCAATAAGACCGGTGCCCAAATTGGTGGACCATAGTTATGTGTCCCACGCCTTGCAATGACAAGAAGTCACCATCCCAAGGCTTAGGTGAACCATGCTTTAAAAATGGCCTTGATCATACTCAAACCATCGATCTGTTCTAAGCATGTCATTGCTATCTGGGCAAGCACATGGAGAAGGTATGATAACAACGACATGGGAGAGCAGTGAAGGGTTATTGTAAGGGCCCTAACCTCCATTTAGGGTTTACCCTGTTTGCTTTGCTTAACCTTGATGCTTTGGTTCTTGTTAATCACCTTTAGTGGTGATTAGGGTTTGGTTGTGTTTTTTTTAGAGTTGGAGGTGCTACTTGCAAATAACCCAAGTCTAGGGTTTGTGGGCAAGTTTGCCACCTTGTGAGGTGTTCCTATCTCTCTTTGCTTCCTCTAGTGTAGAGAGGAAGGCTTGGGCCCATTGCTTGAAGTTCTATTGGGCCTGGTTGAGCTTTTTGGGCCTTGAGGTGCCTTGCTTTGGTTTGGTTGCACCTTGTATCGGCCAAGAAGGGAGTGTGTCACCCAAGGGGTGTGTCGCCCATGAAGTGTGTCTCCCTAGAGCCTTTGACCAAGCTTTGACCTCGTTTGTGTCACCACTAGTGGACACTTGGTGCTTGATGTTTGCATGTGGCAATGCCCTTGGACATGTGTTTAGGGCTTGCTAGAGTGGTGGCTCATTCACTAGGACAAGTGTCCCTAGGAGGAAGACACCTTGCTTGGCTCTACCTTGTTTTCTCCTCCATTCCCTTCTATATATGTGTTCTTTTCCTCTTGCTAGGGATCCTTTAGTCTCTTGGTTTTCTCCTCTACCTTGGTGCACGATACCCTTCTCCCTTGCAAGCTTGGTGGACGACACCCTTGGAGGAGCTAGCTTGATGGACGATCTTGCCTTGGAGATTTCTTCTTCCTTGGAGCTTGGAGCTTGCTTAAGGCGGGTTGCATAACTCCTAACCCTAACTACTCTATCTCCTTCCATGATCTTATTTATATGTTGTTAGATTAGTATCTTGCTTAAGTATCCATGTTGGATGATCCTTGTGGTTTAGGGTTTCTTGGTGAGCAATACTCCTTTCTCTCCTTGGTCTAGAGGAGTGAGTTTGAGCTTCTAGTGGCATGGGCAATACCCCTCTTTCTCTTAGTCGATTGAGGTGAGTTTGTGTCCTAGTCGCTTGAGCAACACTCTCCTCTCACCATGGACTAGAAAGGTGAGCTTAGTGATAGTGGTGGTTCTTTCTAGGGTTTTCCTTGTGTTTCAGTTCGGGGATAGTTGATGTGCAATACCCCTCTTTCTCTTAGTCGATTGAGGTGAGCCATTTTCTTGACCCATTAGGGTTTTGGGTACCCTTGTGCTCAAGGTATATGATGATCTTGTGAGTGATACCTTGGTCGTTATGAGTGTGGGGAGGTGCTGCCCGACAACCCTCTTGACCTAGACCCTTGGGCGATAGACCATGTTGGTGACTGGCGATATCCCTGGTCTCTGTGACAAGTGTCACAATCTCACCTTGCCCTATGACGGCCGTTAGTCCATGAGTTCGTTGGCTGGATGATGTGTTCCTGGTTGATAGTTTGAGCTACACCTTGGACGTTACACCTGTAGAATACCTTATCCGTCATGCACCTGGGGTGGACATTGCTAGTGGTCTTAGGACAGGCGTCACGTTTAGCCCTTTTGTGTGTCGCTCGATGTGCACCTTCTGAAGGTCGTTACTCGGTTGCCCAATAGGGCTGGGTACATGACACCTCGTCGCATGTTGCACCCCCTTGCTGTGTTGCAGGACACCTTGGTGCACGACACTCTGAGGCGGCGTTGCTGATTGCTGGCAGTTATGTGATGAACAATAGGTGAGGGCATGCTGCCCGATACAACCTTTTAGTGAGGGCTTGTGACATTTTAGTGAGGGTTCTGCTTATCAGGAAAAACAGACTTGTTGGATATGTTCTTGAATAATGCAATGGTGACTTTGTGCATGCTTAATAGTATTTACTATGGTAACATTTGTCCTTTCAATTTAGAATAACTATATACATGAACTTGCTCATCATGATTATCTGTATAATGCTAAGGAGGATAATAAGAATGTAATGTGGGTTGCTTAGTGATGTACCTTATGCATATGATCATAAGTTGATGTTCGATTAAGATAGTATATAATCATCAAATGTCACCTTATACTGATAGCATGACCATACTATTGAAGCCTATGATTGTTGTTACTAATCATGCAGGTGATGCTTAGCCAGCTAAAAAGGGCTATGAGGTATATGTACATGTGTAGTAACTCTACTGTGACTGTTACTCTTGATGTTGATATGTATGATGTACATGACTAATATATTGGGGATTGCTATCCCATGATGATGATGTAAGCCTTGAAGAGGCAGTAGCACTATATGATGAGGTACTAAAATCCCATGGTATGTGATGATCCTTGAAATGGATCTGGATGATTGGCAAGAGGCCAAGTGATAACATGTACTGTTGGATCCTTCTGATGGATCAGGATGATGTGATTACAAATATGCATAACATTGAGTTTTATGTTGTTTATTTCCTATTATAGTTTACATGCTATATAACTTGGTTGAATCTTGCAATCCATATAAAATATATTAATTAATCACAAGTGGAATATATCATGTAGTTGTCCTGGCAATAGATCCATCATCGTCAGGAGCTAGTGATGGTGAAACGAGTTCTCCTACGGGTTGACTCAGAGCGCATATTGTTGAGTATGTGAGGTTTCTCCTAGCCTAAAGTGAGGAGGTAAGAGTGCAACTTCGGTTGTAGACTCCAGGGTGCGGATTCAGGCCCGTAGCCCAAGTATGTGAAGAGCATGGTGAACAGGCCCATGGCTTAGGATATGTGATATGTGGAGCATGAATGCGTTCATGGCTCAGAGCACGGTGAATAGGCCCGTGGCTCAGTTTCATTAGCGCTGATACTTGTACTGAGGTGGGCTAGGCAGAGGGTAGCCTGACCCTGTGGCTAAGACCACTTCAGCATGAGATTGCGGTCCTACTTGTGTTGTACTCGTGCACTGACCATGAGGTGGGAGGTCATGGAGTCTGGCTCTTCCATGTGACCTTGTATGGCACCGGCTCTGGATTTTGCAGCCGTCGGTTGGATTTGAACGGTATGGTTCACTTCCTCAGGGCATAAAAATACATAATCCAGCCGCATAGTATTTATTGCTTAAGGAAAAACACAGAACATTGGTTGAGGCCTTGTTTGCGTAGTTAACCTTGTTATACATACAGTGACTTATATGTTCCTCATGTTATGCGATAAGATCCTATAATCTTATGTTCCATACAGAGATAGTTGATGATATGTCTTCCATACAACCTAGTAAGCTTGATGGTATGAATAGCCTTACTGCATAGACTGTTATTATTCTACATTTTACTGTTTATCTTCTGTTGTTGCTTTATCTTTCTAGTTTTATACTTTCGGCGGGGAGTTATGTTTCTCGCTGGGAAAATGTTCAATTGTCTCACCCAACTAGGTTTTCAGGTGTTCGAGCTAGACGTGGTGGCGGTCGCAGAGTTGCGGCTGAGCAACAAGACGAGCAGTAGAAGGCAAGAGATGGACATGCTGCTATTTTGGCGTTCTGTAGTAGAGTCTAGAGTCATCCATGTACTCTCAGGTCCTTGGGGGCGTTTTGACATTGTTTCACGATGTATGGCTGTTGATCTTTTGTATATCCTGCTGTTGGCCGGATGTGGGCCTTTATGTACATCTAACAGGTGGTGAACTCACGTGATGGCTAGACAACTGTTCCTCTAAGCTGTGGACACATATCAAGGCTTGTATATATTTATATAACATGTTTCCTTGCAGGACGAGGATCTATATGTTATGGTTTCTTAGTTTATCAGCTTTCCGCAATCACTTTTAATTAAACCATGTTTTAGTAATCTGTGGTTATGGTGTATTTCGCACGTTTTCGCGTAACACCTCGTTGTCTATGTGATAGTGGGATGTGTTTCCACAAGTTTTTGGTATCAGAGCTCTAGGTTCGCTGAGTCTACAGGGATTTAGGACTAGGGTGAGTTTGTTCTTGTGAGTTGTCCAGATTTTCTTACAATCATCTTCTACCCTCAGTAGAAGAAAAGTCAAGATGTCTGGAGACCAGGAAGAACATGCTCCTGAGTTTAGCGATGCTGCATCGGTTAATGGAGCTTTTGGGTAGGCACATGAAGATCGGGTGCCTGAGATCCCCCAACCTAACCCAACCATTCTTGAATATCCTGCCTATCAATAGCTTATGGGGCAGAAGATGGCTACGATGAATCTCATGGTTGAGCGATTTCCAGTGCCTCCTCCGCGAGCACAGGCTCCCCATGGAGAAGCATCGGGTATTGGGAAGACCTTTGAGCGGCTTCTCCGCGTCGGAGCTTCAAATTATGCTGGAACGGCTGATCCAGTGGATGTAGATCTATGGCTGACAAGTCTTGAGAAGGCTTTCTGGATCCTTGACAACCCCGAAGCAGACAAAGTAAAGCACTCTGTCTACCTTGTGAAGGGTAGTGCTGGTCACTGGTGGACCATCGAGGAAGAGAAGCGGCCGGGTGAGGTGATCTGTTGGGAAGTTTTTCAGCGCGAGTTCTTCAGCAGATACTTTCCGAAGATGTATCTGGATGAGAAGACCAGTCAGTTCGAGCGCCTGTGACAAGGAACGATGAACATCACTGAGTATGAGGCCAATTTCATGGACCTGCACGATACCCTTCTCCCTTGCAAGCTTGGTGACCGACACCCTTGGAGGAGCTTGCTTGATAGCCGATCCTGCCTTGGAGCTTTCTTCTTCCTTGGAGCTTGGAGCTTGCTTAAGGTGGGTTGCATAACTCCTAAGCCTAACTACTCTATCTCCTTCCATGATCTTGTTTATATGTTGTTAGATTAGTATCTTGCTTAAGTATCCATGTTGGTCGATCCTTGTGGTTTAGGGTTTCTTGGTGAGCAATACTCCTTTCTCTCCTTGGTCTAGAGGAGTGAGTTTGAGCTTCTAGTGGTATGGGCAATACCCCTCTTTTCTTAGTTGATTGAGGTGAGTTTGTGTCCTAGTTGCTTGAGCAACACTCTCCTCTCACCATGGACTAGAAGGGTGAGCTTGGTGATAGTGGTGGTTCTTTCTAAGGTTTTCCTTGTGTTGCCGTTTGGGGATAGTTGATGTGCAATACCCCTCTTTATCTTAGTCGATTGAGGTGAGCCATTTTATTGACCCATTAGGGTTTTGGGTACCCTTGTGCTTGAGATAGATGATGATCTTGTGAGTGATACCTTGGTCATTATGAGTGTGGGGAGGTGATGCCCGACATCCCTCTTGACCTAGACCCTTGGGCGATAGACCATGTTGGTGACGGGCGATATCCCTGGTCTCTGTGACGGGAGTCACAATCTCACCTTGCCTTGTGACGGCCGTTAGGCCATGAGTTTGTTGGCTGGATGATGTGTTCCTAGTTGACAGTTTGAGCTACACCTTGGACGTTACACCTGTAGAATACCTTGTCCGTCATGCACCTGGGGTGGACGTTGCTAGTGGTCTTGTGACGGGCGTCACGTTTAGCCCTTTTGTGTGTCGCCCGATATGCACCTTGTGAAGGGCGTTACTCTGCTGCTCGATACATGCGTTGCACGATAGGGCTGGGTACCCGACACCTCATCACGCGTTGCACCCCCTTGATGTGTTGCACGACACCTTGGTGCACGACACTCTGACGCGGCGTTGCTGATTGCTGGTTGTTATGTGATGAACAGTATCTGAGGGCATGCTACCCGATACAGCCTTTTAGTGAGGGCTTGTGACATTTTAGTGAGGGTTCTGCTTATCACGAAAAACAGACTTGTTGGATATGTTCTTGAATAATGCGATGGTGACTTTGTGCATGCTTAATGGTATTTACTATGGTAACGTTTGTCCTTTCAATTTAGCATAGCTATATACATGAACTTCCTCATCATGATTATTTGTATAATGCTAAGGAGAATAATAAGCATGTAATGTGGGTTGCTTAGTGATGTACCTTATGCATATGATCATAAGTAGATGTTCGATTAAGATAGTATATAATCATCAAATGTCACCTTATACTGATAGCATGACCATATTATTGAAGCCTATGATTGTTGTTACTAATCATGCAGGTGATGCTTAGCCAGCTAAAAAGGGTATGAGGTATATGTACATGTGTAGTAACTCTGTTGTGACTGTTACTCTTCATGTTGATATGTATGATGTACATGACTAATATATTGGGGATTGCTATCCCATGATGATGATGTAAGCCTTGAAGAGGCAGCGACACTATATGATGAGGTACTGAAATCCCATGGTATGTGATGATCCTTGAAATGGATTTGGATGATTGGCAAGAGGCCAAGTGATAACATGTACTGCTAGATCCTTGTGATGGATCAGGATGATGTGATTACAATAAAAGCATAACATTGAGTTTTATGTTGTTTATTTCCTGTTATAGTTTGCATGTTATATAACTTAGTTGAATCTTGCAATCCATATAAAAGATATTAATTAATCACAAGTGGAATATATCATGTAGTTGCCATGGCCATAGATCCATCATTGTCAGGAGCTGGTGATGGTGAAACGGGTTCTCCTACGGGTTAACTCGGAGCGCATATTGTTGAGTATGCGAGGTTTCTCCTAGCCTAAAGTGAGGAGGTAAGAGTGCAACTTCGGTTGTAGACTCCAGGGTGCAGATTCAGGCTCGTAGCTCAAGTATGTGAAGAGCATGGTGAACAGGCCCATGGCTCAGGATATGTGATATGTGGAGCATGAATGCGTTCATGGCTCAAAGCACGGTGAACAGGCCCGTGGCTCAGTTTCACTAGCGTCGATACCTGTACTGAGGTAGGCTAGGCAGAGGGTAGCCTGACCTTGTGGCTAAGACAACTTCAGCATGAGACTGTGGTCCTGCTTGTGTTGCACTCGTGCACTGACCACGAGGTGGGAGGTCGTGGAGTCCGGCTCTTCCATGTGACCTTGTATGGCACCGACTCTGGGTTTCGTAGCCGTCGGTTGGATTTGAACGGTACGGTTCACTTCCTCAGGGCATGAAAATATGTAATCCAGCCGCATAGTATTTATTTCTTAAGGCAAAACACGGAACATTGGTTGAGGCCTTGTTTGCATAGTTAACCTTGTTATACATATTGTAACTTATATGTTCCTCATGTTATGCGATAAGATCTTATAATCTTATGTTCCATAAAGAGATAGTTGATGATATGTCTTCCATACGGCCTGGTAAGCTTGATGGTACGAATATCCTTACTGCATAGACTGTTATTATTCTACGTTTAATTGTTTATCTTCTGTTGTTGCTTTATCCTTCTGGTTTTATAGTTTCGGCGGGGAGTTATGTTTCTCGCTGGGACAATGTTCGATTGTCTCACCCCGCTGGGTTTTCAGGTGTTCGAGCTAGACGTGGTGGCGGTCGCAGAGTTGTGGCCGAGCAGCAAGACGAGCAGTAGAAGGCAAGAGATGGACATGCTGCTCTAGGTTCGCTGAGTCTACATGGATTTAGGACTAGGGTGAGTCTGTTCTTATGAGTTGTCCAGATTTTCTTACAATCATCTTCTACCCTCAGCAGAAGAAAAGTCAAGATCTCTGGAAACCATGAAAAACATGCTCCTAAGTTTAGCGATGATGCATCAGTTGATGGAGCTTTTGGGCAGGCACATGAAGATCGGGTGCCTGAGATCCCCCAACCTAACCCAGCCATTCTTGAACATCCTACCTATCAACAGCTTATGGGGCAAATGATGGCTATGATGAATCTCATGGTTGAGCGATAGCCAGTGCCTCCTGTGCGAGCACAGGCTCCCCATGGAGAAGCATCGGGTATTGGGAAGATCTTTGAGTGGCTTCGCCGAGTCAGAGCTTCGGAATATGCTGGAACGGCTAATCCAGCGGATGCAGATTTGTGGCTGACAAGTCTTGAGAAGGCTTTCCGGATCCTTGACATCACCGAAGCAGACAAAGTAAAGCACGCTGTCTACCTTCTGAAGGGTAGTGTTGGTCACTGGTGGACCATCGAGGAAGAGATGTGGCCTGGTGAGGTGATCTGTTGGGAAGTTTTTCAGCACGAGTTCGTCAGCAGATACTTTCTGAAGACGTGTCTGGATGAGAAGATCAGTCAGTTTGAGCGCCTGCGACAAGGAACGATGAACATCACTGAGTATGAGGCCAAGTTCATGGATCTGCTGAGGTTTTGTCCTCATGTGGCAGCGACAGATGAGGAGCAGATCATACGCTTTGAGAAAGGTTTGAGTGCTGAGCTAACAACACCTGTGTCTGCGTTAGAGAACAGTGAATAGTTTGCTATGTTTGTGGAATCTGTCTGGAGGATTGAAAGGTCAGTAAGGGAGAAAAGTGAGTCCATGTCTCACAAAAGGCCTGCTCAGTTCCAGGGACAAAGGTTTGGTGGCTTCAAGAAGCCCAAGTTTTCATCGCCATCAGTAATGAGAGGTTCTGGTGTATTGTCATAGTGGTCTCCGAGTAAGGGAAGAGGTTATGTTTCTTCGCCGTCTAAGGCACATAGTACAACTTTAGTGGCAGTAATAGGGCCATTTAGGCCATAGTTCGATGATAGGGTGTGCCATCTATGTGGTCAGACTGGGCATTTTAGGATGAATTGCCTGAACATAGATGTTGAAGTGACACAGCAGCCGAGGCAGAATCTACAAGGGTCAGATCGACAACAGCCTAGTGGTAGCAGAGGACGAGGATGTGGTCAAGCGTCACAAGCTAGATCGTCTTCTCAAGGAAGCAAAGGACGTGGACAACAAGCAACGACTCAATACAATGCTATGAGTCAGCCTGAGGCGATAGTTAACCTGCGAGTGGTGATAGGTCAGATGGATTTATTGCATTCTGATATGTCTTCTCCTTGCTTTATAAATGTTCTAGTTGACACGGGTGCTACACACTCTTTTATCGCCTATAGTGTACTTGAAAACTTTCGTTTACCTGTTAGCCGTAAGAAGGATAGTTTGTTGTTAGAAACCCCTCTTGATGGTTCCTCGATGCTTCGAGAAGAGTGTCCATCTTGTGTCTTGTCTTTTTCGGGACACCGCATCCAAGTGGATCTTATACCACTTGATATGCATGGTTTCGATGTTATCCTTGGGATGGATACCTTAGAGAAGTATAAGGTTGTTTTGGACTGTGGTTCCAAGCAGGCAGTGTTTGACGATGATGGAGAGAAGTGGATCTTCCAGGGAGATCGGAAGATTCTTTCGACATGTTTAGTATCAGCTATGGTGGCAGAGAGGTTGCTACAGCAAGGATGTGAGACGTTCTTAGCTCACGTGGTGGATACCGTTGTGGCTACTAAGGCGAAAGGTCCTAGTCTCGAGGAGGTGTCAGTTGTCCGAGAGTTTTCCGACGTGTTTCCTGATGAGTTTCCTGGTGTTCCTCCACCCAGGGAGATTGATTTCGAGATCAATCTGGTTCCAGGAACGCAACCAGTTGCGCAGACACCGTATAGGATGGCTCCAGTAGAGATGGCAGAGCTTAAGAAGCAGTTACAATAGTTGTTGGAGAAAGGTTTCATCCAACCGAGTACGTCGCCTTGGGGTGCTCCAGTGTTGTTCGTCAAGAAGAAGGATGGATCGATGCGGTTATGTATATATTACTGACAGTTGAACAAAGTCACAATCAAGAACAAGTACCCGTTACTGAGGATAGATGATCTGTTCGATCAGTTGCGTGGTGCTATAGTGTTTTCAAAGATCGATCTATGGTCCGGTTACCATCAGTTGAGGATTAAGGTGGATGACATACCGAAGTCAGCTTTTCGGACGAGGTATGGTCACTTCGAGTTCGTGGTTATGCCGTTTGGGCTAACCAATGCACCTACTGCTTTCATGGACCTCATGAACAGAGTGTTCCATCTGTTCTTAGATCAGTTTTTCATAGTCTTTATAGATGACATTTTGATCTATAGTCGGAACATGCGAGAGCATGAGCGACATCTTCATCTAGCATTGACTCTTCTTTGTCAACATCAGTTGTACGCCAAGTTCAGTAAGTGTGAGTTCTGGCTGGAGGAAGTGACTTTCTTAGGTCATGTGATATCTACTGAAAGAGTCAAAGTGGACACGAAGAAGGTGGAGTCCGTTGTAGAATGGGAACAGCCGAAGACGCCGACTGAAGTTCATAGTTTCCTGGGTTTAGCAGGTTACTACCGGAGGTTTATCAAGGACTTCTGTGCGATTGCGTTGCCAATGATGAAGTTGACTAGAAGGGATGTACCTTTTGTTTGGGATGACCGTTGTCAGCAAGCTTTCCAAATCCTGAAGGAGAAGCTGACCAGTGCTCCAGTGTTAATCCTGCTAGAGCCTGGGAAGGGCTATGTTGTTTTCTATGATGCTTACAAGAAATGTTTAGGTTGTGTGCTGATGCAGGAAGATCATGTGGTTTCTTTCGCTTCATGGAAGCTTAAGAAACATGAGGAAAACAATCCGACTCATGATTTGGAGTTGGCAGTAGTAGTTCATGCGTTAAAGATTTGGAGACACTATCTGTTCGGAGAGGTGTGTCAGATCTTTACGGATCATAAGAATCTGAAGTATATCTTTTCACATCTTGAGTTGAACATGCGACAACATCGATGGATGGAGTTGATCAATGATTACAACTGCACCATCAAGTATGATCCTGGTAAAGTGAATGTGGTAGCTGATGCGCTTAGCTGAAAGTCTTCTTCTCTTTTTTCAAAAAAGGCACAATTGAGTTCCCTGGTATGCAATAGACGGGATATGTTTGTTTCTTTGCGACAGATGAATGTACAGATGGAAGTTTCTTCGTTAGCTGGACTTTTAGCATAGATGCAAGTCAAGCCTACGCTGAGATAGCAGATCAAAGATGCACAACAAACAGATGATGCGGTATAGTTGATCAGATCAGAGTTTGACAGTGAAAAGCGTGATGGGTTCCATGAGTCCGAGGATGGGCTAGTTTGATATCATGATAGGATGGTGGTTCCAGATGCTGACGATCTGAGGAAGCTAGTACTCGAGGAAGCACACACATCGATGTATGTTATGCGTCCAGGTGTCACCAAGATGTATCATAGTCTGAAGGACTTGTATTGGTGGCCCAACTTGAAGAAAGATGTTGCTGAGTTTGTAGCAAGATGTGCGGTATGCCAGCAAGTGAAGGCTGAACATCAGAAGCCGACAGGTACGTTGCAACCCTTACCGATACCGCAGTGTAAATGGGATCATATAACCATGGATTCTATAGTTGGTCTACCCAGGACAATTAGGAATCACGATTCCATTTGGGTGATAGTGGACAGATTGACGAAGTCTACTGATTTCCTACCAGTAAAGACAACGTATACAGCCGAAAAGCTCACTCAAGTATATGTGGATGAGATAGTACGGTTACATGGTGTGCCAGTAACGATAGTTTCTGACAGAGGTCCCCATTTAACAAGTCATTTTTGGGAACAATTGCACAAAGTGTTGGGAACACAGTTGAGGTTCAGTACTGCCTTCCACCCACAGACAGATGGACAGTCTGAGAGGACTATTCAGACTTTGGAGGATCTCCTTCGAGCTTGTGTTTTGCAGTTCCTAGGCAGTTGGGATGTACATCTTAGTTTGATAGAGTTTGCCTACAACAACAGTTATCAGCGGAGCATTGACATGGCTCCTTATGAGGCCTTGTACGGCAGGAAGTGCAGATATCCTTTGTGTTGGTATGAGTCTGGCGAATATTAGCTTTTAGGTCTTGGGTTAGTTCAGTAGACAAAAGAAAAGATGAAAGTGATACAACAACAGTTGAAAGTTGCACAGCACAGACAGAAGTCTTACGCAGACAATCGTCGACGATCTTTGGATTTCCAGGTAGGAGACAAAGTGTATCTTAAAGTCTCGCCGTGGAAAGGTGAGCTAAGGCTTGGTCGGAAGAGTAAGTTAGCTCCCACGAATATGGGGCCTTACCCAGTTATAGCACGTGTTGGCAAGGTAGCTTACGAGTTGGAGTTGCCTCTAGAGTTGCACAGGTTACATCCAGTATTCCATGTCAGTATGCTAAAGAAAAGTCATCCAGATTCGGGAACAGTGATACAGCCAGTTGAAGTTGAGCTTGATGAAGATGTGACCTATGAGGAAGGTCCTGTGGCGATCCTTGATAGAAGGGTCAAGAAGCTGAAAAGGAACAACCTAGTTCTTGTGAAGGTTCTTTGGCTTCATCGTGGTGTTGAGGAAGCCACATGGGAGCTTGAGGAAGAGATGAGGAGGAAGTATCCCTCACTTCTCTCTTCGGATTTCGGGGACAAAATCCCTTTGTAGGGGGTTAGTTTGTAAGGACCCTGACTTCCGTTTAGGTTTTACCCTGTTTGCTTTGCTTAACCTTGATGCTTTGGTGATTTTTAATCACCTTTAGTGGTGATTTGGGTTTGATTGTGTTTTGTTGAGAGTTGGAGGTGCTACTTGCAAATAACCCAAGTCTAGGGTTTGTGGGCAAGTTTGCCACCTTGTGAGGTGTTCCTCTCTCTCTTTGCTTCCTCTAGTCTAGAGAGCAAGGCTTGGGCCCATTGCTTGAAGTTTTGTTGGGCTTGGTTGAGCTTTTTGGGCCTTGAGGTGCCTTGCTTTGGTTTGGTTGCACCTTGTATCGGCCAAGAAGGGAGTGTGTCACCCATGGGGTGTTTCGCCCATGAAGTGTGTCACCCTAGAACCTTTGACCAAGCTTTGACCTTGTTTGTGTCAACACTAGTGGACACTTGGTGCTTGATGTTTGCATGTGGCAATGGCCTTGGACATGTGTTTAGGGCTTGCTAGAGTGGTGGCTCGTGCACTAGGACAAGTGTCCCTAGGAGGAAGACACCTTGCTTGGCTCTACCTTGTTTTCTCCTCCATTCCCTTCTATATATGTGTTCTTTTCCTCTTGCTAGGGATCCTTTAGTCTCTTGGTTTTCTCCTCTACCTTGGTGCACGATACCCTTCTCCCTTGCAAGCTTGGAGGACGACACCCTTGGAGGAGCTTGCTTGATAGCCGATCCTGCCTTGGAGCTTTCTTCTTCCTTGGAGCTTGGAGCTTGATAACTCCTAACCCTAACTACTCTATCTCCTTCCATGATCTTGTTTATATGTTGTTAGATTAGTATCTTACTTAAGTATCCATGTTGGTCGATCCTTGTGGTTTAGGGTTTCTTGGTGAGCAATACTCCTTTCTCTCCTTGGTCTAGAGGAGTGCGTTTGAGCTTCTAGTGGCATGGGCAATACCCCTCTTTCTCTTAGTTGATTGAGGTGAGTTTGTGTCCTAGTTGCTTGAGCAACACTCTCCTCTCACCATGGACTAGAAGGGTGAGCTTGGTGATAATGGTGGTTCTTTCTAGGGTTTTCCTTGTGTTGTCGTTTGGGGATAGTTGATGTGCAATACCCCTCTTTATCTTAGTCGATTGAGGTGAGCCATTTTCTTGACCCATTAGGGTTTTGGGTACCCTTGTGCTCGAGATAGATGAAGATCTTGTGAGTGATACCTTGGTCGTTATGAGTGTGGGGAGGTGTTGCCCGACATCCCTCTTGACCTAGACCCTTGGGCGATAGACCATGTTGGTGACTGGCGATATCCCTGGTCTCTGTGATGGGAGTCACAATCTCACCTTGCCCTGTGACGGCCGTTAGGGCATGAGTTCATTTGCTGGATGATGTCTTCTTGGTTGACAGTTTGAGCTACACCTTGGACGTTACACCTTTAGAATACCTTGTCCGTCATGCACCTGGGGTGGACGTTGCTAGTGGTCTTGTGACGGGCGTCACGTTTAGCCCTTTTGTGTGTCGTCCGATATGCACCTTGTGAAGGGCGTTACTCTGCTGCTCGATACATGCGTTGCACGATAGAGCTGGGTACCCGACACCTCATCGCGCGTTGCGCCCCCTTGATGTGTTGCACGACACCTTGGTGCACGACACTCTGATGCGGAGTTGCTGATTGCTGGCCGTTATGTGATGAACAATATGTGAGGGCATGCTGCCCGATACAGCCTTTTAGTGGGGGCTTGTGACGTTTTAGTGAGGGTTCTACTTATCAGGAAAAACAGACTTGTTGGATATGTTCTTGAATAATGCGATGGTGACTTTGTGCATGATTAATGGTATTTACTATGGTAACATTTGTCCTTTCAATTTAGCATAGCTATATACATGAACTTGCTCATCATGATTATCTGTATAATGCTAAGGAGAATAATAAGCATGTAATGTGGGTTGCTTAGTGATGTACCTTATGCATATGATCAAAAGTTGATGTTCGATAAAGATAGTATATAATCATCAAATGTCACCTTATACTGATAGCATGACCATACTATTGAAGCCTATGATTGTTGTTACTAATCATGCAGGTGATGCTTAGCCAGCTAAAATGGGCTATGAGGTATATGTACATGTGTAGTAACTCTGTTGTGACTTTTACTCTTGATGTTGATATGTATGAGGTACATGACTAATATATTGGGGATTGCTATCCCATGATGATGATGTAAGCCTTGAAGAGGCAGCGACACTATATGATGAGGTACTGAAATCCCATGGTATGTGATGATCCTTGAAATGGATTTGGATGATTGGCAAGAGGCCAAGTGATAACATGTACTGCTGGATCCTTGTGATGGATCAAGATGATGTGATTACAATAAAAGCATAACATTGAGTTTTATGTTGTTTATTTCCTGTTATAGTTTACATGTTATATAACTTGGTTCAATCTTGCAATCCATATAAAAGATATTAATTAATCACAAGTGGAATATATCATGTAGTTGCCCTGGCCCTAGATCCATCATTGTCAGGAGCTGGTGATGGTGAAACGGGTTCTCCTATGGGTTAACTCGGAGCGCATATTGTTGAGTATGCGAGGTTTCTCCTAGCCTAAATTGAGGAGGTAAGAGTGCAACTTCGGTTGTAGACTCTAGGGTGCAGATTCAGGCCCGTAGCCCAAGTATGTGAAGAGCATGGTGAACAGGCCCATGGCTCAGGATATGTGATATGTGGAGCATGAATGCGTTCATGGCTCAAAGCACAGTGAACAGGCCCATGGCTCAGTTTCACTAGGGTCGATACATGTACCGAGGTAGGCTAGGCAGAGGGTAGCCTGACCCTGTGGCTAAGACCACTTCAGCATGAGACTGCGGTCATGCTTGTGTTGTACTCGTGCACTGACCACAAGGTGGGAGGTCGTGGAGTCCGACTCTTCCATGTGACCTTGTATGAAACCGACTCTGGGTTTCGCAGCCGTCGGTTGGATTTGAACGGTACAGTTCACTTCCTCAGGGCATGAAAATATGTAATCCAGCCGCATAGTATTTATTTCTTAAGGAAAAACATGGAACATTGGTTGAGGCCTTGTTTGCATAGTTAACCTTGTTATACATATTGTAACTTATATGTTCCTCATGTTATGCGATGAGATCTTATAAACTTATGTTCCATAAAGAGATAGTTGATGATATGTCTTCCATACAACCTGGTAAGCTTGATGGTACGAATATCCTTGCTGCATAGACTGTTATTATTCTACGTTTAATTATTTATCTTCTAATGTTGCTTTATCCTTCTGGTTTTATAGTTTCGGCGGGGAGTTATGTTTCTCACTGGGAAATGTTCGATTGTCTCACCCCATTGGGTTTTCAGGTGTTCGAGCTAGACGTGGTGGCGGTCGTGGAGTTGTGGCCGATCAGCAAGACAAGCAGTAGAAGGCAAGAGATGGACATGCTGTTGTTTTGGCGTTCTGTAGTAGAGTCTAGAGTCATCCCTGTACTCTCAGGTCCTTGGGGGCGTTTTGACGTTGTTTCAGGATGTATGGTTGTTAATCCTTTGTATATCCTGTTGTGGGACGGACGTGGGCCTTTATGTACATCTAACAGGTGATGAAATCACGTGATGGCTAGACAGTTGTTCCTCTAAGCTGTGGACACATATCAAGGCTTGTATATATTTATATAACATGTTTCCTTGCAGGACGAGGATCTATATGTTATGGTTTCTCAGTTTATCAGCATTCCGCAATCGGTTTTAATTAACCCATGTTTTAGTAATCTGTGGTTATGGTGTTTTCTGCACATTTTCGTGTAACACCTCACTGTCTATGTGATAGTGGGATGTGTTGCCACAGTTATGCTAGTTGTTGGACATGTCAGAAGAAGTATTATGTTGCTTCTTCATAGAAGACCAACGACGGGATCTGGTGTCGCATTATAGTCTGCTTGTGGTGGGAGATAATTGTAACACAAACAAATAGGGAAATCAGATGGAGGCCCCTCCCAACAATTAGGTGAACCTTGCTTTAACAATGGCATTGATCATACACAAACCTTCAATCCATTCTAAACATGTCATTGCTATCTGGGCAAGCACTTGGAGAAGGTATGTGAACAACAACATGGGAGGGAAGTGGAGGATTATGATGGTTGTTGGAGATACCGGCAGAAGTATTATGTTTCTTCTTCATACAAGACCAATGACGGGATATGATGGTAGTCTGTTTGTGGTGGGAGATAAATGTAACACAAATAGAAGGGAAATTTGCTGGCGGTGGGGGGTAAACCTAACATGACAAATAGGGTTAAAATATTAGACACGGGAAGGCTGGTTTGCAAAAGTCCAACAAATTGAGATAATTTTAAGGACGGAGACGAGTGTTGATGTTTAGTATGGTACTATAGTATATACACATACATATAGACATATATATATATATATATATATAAAGAGTATATATTACCATATATATTTGTGACTATAATCTATATTAATTAGTAAGCATTCAAACTGATATGCTGACTTTTTGTAGATGCCACATATTACAGAAGGAAGAAAATGAATTATTTGGACTCATAAATGTTTGATATATTATCTAATAAGCAATATGTATGGAGTGGACCCTTAAAAAGGAAGCATTGATGACAAAATCTCATACAGAGATGTATTCTAGCCTTCCATATTTATATTTATAGTTAATAACAAGGATCAGTTATGAAACCCATGAAAAAATATTCTAAGACAATACTTCTCAAATCAAAAACAAAAGTTTGGCTCATACTCTAAAAGATTTCTCAGATAACAATAGCCAAATCATACACCAACCAAATTGATAATTTCGATTACTTGATAGAAGCGAAAGAGAAGGAACTAAAAAAATATGGATATAACTTCAATAAGCTTCAAATCTCCTGAAGGATCACAACAAACCACTTAAGACCTCAATGCAATCTTGTGTTGTCTCACCTGTAATAATTAACAATTGGAAAGGTAGGATATTGGAACATGAAGTTCATACGGGTGAAGAGAGAAATCAGAGAAGGGAAGAATGTGACAAGGCCACATTGTATAACTAATATGCATTGTAGAAAGTTAGAGAGGAATCTTATGAGGAAGTCTAATGCCAAGTTGAGGCTTAGTTTAAATAAAAAAAGGAGCAGGAGCAAGTGATTAATATACGAAATGAATCTGAGAAAGAAAGACTAGCACTTGAGGATATGCTGAAGACAAAATTTGTATATAATAGAGGAAGTCTATTTATGTCCAAGAAAAAAAATATGCAGCTAAAGTTAGAGGTATAAGAGAAAGCATAAATCTTCAAAACATGGAAGTGGTGTGTGAAGAGGGCTAGCGCTAATTTTTATACACTCGAACTGGTAATAGCTTTTGTTACTCACAAACTATCAACTGAAAAACAAAGATTTAAGGGTGCTAGAGAAAGAATAATATTCTAGGAGACTCGGTTACTATCTTTCTATTCTATAACAGAGGATATCTCAATATTATTTAGTAATAAACTTTAGAAATTGTTCTTGATCCAAACGACTCATGACTTTTGGGAGAACTGTGACATCATTTATATCTTCAATCCCTACCTTGTGCTAAAGAAAACATGGATATGTGTTTGCCTCAATCTGGCCACACACTAACTTGCATAAGTATTGTTGACACGGGGGTGGAGAGAGCTCCTAGTTGTTCAAGTGGAGTAAAGATTTGACCATAATAGTTGACTCAACAAGTAATGAATCTAATTTCAATAAGAAGCATGATTTCCAAATCAAAACCCAAGAAACAAATCACCATGAAGGCATTGAGAGTACTTATGAAATGGCATGCTTAAGTCCAAGTAAATTAACTAAGGGATTTGTTTCAAATATTGACAATGTTGGAGCCATACTTTTGGAATTGGGTATTGCAAGAGTGAACAATACAAAAAGTTCTTTGGTTGGTGCGAAAAAAGAATAAAAGTCTCATTTGCACAAATTATGTGCTCTGGAAATAAAAATCATGCAAATTCATGAAGTTTGAGTCCAAGATTATACAAAATAATCATGGTGGTCTCCAGAGAGGGGTGGCCATAGCCCTTAGTGAAGACTAAAAGATATTGAAAATGGAGCTGTGAGAAGTATTGATATCTTGACTTTAGAACTTCTAGGGAAACAAGTAATAAATACTAAACCTTCCATTCATGGAGAAAATTTTCGTAGTGAGTCTGGATAGCTTCTATGGTTGTGATTGTGCTTTTGAAGTTATAGCAAATGCAAACTTGGTTGACCAAAGGATGAAGATAGACAAAAAATGATATTCCTTCAGTTTCCCCCAGGTTGACTAATGAGCATGTACCATTGAATAACATGATTGACATCATCACACCTCACCAGAAGAAATAGTTTCAGATTGAATATGTTGTATTTGGAAAGAATGAGTTTGGTTCTAAGGTTCAAACTAAATATGACAATAACCAAAAAATGAGCAATGCTAGTGATAGAAAAGCTTATGAGTCTCCTAGTATCCTGAGATTGATATGATTGTCGAATCCATTGGGTGACGAACAATTGTGTTACTGATATCTTGATTTATGTTGATTATGTAAAACAAAATTGTATCTCTAGTGTATTTTCCGACCATTGCTCTTTTTCTATAGTCATTTTTTGTCCATTGTATATCATGTTACTGAATGAAGCCTTCACATAATAAAATTCAAATAATAATAGTGCATCCAAAGCATCCTCCTCACTCACCTTATTGCACAAACCTACATAAGAATCAAATGGTTCACATGACAAAATCTATTATTCACAGTAGTATAGTATTCTTAGTAGCAGACCTCCATAGCAGCAAGGTTAACTTTTATGTAAGGATATTGTTGACTTTTATAATTCTAATAAGTACCAACTGATTAAGAGGAGTGGGGACCATACAATATTGAAAAACTAAATCTCCTAGGTTGGAAAAATATTATTTAATATATAGTCATGGGATGACTTATTTTAGCATAAAGAGAGTAAAGTGCACAGAAGCTTTGTGATGCTAGAGGATGTAATTGATGATTCATTCTACATAACATTGACTTGCATTTGCATTCAAAATGTCACAGTCTGAAGCTGGTGGGGTATAATCAAATAAGATCTTTTGAAATTTTCAAAAATCATAAAAATAAAAATGACAAATATTGTAAAAATACTTAGTATAAGAGTTCCCGAGGAAATACAATCATTTTTAACAAAGAAACTAATAGTAATCTGAAAGTTGCACGTTGTGGACATCTACCTAAGTAGATGGTGAAATTTATTAAAGATCTATGGAAGTTCCCAATATGAGATTGGATGGTGATGCTAAAACTATAAATCAATACGTGTTCCTTAGAACCCATGGTACCACAAAAGATCACAATTATAGAGTATGATGGATGGAAGAGAACCTAACTTGACTCATAACACAAAGTAAGTATGCAGATCATTCTGAAAGAAAACATAACAAGATATATAATGCATATAAAATATGTAAAGAAATAGTATGTAGATCTTTACACCATTTTATCTCAGAGTTATTTCTTTTTAGAGAATCCATTATACACAATTTGAACTCTTAACAAATTTTTTCTAGTAAACATATGTATGCAAACTAGAGTTCTCATATCATAATGAATCTTTGATACTTTTCTAACAAGAAAGTTAACAACAAAAAACTAAAAGTCACGCGTTGAATACTAATACTGAATTACTACAACAAACATAGTTAATTTAATGTACGTCATTGACACTTATTTGTGGCCAAGAATAGACAATTTCCCTGGATGATCCAGTATCCAGTCCAAGTACTTGTCTCAATAACATAAAAACCACATAGAGAATATTCCAAATTTCAAAGATAAGGACTTCAATGTATTTCATTATCTCACATATGCAGGGTGGAAATAAAAAGGTCAAGATAGACAAGAATGTCCAAAGGTTTTATACTAAAATTTATTTCTTATTCACCCAAAAATAGCTTCTTATTAAATAGTGCAACATACACTATGTCCATGATTGCTCTTGAAAATAGGAGAAATTGATAGTTCCTTGAATTGATAGGCTGACTGCAACATGATTGTAAAAGATTTTGGTTATTTATGTTCGCTTAGAATTTAGGTATATATCTATAGAATAATAAGAATAATCAGGTCTAAAGTCATAGTGTTCAAAAGGACACTTGGGATGATGAACTTAATTGTATATAGAGGAAAAATTCCAAAAATTGTATCTAGAACAACATCTATATATGTATCACTCCAAATGATATGAATCAATTACAATAACATGACCTTAGAGATTAAGCTCGACCTAAATCAATACAGATGAAAGCAACAATTCAAGAATAATATATAAATGGAATCTAATAGAAATGTACTCAATCATAGAGGTTGTTTTTTCTTGATAAATAAAACCATAATTAACATTCAATGTGGAGCAAATTCTTGCATTCATTTTGAGATATAAAGATCATATATAAACCTTCCTATTATGTAGAGGGTCATTAACAATTTTAAGAGGATCAGAGAGGGAAACACCCACAATAGATGTGTGAAAACAATCTAAAGTTCAGTTCTAAAAGTATGATATGAGCGTATTGTTATAGTTCGCGGTACTAGTTGGTATGGAATTAGAAAGTTGGTTTTTGTTGTGTTATGTAAGGTACATCAACATTTGTACAATTTGGCATATGTAGACATTTATATTCCATATATAAGACGATAATGACATTATGTAATGGCAATCTAACATTAAAAAGTGCATCAAATCTTATAGGTTGTTTCGTATGACTACAGAGTAGCTATAATTGAAACCAATATGTACATTGTAGAAAACATAAGTCACAAGAGTAGTTGTGAAGACACATATTGGCCCTTTATCTATATGTATTGGTAACCTTAATCTTTTATTTTTTAATGAAACGAATTACATTTCAGTTTTCAAGGAAGGTGTCTATTCATCATTTGTAGTAACTCAGTTTGCATTACATAAATGCCTCTCTGAACAACGCATGTGCTCATGTCGACCTTTCACATGATGCCCATTTGTCTATAGATTGCCCGCAAATTTCTTCATAGAGCTGGTTTCCTGGAATACAAACATCAAGATAGAAAAGGGTCACTAAAACTAGTTGAAAGTGTTTAGAATTCCCACCTTCTCGACCTTAGATGGAATTTGAACTATCTCAACCATTTATCAAAGAAATTTCTAATGGTCGTTTTTCTTGGATAGACTTAAGGGAAGTTTGATACATGGATGAGTATAATGTTAGACCTTTCAGAACATAGTCACTGGATGCCCTTAGTTGTTGGGCAGTTCTTCTATGAAGAGGTTGCACCCTCAATCACTCTATGCAGTTATGTAGATGCCAACCAACATGATACCAGTGAGCATAGAAACCCTTGCGGACAAGAGAAGGAGAAAGAGTTCTTGACGGTAGTAGAGAAATGGATCGGCTGAGAAGCACCATGTGGTTAGACAACCATGTGCCATGAGCAAGAGAGTGAAGAGAAATTAGGAGAGAGGGAAATATTGTATGCAGGAAAGGGGGGAAGGGAGTTGAGATTTGCAGAGTAAAACATGAGGCATAGGAGGAAATTAGGCAGATGATGTTTTGGGTTTGAGATAAATAACATAGTATAATGTCTAATTAACTTCAATAATTTTACTACACTTGAGATAGATATGGATGAGTGTATCTATGTATAATTAATTAGATTAGTTAGACTTAGTTTCTTAAATTTTATATTTTATAAGTAAAAGATGTTTTAACTACATATATATTATATGTAACCAAAATAATTGTAGCTATATCGTCCATTTTTTGTAGCGATCCAACCCCTCACTATGAAACTGACTCGGTTTTCCCAATCGAGTAGATCTGGCAATCACTCAAATTCTTGGTCGATCTCCTACTACTTGTAATGCTCCAGATTTCCCTAGACCCAAGAGTTACTTTGGAATTGTCTTGAGTATTGGTCCATTACCCTTCAAAGGGATATTGGGCCACTACTGGGTATAGTCCCACTATGTGAGAGTGAGTGAAAAGACCCCATAAGATTAGCTAATATGGTACATAATTGACATGTATGTTAGTTTCCTATTAGAGTGTTCGAGGGTTGTATACCCCCAAGAACTAGGTACATAGATATCCAGATTCATAGTTACATAGCTAGGAACTCCTTATGCATGGTTACTAAGATTTGATGGAATATTTTTTCTTTATTTTACTTTGTTTTACTTTGTTCTGATTTTCTAGACTCATTCTTGGTTTTATCATCATCTACTCTCGGTTTTTCTTCACTAAGAAAGACGAGAATCGTTAGTGACTAAACATCCCCATGTCACTATGTTTGACATTGTATATCTGCTTCAATTCCGTATTAAGTTGGGGGAGTCCCAAACGGTTTCGGGACATAAATTTATAGTCCAATCCTATTAAATCTGCCTCTTTTCATAAGTGTGATTTAGGATCAATCAAATTTTGGCAACGTCATTGGGGATGAGGTTTTTCCATGTTTGTGCGTCCGAAGATTTTGTTCTTTTAGCATAAACATGTATGTATATGTATAGTTTTCCCCTATTTTCCACATATGTTTACATACATGCTTATATATTTCTCCCTTCCCATTCTTTCATAACTATGGACCTTGCATCATCATGGTAGGAAATCTTATCAACTTATCCTCCTGAGTTTTTCTATAGCTCTGATTGTAGGAAAATAATTGAAATCCATGCACTCCAACTAGTTGACTTATATTTACCCTCCCTTTCCTCATACATTAACACTCCAATATTGAAGAATGTTGATCAACCTATGACCACTTCTTCCCCATTGGATTAAGAGTTCGATAGAGTAACTAAACTAGGTAGAGAAAATGTTGATGCACTTCTCTCTATCTTGTCATCTCATCTCCAAGATTGTATAATATGCTTCAAGTTGTTGACCAATGATTTATCCAAGTACTACATTTTGATATAGAAAATCTTCAACAACCATAAAATGTGGAATTGGCAAACCTTGAAAGAATCTGGTCTCAAGTACATTATTTTTAGAATGAGGTTGTTGTACATAGTAGGAGGCTAAAAAACCTAGTCAGTTCAATTATAATACCCTTTGTAAGGACCTATGTACAATTTGAAGACCTCAGTCATCAAAACCACTCCATTGGGCCAATCTTGGAGCTTATGCCATCATCCCATTCGGGCTGCCAGTTTAACTAACTTGGATTTTTCTACGAAGACTCTCCTAAACGAAAAAATACTCCATTCCTTCTAGTTGAGTGCATTGAGCAACCAATGAGGGATACATGATTAATACACAAATGGTTCAAAGACGATGACTTTCATCCTTTTCATGGAAGTCAAGAAACCTCACAAAGGACAATTTGAGTATCCAGACTCAACCTCTATTGTAGGCCAAGGTAGTACCTCTTAAGTTAAGACATGTCACTTCATTTGAAGAAGCATACCAACTATGGTGTGGAATAGTTTGTTTACTTAGGATGATGACAATTGTTAGAATTCAAGTAGTGAATATATTTATGACGACGAACTAGAACTTGATGAGCTGACATTCGCTACCATCCCCTTACAAGGGTTGGTCGACATTGAAGGAGTGGGATGGACAATTAATTATAACCTGGGAACAGAACATAAAGATCACCAAACCCCATAGAAAATGATAATATTTGGGGTGGTTGAACTATCATTGAAATTACTTGCAGTTACTTATTAATTGGTCTTTGATTGGATAATTTAGATTGCCAACAAATATCATTCTGAGTATCACACTTCAGAATTAGAGGTGGACGTCCAAGAACACACAAGTCATATATAGTTGCAAATCTATCCTCTACCTAGCCTACTTTATTATGTGTGGGTAAACATGAACATTTTGAAACTTATATTTGTAAGTGATTAGTTAATTAAGTGTTGACGACATCACCCTTGAGTAGTTAAAGACTATTTTTCACAAGGATTAGTCAATTGACTCATCTGATAACAACATCATACCTCAGACTCGGGGTGCCTATCCTCTATTTTGCAAGGCAACCTCCATACAATATATGTAAGTAACAAGGAACCCAAAACTAAGGATTCAGGATTCGAATGTGGGAATTGTGGGGTAGCCACCTCCTCTATCCTGAGATATTTTTCTTTCTTATTCCTATTGTGTACACAATAAAACCTATTTTAAAATTCTAGCATAAATTTTATCTTTCCTATAACTGTATAAATATAATTTTTCTTCTGAGCATCATTTAGATATGTTTCATATATGCATTTCTTCCTTTCACATATATCTATTGTGATCTAACCCTTGAGTAGGTGAATTAACTTTATATACACTAGAGTAAGATTGACATCATGTTTTATTTTTTTCCTACTTGTTATTCAATGTGTTTTAGAATTTTACCAAATAAGATTCAACTCGGTTTAGTCCTCGCACAGTCAATTTTGACTGGATAATTATGTGCCCCTTCTCTCAACAACCTAAAAAAACTCTACCGTTCTTGACCTTTTGGTTAAATTTTCTTTGTTTCCCCACCTAACATTTCCTTGACACAAACACATTTTGGGACCTAAGAAAAATTGACTCAATTTCCTTGAAACTGACTAGGTTTCCTTTCATCCTTTTTTTTCTTTTAACCACTGACTTGGTAGATGCTTGTCACTTTGCACATGGGGTGTCAGATTTTCTCATTGACTATGATGGCTAGTAGAATGCAAACTCAAGGGCCAAATTTACATAGAGTGAGTCCATCTCAGGTTGACCAAAGTCATATCTAATCCTCCTACCATTTTAGTTTAGGTTTTGTCGTGACATCACCATCTTGAGTCTGGTCACCAGAAACCCTGTTAGGTGTTTGACACCTTGTGTTCAATGATACCTTGACCAATTTTTGTTGAATCTGTACCCAGAATAGGTGTTGGGAAAACTCGAATTGGTTTCACCTAAATTGAGTAAATTTTATCCCCAACTCAACTTGGAAGCTATAAAAGGGAAGGACTCAACTCAATTTCCTTCTATCACCAACACTTGACATCTCATTCCTTCGCCCACTATGGCAACCATAGAGCTTCTTTGTCTCAATACCTCACCATTGTTGCATGTGTGCATCTACTCTTCACCTCGCGCTCACTTCTATTCATCCAATAAAGACCATTGATAGCCTGTACCACTCAATAGTGCTTATTGTTAGATAGCCTCATCACTTCACTGCCACCATTCGCTAAGGCATAGTTTTGTCCCACCATCACATTTACCACTTCCTTGATGCAGACGAGATGCTTCTAGCCATCATCAATGCTACCCCCATGAGACAAGATTGACCCTACAATAATGAGAACATGTCCATCATCACTATCTAGGACACCTCCATCAACAATAGAGTTACCAGACCACTTGAACTCATGGAGGTTTTATCCAACTCAACTTGAGCCATGAACCCGACTTCTTCTTCTGATATTTCAGTGACTTTAGATTTGATCAAAGCCACATTGTCTACATCATCGCCACCATTGTTGATGTGGGATCGTCACCTTCTCTTGTCTACAAAGCTGAGTCAATTCCTCACAATCAACTCCATTTCTCCCAGGACAACACTGACATATAGCCAACAACGTCGACAACAACAGTGCCATTTGTTTCTTGTGAATCTAACTCGAGTTCTCCCACTTGACTTGGGTTCACTCACATTCTCCTTGACACTCATTTTTTTTCTATAATAACTGAGATCATGTAATCCATGAGAAGTAAGCATAAGAGATTTTAGTGATCGGTTTCAAGGAAAAAGGAGAAGGTTCTTCTTCACTGACACCATTGTGCCTGAAGGGCTGTACCCCATGCTCCTCATGATTATAGTGTTTGAAGATGACACCTTACATAGTTCATCATCTGATATTGGGTTACATGCATCTGACCCTGACTGCCATCTTGTCTCCGTACACTCATGTGCATTGGTAGTGGATATTTGGATGGTGATATGCAGGAGGTCTCTATCCATGAGGGGTCATGGTTGTGCAAACTGGAACTTTGCACCACAACAAGACATCACCTGCATTTGTCTAGGGGTATATCCCACTGCACTTTGTCTGTGGGTTTACAAGCCTTGGGATATCATCAAAGGTCTTCTATTCAATGAGGAACATTACTGCACTAGTCTTCCTCATTGTTTGATTCCATCTCATCGAGTGAGAGACCAATCCAATCCACTATTTTCTATGTTGAACATCTTCACCCTCTTGTGTTCCGCACAAAGGAAAATAAGAAGAGGTACGACACACTCAGAATAGATTGGTGGAAACTTTGTAGCCTAAAGTAAGATAGCCCATCAACCTCAAATTCTGTTGGTATCCATGTATAGGTCAAATGGTACATGGTAGAAGTAGGTCTAGACATCCTCATCTACATAGATTGTGATTTGTGCAACAGACTCACCTTTGAGCTCTATGCTACACCCAAAATACTTGAGGATGCAAGGCACAATGTCCTACATTTCCGCCTATTGAGTAAGGGTCAGGCGGTCACTGAAGATCCATTGAACGAGTACCTAGAGATGTCTAGGGTTTGGTTGGAGAGTGGTGACAACCAATTATTCAATGCCAACCAAACCTAAAAGATGTTGACTAGGATGGATCCATTCCCCTCAGGCTACATAAAGTATTTACTCATTGATATTATGAACATTTGCTATGTGCATTGAGTGATTCCAAACTACATCTTGCTCAAGCAGTATAGTCTGGGAGCAGTCAACTTAGCCGACCTCTATATCCTCTAGTGGGTCGTAGTGGGGCAGAAGATGAATGTTGCAAATTTTATCATTTGTCACTACCACTAGTTTATCAGAAGATAATGGAACTACTTGCATATGGGGGGTCATTTTCATGTTCATGGCCCGTCATGTAGGGGCTAGAAATGACCAATTCACCATCATGACAAACATGATGAGGCATACTATGGTTGACTTCGATCACCTTAGGCATGGTGATGTGATCAAGGCCTAAATCATAGGTTTTGTCTTCATCTTTGGGAAGCAAAACACTAGATTCTTTTGCCGAAGAATGTCAATTTCACATTTCATGAGTTGCTAATCAATGTTCCTGCTCTAGATGTTATTGCTAATGCACCTCAGGAACGTGGTACCGTGGCTACATCTTCTTTGACATCACATATGCTCAAATTTTAGGGGGATGAGAAGCATGATGGGGCAAACTTCCACGACATGTGTCATCAAGAAGTTCCCCATCTCGAGGCACCCTCATTTTTTTTATATGAATCCTCCCCATCTCGAGGCACCCTGATTTTTTTTATATGAATCCTCCCCATCTCGAGTAGAATCCTCTAAATTTCAACATGAGCATCATTTATGAGTTGTTGGCAGGCTTTCAACATGACCTTGTCAGTTACGAGACTGATAACGGATGTTGTTTCAACAATTTCCAACAGTGGTTCGACAGTCAGTGGGTAGGTGTCAAGTAGTTATAGAGTAATGTTCAACACCTCAGATAGAGGTTTTGTAATGAACCAAAACCTAGCCTGTCAACCCTGATCATATGCCTTGGAGGATAGTTGACTTGGTTCTTTGGGTTTAGCCAAACAAAGATCTAAATATGCACATTAGAAGACTAATTGAAATCCTAACATGTTAATGCATGAATAAAACACCATAAAGTAACCTAATGGTCTCACATTAGTCTTAGGTTATTAATGGACACATAAAATATGTTACATAAGATAAATGGAGATTTCATAAAAGTTTGTACAAAGTAATCATCCATAATTCATTTGGTGATACTAAGAAAATATGGGACATAATTAGAAGAATGCTAATAATAATAATAATGAAATAATATGTTAACTAGTGGACCACAAATGTAAATTAGGTAAAACTCATAAGAGATAGACAAATTGGTTAAAAATAACTTGAGATTCATTTTCTTTGATTTTAAGTTTACTTGAATGATAAGTTTCACAGATTTAGGATAATAATATCACATCTGTTTTATTTAGAAAAGATTTGTTTTTCCTTTAAAATATGAAATAAAATACATAATGACTCCAAAAGTGGAAAATAAATTTAGATTCATAATCTACACATTAAAATATGCCTTTTGGTGAATTTTAACTCAATTTGGAGAATATATGATTAAAAGATGAAATCATGAGAGAGAAAGTGTGTAGAACCTTCAAAATATTTAATAAATGTACAAACAACTTCAATGTGTAGAATTGATGGCAAATTTGTATCCAACATATTTAATTTGACTTGTGGGTGAAGTTTCATCAAATTTGGAGATTCTTATAGACATTAAAGCATGAGGTAAGAGAAAATAGTATCTTGTCTATTTAACAAATAAAAAGTCTTCAAAATTAAAATCTAATTGCATATTTAAATTCCTCATAACCAATATAGGCTAAGTGCCAAATTTCATTAAAAATGGAGGTTGTTTGTACCCTTTTTGGAAGAGAGAAAAATAATTACATATTCATTTTATCACTTTGTTCAAATTCATTTAGGAATGCATTTAAATGTGTCACATGCCTCTATGATTTCACGTTGCTTTGTAACCATTATATCTTGAATCTAATGGCTCTGAAGTCATCTTCCATCTCGGCCCCAATAAAGAAACACAATGTACGGTAACACCTTCTCTACGGATGAGTTTTCTCGCTCACTATTGCATGGTTTTGCACGATTTTCCCCCATCATGATCGGGAGACAATTCCAAGTCTTCCCACCCCTATTTTCCCTATCTATTTCTTCTCTAATCAAAAACCCCTAATTTTCCCTTCTATAACCTTGGTTCTAAAAGCTTGGATAGTTGGCTTTATGTATAAAAGGGGATACCCAGAGTTCCACAGTCTTCGTTTTAGTTGATTTCTTCCATCAATTTCTTCATAACTACCCTGTTCATACCCCACATACTCCATCGTCAACCTGAGGTACTCAAGTTGGGCATAGCATGTTCCCCCACTACAACTCGATTCCTCTATCCCAAACCATTCCTAACCTGTTCTAAATTGGACGGTAGTATCTTTTTATGTTGGATCTTAGTAGGTTGATCTCCCCAAATCAGGCTTCTAGGTTCATCTACAATGCTTCAGAAGATGGTTGTCAGGCTACGAGCTAGCCCAGGGAACCTTTTCCTTCACTTGTTTGCTTCAATTCTTGGTAAAACTTTGAAACATGCTCTTTCTCTGTTGTTCTGTACTGGTAGTCCCTTCCGTTGATTTCTTCATAGGTTTCATTCATTTTTGGGTTCTCTACATTTGATTTGAGGTTACAAAACTGATCAGCACCTTTTCCACTAGAATTTAGGTAATTTCATGGGTTTTCATCTAACCTGTTCAAGCTTATGTTGGTGTCCCTCCTTCTTTTCGGTGGATCAATGTCAGGGTTGAATTCCCTCTGCGTTTGATATGTGATTTCAATGGATTTTCCTAAATAATAAATAACTTGCAAAATTTATAACTAATAATCCATAAGTCAGAAAAATATAATAAAATATTTTTTTGAACTCAGAAAAAGATATTCTAAAATATGGCATGGTTTTGATAATGTAATTCACTAATATTAAAAAAGTGATTTTTAGGGTTTTGAATAATGAATGTAAACCTAACCCTAACTACATATATACATAATAGGTGCTTTGGAGACCTAGGCTTGGATCTAGGATTGACTTTGGACTATTTAGATTCTTTAGTACGGTATGTTTGCATCCCACATTATTTCTATATTTATCAATTTCTATTTCCTCCCTTTTATGTATGTTTGCATCTCCTATTCTTCTATATTGAGAAATAACATATTGTGTTCTTTCTCTTGATGATATGAACATTAGCCTACACCTTATCTAGTTCTTTTGGAACATATGCTTCATGTAAAGTACCTTATATTTTTACTGATCTTGTGATCATAATTGGATATTCTCTTGGTCATTACTATGCTTTGTTAATGTTGGAACACTATTTGGTGATATGTGATATCTTTTGCCACTTGTGAGGTGGATGTATATGTTGGTCACTTTTGTGTTGACTACTTTGTATAATCTAACTATACTTCTTACTTGCCTCTCTATTAAGCATGTTGTGTGAATCAGTTGCCCTAGGGTAATATAATTGCATTGGTTTTTGGATTATGTTCCCTTATTATATTTTGGGATGGAGGTTATGTGCCTCATACCCGAGTTTCAAATTTATGAGGATTGGCCCACACACTTCATATTGGGGAGTTTGGTTATGTGTCAATCTCTATCAGGTTCAACATTTATGAGGCTTCGTCGCCTTTGTTATTGATATTGTTCTAGTGTTACATTTATCTCACATGCATATAGGTTGGTAATGATGTTATGGGTTGTGTTCCCTAATTCTTGATATGCGCTTATGTGGCACAATTTTATTGTTTAAAATATGGCAAGTATTTCCTTTGTGTTGTGATGGTAATTCTTTCCTCTTATGGAATTTTTGGGTAGTACTTTTCTCTTTCATGGGAAGCCTTTATTTTGATGTTTTTTTCCATATATTTCTCAATTTCCTTTTGAGTATGCACATACCATCCTTTGTTGATGTCATCTATTTTTCTCTTCTAGCTGGGGTACGCTTCCAACCCTAGGTGAAGGACAGGGAGGACATGGCATGAAGTTATGGACTTATCTCAAGGAGTTAAAGCTTGGAGACAATTTTGATATGGTTTAGATTTCCCTCTACTTAGATCCTTATGTTGTATCTTACATGTTAACCCTTGTGGGAGAATATCATGTTCTTTTGTAACCTTGTAAAAAATTGATTATAGTCAATATTTATCTTACGCTACTAAAGTTTGGTTGTATTGAATACCATTAATAAGATTAGTAAATTTTACACCCACTCCAACATATATTTTGGGTGTGTTTGGACTGGAGGTTTTATTCTTCAAATTTTTAGTAGGGAGTGGATCCCCTCTGGTTCCCACTCCTTACAACATGATATCAGATCCCATGGTAGTCAAAATCTGACTATTTCAATTTTGTCTCCCTTATTAGAACCCTTGACTTAGATAGTTACCTCTAGGTGAGATGATTTCCCTAGATCTTACATGAGTTGTTTTTTATGATGAAAGATTGATTTGAGATTCACATTATAATTATGAAGTTTAGTACACCCTAATGTAATGAGGTTTTAGGTTATCTAACACTACCACATGAGTTAGTAATGACATGTAACTTTTGATGCAATGAGGTTTGATGTGAGGATGAAAATCAGGATATGAGTTTATAGAAATGGTAGGCTAAGGAAATCTTATTATAGATAAATTGTGATATGGTTTTCTCATTGCTTTTGAGCTCATTTTTTGTTTTCATATTTCATTTTTTTGAAGAAAATATATTTTCAAATATATTACTATATGTACAATATTTTATAGATTTTATCAAAGTTTTCTTAAACTAAGTCACAATGAAGATTTTCTGGATGTATGGATAGTGAAACCATAGAATTAGTTGGAATAGGATCTTAACTCAATTTTAAGCTATGAAGAAATGATGAGGAAATACATGGATAATATAAACATGTAGTGGACCTACCCTTTGTACCACTATGACTTTTTGGACATTTATGTTGGTATGTTAGGTTTGAGACAAGAGTGCCTAAAACTCAATGGTTTTGACTTGTTATTTGAATACATGAACAACATAAATCTCTTAAACATTCACAAATAAAAGAGATGTGGCTAACTCTAAATGTTGTTTATTTTGACTGATAAGTGAAACCATTTAACGGTTGGAGAGTAGTAGTTTGTTGATGTTTGGATCAATAAATTTTGAGGATGAAATTCTTTTAAGAGGTGGAGTGTTGTAACGAACTCAAACCTTGCCTCTCGACCTTGATCATATGTCTCGGAGGATAGTCAACTTGGTTTTTTGGGTTTAGCTAAACAAAGATAAAGATATACACATTAGTAGCTTAATTGAAATCCTAACATGTTAATGCATGAACAAAACACCTTAGTGTAACCTAATGTTCTCATATTAGTCTTAGGTTATTAATGGACACATAAAATATGTTACATAATATAAATGGAGATTTCAAAAAAATTGTATAAAATAATCTAACATAATTCCTTTGGTGATAATATGAAAATATGGGACACAATTGGAATAATAATAATAATAATAATAATAATAATGAAATGATATGTTAACTAATGTACCACAAATGTCAATTAGGTAAACTCATAAGAGAGAGACAAATTGGTTAAAAATAACTTGAGATTCATTTTGAGTTCAAGTTTACTTGAATGACAAGTTTAACAGATTTAGGATAATAATAATCACATCTATTTTACTTAGAAAAGAAAATGTGTTTTTCCATCAAAATATGAAATAGAATACTTAATGACCCTAAAAGTGTAAAATAATATTAGATTAATAATCTACACATTAAAATATGGTGTTGGGTGAATTTTCACTCATTTTGGAGAATATTTGATTGAAAGATGAAATCAGGAGAGAGAAAGTGTGTAGAACCTTCAAAACATTAAATAAATGTACAAACAACTTCAACATATAAATTGATGGAAAATTCGTATCCAACATATTTAATTTGACTTGTGGGTGAAGTTTCATCAAATTTGGAGATTCTTTTAGTCATTTATGCATGAGGAAAGAGAAAATAGTATTTGGTTTTTTTAACAAATCAAAATTCTTCAAAATGAAAATCTAATTGAATATTTGGATTCCTCATGTCCAAAATATGCTAAGTGCCAAATTTCATTAAAAAAAGTTAATTGTACCTTTTTTGGAAGAGAGGGAAATAATTACATATTTAATTTACCACTTTATTCGAATTCATTTAGGAATGCATTGAAATGTGTCACACGCCTCTATGATTTCAAGTCACTTTCTAACTATTGGATCTCAAATTTTCTAGCTCTAAAGTCATCTTCTATCTGAGTCCCAATAAGGAAACACGTTGCACAATAACACCTTCTCTGTGGATGATTTTTCTCTCTCACTACTACACGATTTTGCACGATATTACCCCCATCATGATTAGGAGATGGTTCGAAGTCTTCCAACCCCTATTTTCCCTATTTGTTTCTTCTCTAATAAAAACCCCTAATTTTTCCTTCTATGCCCCTGGTTTCAGAAGCTTAGATAGTTGGCTTTATGAATAAAAGGGGATACATTGGGTTTCGTCGTCTTCGTTGTAGTTGATTTCTTCCCTCAATTTCTTCATAACTACCCCATTCACACCCCTCATACTCCATCGTCCTCCAAAGTTACTCGAGTTGGGCATAGCCTATTCCCACCATTATAACTCGATTCCTCTCTCCCAAACCATTCTTGACCTGTTCTGAACTCGACGGTAGTATCTTGTCAAGTTGGAGCTTGGCAGGTTGATCTCCCAAACTCATGCTTCTAGGTTCATATGCAGTGCTACAGAAGATGGTTGACGAGCTCCTTTGCTTCTTGGTTACTGTATAGGAAGCAATGTGTTTTCCTAGGGAACCTTTTCATTCACTCATTTTCTTCCATTCTAGGTAAAACCTTGAAACCTACTCTTCCTCTATTATTTTGTACCGGTAGTCCCTTATGGTGATTTCTCTCCAGGTTTTATTCATTTTTGGGTTCTCTGTGTTCGATTTGAGGTTGCAAAACTGATGAGCACCTTGGCCGCTACAATATAGGTCTTTTGATGGGTTTTCATCCTTCCTATTTGAGCTTCTGATGGTGTTCCTCATCCATATTGAGGGATCAATGTTAGGGTTGAATCCCCTCTACATTCGGTCTGAGATGTCCTTCTTTTCCTTCTACTTTTAATTTTCACACCAAGGGTATTTTTGTCCTTACACATTTGTAATCTTTTATTTTAGCTCTGAGGCAACTTGCCAAGTTGTCTATGGAGTCAGTTGAGTTGGCCACCCATGATTGGGCCAACTCAGAACAAGTGCCCTCTCCCTCTCTCTCTTCCTCTTTCACAACTATTTTGCTAATGTGGATTTTTCTAATCGATTGGTTTTTGAAAATTCATAACTAATTATTTATATCTTAGAAAAATAAAATAAATTTTATTTTAAAATTAGAAAAAATGGGCTTTCTAATGGTATTGGTTTTGTTGCCACTCTATTTTTTAAACATGTGATTTTAATGGATTTTTCTATATAAGTAATAAATTGTAAATTTATAACTAATAATTCATAATTCTAAAAATACTATAAAATGTTGTTTTGAACTTAGAAAAAGATAATCTAAAATATGACATGGTTTTGATAAGCTAATTCACTAATATTAAAAAGGATATTTTTAGGGCTTTGAATAATTAATGTAAACATAACACTGATTCTATATATATGCATAATAGGTGCTTTTGGAGATCTAGGCTTGCATCTAGGGCTGACTTTGGACTAATTAAATACTTTAGTAAGGAATGATTGCATCCCACATTATTTCTATATTTATCAATTTTAGTTTCCTCTCTTTTATGTATTTTTGCATCTACTATTCTTGTATATTGAACAATAACATATCCTCTTATTTTTCTTTGTCCTATCGACATTAGCCTACACCTTATCTTGTTCTTTTGGAAAATATGCTTCATGTGAAGTACCTTATATTTTTACTGATCTTGTGATCTTAATTGGACATTCTCTTGCTCTTTACTATACTTTGTTCATGTTGGAATACTATTTGGTGATATGTGATATCTTTTGCCACTTGTGAGGTGGATGTATATGTCGGTCACTTTGTGGTGACTACTTTGTATAATTTTACTATACCTTTTACTTGCCTCCCTATTAACCATGTTGTGTGATTCATTAGCCTTTGAGTAATATAATTGCATTGGTTTTTGGGTTATGTATATGTATTATATTTTGGGATGGAGGTTATGTGCCCCATACCTGGGTTTCAAATTTATGAGGTTTGGCCCACATACTTTATATTGGGGAGTTTGGTTGTTTCTCAATCTCTATCAGGTTTCAAGTTTATGAGGCTTGGCCTCCTTTGTTATTTATATTGTTCTAGTGTTATATTTATCTCAAATGCATGTAGGTTGGTGATGATGTTATGGGTTGTGTGGCCTGATTCTTGATATGTGCTTATGTGGCACAATTTTATTGTTTAAATTATGGCAAGTATTACCTTTATCATATGATGGAGATTCATTCTTCGTATACCCTATTTCGGTAGTACTTTTCTCTTTCATGGGAAACCTTTATTTTGATGTCGTTTATTCCATATATTTCTCATTTTCCTTTTTTGTATGCACATACCAGCCTTTGATGATGTCATGTATTTTTCTCTTCTTGGTGGGGTATGCTTCCAACCGTAGGTGAAGGACATGGAGGGCATGGCATGAAGTTATGGACTTATCTTAAGGAGTTAAAGCTTGGAGACAATTTTGATATGGTTTATATTTCCCTCTACTTATATCCTTATGTTGTATCTTACATGTTAATCCTTGTGGGAGAATATGATTGTAACGACCCCGCTTCTTGGTAACCCCCAATTAAGGAAGACCAAGAAGTCAGAGGCATTATCCCAAAAATAGGATCAATGGTTTTGCAATTAATAAAAAATAAATAATAAATTCTACCAAAGACTAACTGAAAATTGAAATAAAATTTTACTTATCAGATACCTTTCAAAAGTAGGAATCTAAAACTTCTACCCTTAGAGAATTCTATCTATTTAAATCCTCCTTTAAATATTAACTTTAATCTTCACTAGTTCCACTTTACTGTTGTCCAATTCAGATATTCCTAAAACACCGAAAAACAAAACGTTAGTCAGTATAAATGAATATATTGGTATGTGGTGACAATGAAAACATTACACATATATTCTAACAACATAATCACATCAAATGGTTGTTAACAATGCAAAATTAAGTTTTCCAATATGACTTCTCAACCGCTTTTACTCATCCTCTGGGATGCCCTCTCTAGGGTTAAGTCCTTTCAAGGGACTGAAGGCTACCTTCTCCATCCTGAGCTTGGTACCTGGGGTCACCTATCTGGGTGCCCAGTGGTCTTCCCTCTGGGGCTTTCCCACTTCAGAATTTCCCTCTGGGGCTTGGTCTTGCATCAGACGTCCAGAGATGGTATGTAGGTTTGAGCAAGTGATATATATACTTAGATTGTGATAATCAACTTCACTTTAAACATTCCAGAATTAAAATCATCCAAGCAATTTATTTCCATGCAATCAATAAAATGTCTGGAAACACTAGGAAACTAAAGCGTGTACTCATAATTAACCGCATACCTGATTCAGAGATTTCACAAGAAATAAGCAAAGTCCAATCCAATTAGGCAATCCAACCAAGCAAGCTAGCCAATCACACAAAAGAATAGAATCCTAAAAATCATGTACAACATATATACTACATACTTAACAAGAACTTATTTTATTGACTTTGAATTACTTTCTAGGGTTTCTAATTCGAATTAGGGTTCCTTTAGATCTATTTACAACATTCCTCTTTTATATCCACAAAACCCTAAAACATAAGTTCTATGTTAAAAACCCTAATTACTCACTTATTCATATTAAAACCTTCTTTTCATCAATTTGGCTTTGGATTAAATTAATTTCATTTTATATAAAGGATCGAAATATATCTCATTAAAACCCATTAACACCTAGATTAGGGTTTCTAAGCCCATTAATGCATACTCATGTATCTGGAACCCTAAATTAAGCTAATTATGCATAAAGATCACCTTTTTAGATCTAAATCTTCCTTTTATTGACAATAGGTAAATATTGGCTTAGATTATCCAAAGAACATTATTAAATTCACTAATCATCAAAACTTAGGGTTTTCCATTAATAACATCATTAAAGTTGACATCTTTAAGTACTTTTCAAAATTCAAAAATAATTAGTCTTGAATTATATTTTTAATGGATTCCTTACATTTTTCTGATCAACTTTCATATATAATTTATTGGCGTCCGAGTTACCAATAAATGGTAAGGATTTACACAATATAATCTTACCTTTGGCCAATAACCGAGTGACATGTGTACTTTTCAATTTCTTTTCTAGCTATTCCCTTTTTTCTTTAGCTCGCATATCCTGCCTTTGGATCCAGCTTCTCCCTGACCTGACGACACGGATCTTTTTGCTCCTCTCCACACAGAACCTCTGCCCGTAGGTGCTACCTGTCATGGATGCCCGGTCGGTTCCCAGTGAGTAAAGCCTCTGAGATCACTCTCGCAACTCCGGCCATTGACCCACACCTCACTAACCTAGAAACGACCATTAGCATGGCGAAGTGGCACCATGCTACTGAGCTCCGCCAGCATCACAGCCCCTATTTCTCTGTAGGACCAGGGTAGTGCACTAGTGTGCACACCCTCCACGCCCAAGATAGCTCCTGAGGGCAAGCGGATCTCCATGAAGCTGGGGGAAGGGGTATGATTCTCTCCTTTGCCTCACACCCCAGATTAACATGCCTTATATAGGCATAGCTCCCAACAATCCAAGGTTTTGTATGCCTACTTGGATGTCTGGTTCAAACAAGGATATTGGGCAAATCCCTTTCCCACACAGAATTGATGCAAGATTATGATAGCTTAGTTCGATTTCACATCCTGAATCTAATGGAATGAGTTCCAGACTCACACGTTGATTGTATGGGGAGACAATTGAGTAGGAAATCTCCCCCTACTATTCCTCTTTCCCAGTTCAACTTGGACATCAGCTATCATTGGATCCTGGATCCAACATCTATCAAGCCACGTATTAGAACAAAGTTAGAATTGAATTGTGACGTTTAATATTTATCTTTCTCACATTAGGAAAACTTACAAGATTCATATCTCCAAATTTGTCATCCTTTTAATCCCAAATTTTAACGGAAAGTCCATATTGATTTAAACTACTTTTGTGCCAAGTTTGAGACTTAAATTCGAAAGTATGAGAGACGTTTCTTCATATGCAAGTCATCTCTTAATAAGGCAAATTTTATACATATTTTCTCTCTCTTACATCTTTTATTCTCTTTATTTGGATTCCTTTTTACCATTAGAAACCTTGTGGATTCAAAATCTCATCCATGATGATTCAATCATACATCTTTCCATATATTTCTCATATTTCCATTTTATCGCAAATATCCTTCTTAATAATGCATTAATTGATTTCTTCTTTTTCTTTTAATTATATTGGACTCATTAACATCTTATGATCCATGAAATCACATGCACAAAGGAAACATTGCAAAGGAAATCCAATCAATGCATATAATTCATATAATTCTCATAATCATACATATTATTGGAGTAATTGAATTTCCAACCATATGAACCCAAAAATTGGGGTTGTAACATCCTTCCCCTCTTATAGGAATTTAGCCCTCAAAATTCCACCAAACATACAAACAATTCAGGATAAGACTTTTCCATGTCCATCATTGGCTCCAATGTGGCTTCATCCACTCGATGGTGCTTCCAAAGAACCATTATCATCTTATATTCTTACGTCTGAGTTTGTTCACCTTGGTATCTAGAACCCTAATAGGTGACTCAGGGTATGTCAGCCTCCCTTGATGATCAATAGGTTCAATGCTCAACACATGGCTCGGGTACATCACATAGTACCCTAGATCAGATATATGGAACACATCATACATCATATTATCTTGAGGGGTAAGGCTCAACATAAGCAACTCCACCAATCCATCTTAAATGGACCCATGTATCAAGGACTCAACTTTCTCAGCTATAGCTTTGGGGGGTCGGGTTTTCATAACACATGTTCACCCACAGTTTATTGCATGTCAGTCTGCTTCGCATCAGCTCACAACTACTGTCGATCCTGGGCTATCTCAACCATTTTTCGATCAAAGTGACTTCATCTACATACATTGTGGTCTCTCTAACCTTCCCAAGGTTCTCTCACTGACATCAACCTAATGAAGCGGTGACCGAGACAGCCTCCCTGACAGAGTTTCTTACATCTCGATACTGGCTATGGTGGCTATCATAACAACTAAGGACAGGAACTGCTCCCATGAATCACCCTAAATGAGAACACATGCTCTCATCAGACCCTCTAAATTCTGAATCATACTCTCTTGACTGTCCATCAGTCAGGGGTGATATGTCGCACAAAAATTTTAATCTAGCATCAAGTTCTTCATGCACCTACTTCTACAACTTGGAAGTGAACTTGAGGTCATGTTCAAGATATTGAACTCGGATCACTATGTAGTTGAGAAATCTCTTCAATCCCTGTAGCTCGATAAGATTTTTCACACTGAAAACTCTCTCTCAGACAAGGGAAACATATCAACTTGATAAGGCGATCTCCCATAACCCATGTCGCATATTGACCTCGCTTGGTCTAGGGGAGCCCCACCACAATGTCTATGGTGAACTACTCCCATTCCCTCGCGGGGAGTCCTCATTATCTATAGAAACTCAATGAATTATTGGTGTTCGACCTTCACCCTCTGGCATATATGGAAACTAACCACATGCAACTCTATATCCTTCTTCATCCAGGTTTTCAAGGTATCACTCCAAACCTCAACCATCTTGGTAAGGGTTAATGGTGTACTTGAAGTCATGAGCTTCTTGCATGACGTGATTCCTCAAGAGTGACTCCTCATAACCCCTAAAACACTCTAGTAGTAAGTCTCACCACCTTCTTTCCCTAGGAGGTGTATTTAAGGTTCTTATAACATACCTTTTGTCTCCTCAAATTCTATGCTAACTGGGCAATCATTGATCCGACCAACAGTTATGATTGTATCTGGACGTTAGCCATACATGTCTCATCTTATAACGATCGTAGGGTTCACCTAGAAACCTTTCCTAGCCTCTCTACTAGCCAAACTAGACAGTTGTACACCGAAGTTGTTCCTCGACTAAGAGTATTTGTAACCACATTAATTTCCTTATGTGCTAGGTGACAGTGAAAACATAACCTTTCATATACTCCACTCATCATCCTCATCTCGAGTTTAGGTTTAACTGAGTCAATAAGACTTCAAGCTCATCATCTCGATTATCAAACCCAAACTTATAACTCATAGATTCCAAACTACCTTGGATAGGTACATCCTCATATAACCCTTGTTCTCTCTATGACTTTATATCACCTATCCAATATACTCTCAAAAGGATGTGGTACTTCCTCCATACTCAAACATCATAGAAATGTTTCAACTCATATCACCTTCATCCTTAGTATATAGCATGCATTTTGTCCAGTCTCTCACACCCATAATGAGAGGAAATAAGCATTTGGCTATAGTCCAAATGTAGTGTTCATCCCATTCCAATAGTAGAGATAGTGAATCACACATCGGTAGTATACTTTACAATCTAAGTTGAAACTTACTTCTCATGACTCCATACATGAATACCTTGATTCTATGTTTAAATCCATGGAAAGGTTGTTCCCAAGCACTCTTGGGTCTTCATACTACTTATACATAATCCTTAGTCATCTCTTCAAGGTCAGCAGGGTGTTGGTACTTTTGGGGTCATCCCTCTTCCCTTATGCATCCAAGGAGTGCCTCCCTGATTTACCCTTTGGCGCCATGAACTCAAGAAGGTGGTCAACCTCCTAATGCATGGTCCTCAGGAAAAGATAGTTGTTACCTCCCGACCCTATGGTCTTGTGCATCTAGGGAACAGATAACTCCTACTCCCATTGGTCTTATTTGTACGTAACCTTAATTAGTTTTGACTTAGGATTATATAATGGTACATCTCAAACTTGACTCCTTACCCTAAACTCCATCATCTCTCAGGACATTCATGGTTAAACTTACATCCCTTAAGGGGAAACATGGCGACCTACCTATCTTAGTTTGGCTCCATATAGGTTACCTCCATGGCAACATATCATCATGCCCCTTAGAGATGGTCACACATGGGTGTATAGATTCATGATCATGCCTTGTGCTCTCATACTTATCTCATCAAGCCCCTACAAGTGACCTCGTAAGGTTACCTCAAACCTAAACAAAAGTTGATACTCATCCTACATGAAGGGTCCCTTCCCAGGATGGGAGAAAACTATCTCTTGATAGTAAAAAAGGTCACAAACATCCTTACCTCTAAGGTTTACATCATCATGTATATTCTTAGATCCTAACATGATACTTATGCACATATCTAGCAATAAGACAATCTACTAAACCACTTGTGATTATTGGACGAACCCAGGTGCCAGTATAGAAATATACTAACCGCGTATTTGTTTGTCGGCATTTTGGGTATCAGGTATACTTGATTTGTAGACATGAGGTAATAGATAAAGATGTTGAAGACATTACAGGTATTCATGAAGGTTTAGATATAATGGTATATCATCATACATATACATGTTAACTCTTTCTAAAATTTATGTAACTCCTTATAGGAGCTTTTTATGTGAACATGTAATTATGTGCTCATTAATGGAAATTATTTACTATTCTATATTATTTTTTGAATCTGATCCTAATATTTATGAGTAATGATTCGTGACTTTAAGTTCTTTTGGACACTCAAAAGTGTGGGTCATTACATTGACACATCAAGACTAGAGTGTGTGTCAGTTGATGATAGTGTCTCATTAGTCATGATATATGATATCAAACGAAGCACACATATACATGTTAGAGAACAATTTATCAAATCGACCCACCATGAGGATGACATATGGAACCATGACATGGTAGTCAGAGTCATCTCTCATAGTGATGGTGGTGATTGTGATTCTTAGACCTAAAATCACTACATTCGTCGAATCTGATTGGGTACACTTTGACATCATCAAACGCAGACCTGAAACATGGGTTGTTATAATGGTGATGATTGGGTGGCTTTGACACATGACACAAACTATGAGTGATAGATATGGGATTTGTACCTCCTAAGAAAGTATGATGTCTAGGCCACTTGATAAGCGAGATTGAGAAAGGCATGCACATGCACATGTGAATCGATATATGATAGTGATGTCACACATATCTCAGACAGTCTGCTCTAGTTCAAGAAATATGAATGAACATTGAAAGGATGACAACTCCATGCCTTGAGTTCATTCAGGATATCAAAGACAAAGGAATTATACATTCACTGGAACACCAATAATAAACAGTAGGATTGAAAGTTGTTCTCCCACTTTACTTTTCACTTGGGTAGCAATGATGTACAACTAGGTGCCACTCTTTGGTTGTGATGTCATAAGCTAGTTATGGACATTCACTGCCAACGTAAAATGGGACATATTGTGTCACACACAAAGGATTTACCTAGAAGAGGATTTTATCAATGAATGTTGTTTGGATTGATTACTAAAGTGTTTAGGTACTCAATCAAACATTTAATCAATGGACTTGACTCAGAATCATCAAGTTCAAGTGTTGAACCAACTGATTTGAGTTACAGATTGATTGAGAATTGAATTGACTATGTTCTGCACAACCTGGACTACCAACCAACCGGTTCACTGGGTGAACTGATTGGCTCATGGTCAGAGAGATGACCGGTTCACTAGAGTGAACCAGTCAATCGGTTCATGTATCCAAATGAGCAATGCTCAATTTTCTCGGTTTGTGAGAAAAAGGTTTTTCATTTCACGTGTTCAATTCAATTGGGACAAGAACTAATATTTGTGTTAATTAGAAACGAATAAGGAAAGTCAATAAGGGACAAGTCTAGGAAATGAAACCACTGGTTCACTAAGTGAACTGACCGGTTCAGACTCCAAACTGAATGATTCACTAGTGAACCGATCAGCTCAACTTACCAAATGACAGTTTCATTTATGAAACGACCGGTTCGCTTGTCAAAGTACAAATTGTACATGGAAATTCTAGACCCTTCTACTCCCCCACAGACTAGGAACCCTGACCCTACCCTCTACTATAAATAGAGGGTTACAAGGGGCTTCCCCACAGATACAACTTAGAACATCAATTTCTCTGCAAAGTTTTTGTCCTCTCTGGTTGTGGTAATCGAGAGAGCCCAAGCAAATTCTGTCAGTTCAGGGAGGAAAAACAAAGGAAAGACAATTATTAAAAAGCTACTGATTTTGGGAGAGTGTGTTGGCGACTAGTACACTAACAGAAGGGGGTGACTCCTTCTAGTATGTCCTTTAGGATGACTACAGTTCCCGATGGTCTGTGTGGACTATCTATAGAGGCGGGAGACTTTTTCTGCTCAGGAGGACAACACTCAACCGTAGTCCAAGTCAAGACCAGGAGCTACACAGACACCATCAAAGATAGGTGGGTGAAGAATGCACTAGCTGTGAGGTATTATCACTGAGCAAGCCTCATGGCCAGGTATATCTCGCTAAAACCATCCTTCCCATTACATAGATGTTGATGTGATCTGTTGGTTATGGGTTTATGGTCAAGTAAAATTTTTATTTCCGCTACTTAGGCCGACCATGTAAAACCCTATAGTGGTATCAGAGCCACGTCAATACTCTATGTTTTGGCATTATCGATATGATCAGATTTTAGTTTTACCATCTTTTATTTATTGCATATGATGTGAATATTTAAATGACTAATGAGAATATTCGATTAATACCACATGATCCAAAACTAATATATACATATATGATATGGTATATATATGCAATCAATATGTGTCGCCCTAAAATGGTTTTGATGGTGGATGTGTAGCATGGTTATGTCCTTTAAACCCTATGTGCATGTGTGTGGTTGGTTATGGTTGTTTGGATCTCGGTCTACACACCGAGCCCTCTTCTTCTATGCTATATGTAACTTGAGATTCTCTTCTACCTTTTCTCCCCTCGAATGTAACTCAAGGTTGCACAAATATGTATGTAAAATAGGTTTATCTTTATTTCTTGTTATGATGAAGACTGACGATGACCGCTTGATGGACCGATATGACCGAATGAGGATCAGTTGGTGGCCTGACGAGGAACAAGATGACTTGACGAACTGACCATCTCGAGGAGCTAGATGATCAATTGTTGACAACCAACTGACCATCCAGGAGGAGAGCCAATCAGACCTAGGATGAGTTGATCAACTCAGAACAACCTAAGCACAGATCTTCATCAACAACACGTATCATGTGATATAGACCTTATATGACTATAGTTCCTTGAGGCTCCAAGGAACTATAATAGGATGTCCATAATCATTGCTTTATCATTATTGCATGTTTTCATTTGTAGTACATAGCATGTATATGGTACGTACTATATATGTGGTGATTGGATACTTATAGGTCTTCCAAAACTCAACCCGACCCATTCGGACCGACCCGACCTGACCCGACTAAAGTGGGTTTAGGTCTTTGTTTATTCGACCTGACCCGAAATGACTCGAACTCAAAATACCTGAAATTGTTTACGGGTCGGGTCCGGGTTTACAATTCTCGACCCGCAAAACCCAATCGACCCAAAATTATGTCTTCATATATGTGTATATATATATATATATATATATATATATATATATATATATATATCATATTTTAGCCATATAAAAGTTATAACACATTCAAACATAAAAATAATATAGTTTATACAAGTCTTTGCTTGTAAAAAACTAATTAACCAACAAATTTTGAAGCAATTTCAGGTCTAATGAGTTTTTATTTTTGAGTTTTTCAGGTTTGTATTTTTAGGTTTTATGCGTTTGTATTTTTGATTTTTTCGGTTTTGCATATAACATGGTATTTTTGGGTCCACCGGGTCCATCAAGGCAAACCCGCAAATAGTAATTTTGGGTTCAGGTCAAGGAAGTATGACCTGAAATTATTTTTGGGTTAGGTTCAGGTCGAGTGTATTTGATCTGACCCAAATTGACCGGAAATAGGACCCTCTCAACCCGGACCCGATTGCCACCCCTAGATACTTATATCCATACATAATCATATTAAATCCCCTCAATAAAATATTAAGTTTAAGATGCCTTCAAAAGCAACACACTTGAAAAGCTTGATCGACTAAGTGGGGGCACGCCCTAGCGTGGTGCACCGTCTATCTCATAAGTGTGGGAACACCCTAGCACGGTGCACCATCTATATCGTGGAAGTGTGATGGTGAACATGTGGGTATGCCCTAGCAGGGTGCTTATTTGTTGTGTTGGCATTTGGGTCGGACTTAACAAGGTGACCTTGATCGGATCAAGCACCTGGAGGCATAAAGATGAACATGGCAAGGCATTGCGCATGACATCTATCAAGAGTTTCATATGATGCAATTGGAAAAATTTGCCTACCTGAAAGATTCTTATTGTGGGTGACAGCCCTTGTTGGTCCATAACTTAGAGGAAGTCAGGATCTTGCTCACTAGAAGGTTGTACGCTGCAATCTAGGGTTATCAATTTGATCAAAATAGTGGGAGAGATAACTAATTAAAGACCTAATTATATCGTCAATTTTCAAATCAAATCAAATCAAAAGAGTTTTGGACTAAAATTGCAAATTTTCTTTTTTTAGAATAAATGGCTACCCAAAACAATCACTTTTCATTGTGATCGGTCCTTGAGAAGGACAAGCTAAATGAAAACAACTTCTACGACTAGTTTAGGACGTTGACAAATTTTCTCACTCAAGAGCTAAAGCTCTATGTCCTGGATAATCCAGAGCCAAATGAACCTGCTCCCACCACACCAAAGGGTGAAAGGGATGCTTACAATAAGCATACTGAGGATGCCATTGATGTGAAGTTCTTGATGTTGTGCTCAATGAACAATGAGTTGCAGAGACAACATGAGAACATGGACGCCATTGAGATGGTTCAACATCTCAAGAACATGTATCATGACCAAGCACGGCAAGAGAGATATGATGTCTCCAAAGCATTGTTCAAGTGTGTCATGATAGAAGGAGATCCAGTAGGTCCTCATACACTCAAGATGATTGGGTATGTGGAGAACCTAACTCAACTGGGATTCCCTCTGAGCTAAGAGTTGGCTACTGATGTGATACTGCAATCATTGCTAGAATCCTACAGTCATCTTGTGATGAACTACAACACGAACAACTTTGATAGGCCACTGATAGAATTGTTGGGCATGTTAAGGATAGTCGAGGCATAGATGAAGAAAGACAAACCCAAATTTGTGATGATGATTAGCAGAAAGAAAGGAAAGTCTAAAGGCAAGGGAAAGGGCAAAGCAAAGAAATGTTCTGATGCTAGCCATCAATCCAAGTCATCTTCAACTCTTAAGGCCAAGGGAGGGGTGAAAAAGGGAGGAAAATGTCACCATTGTCATGAGCCAAGACATTGGAAAAGAAATTTCCCTCTCTACATGGATGAACTAAAGAAGACGAAGGAGGAGATGGAATTCCCCACCTCAAGTATTATGAAATAAACTTAAAATTCTTCTTTATCTCAAGTATTTGATACCAAGAGAAAGATCTGACATAATGATGTGCAAGATCTAAAAAGAAGTGAAGGCCTTTACGAAAGGACCAAAAAGGAACACTCATCAAGAATGGAGCAAGTGTTGCTGCCATAGATAGTAGTACCTTTTAGTTTATTTTAGCCCAAAGGGCATGTAATAGAGTTATGAACTGCTATTTCATTTTTCCAATAAATTGAAACATTTAATTTTTGCATCTTGTAAAGACAAGGATGTCTATCAATAAAGTTCATGTTTCAATTTCAAAGATATGGACTTGTATTCCAATGCCTTATTTATCATGTGGTACTTGGTATGCATGAGATAAAATAATAATACCTAAAAGTTATTGGTGACTCAAACAATAAATTAGCATTATCATCTAAAGAAATGAATGAGAAATTCATCTCTAGGTTCCATGTTGATGGATAAACTAGACTCTCTTGGTTAATGAACCATTAAGAGATATGAATGTCTTATTTATTGAGCATGATGACAAGTCAATCTTCACTAGATGTAGTGGGAGAATGACTATTCTATTAGGTATAATGCAAATTGATGTATATGCATACCTATTGGAGTAAATGCTAATACTTCATTAAAAGTATTTAATGAAACACTAATATGAATATCATGAAGTGTTCAAGAGGATCATAAATGAAGTACAAACTTGGTAAAAGTAGTAATACTTTGATATGAACAAACTATGAGATACTTAAACCAAATGTTTGAGGACCTTGTGAGTAACTATGATAATGTATCATAGAGAACTCATGATTAAGGCATAATAATGTCTAAATCAAAGAGTGAATCATACTCTAAATAGTAAGAGCATGATGATCAAACAAATAACGAATCTTCTAGAATTCTTCTAAAGATCATGTTTTACACTAAATAAACATACAAAAGGATATTAAGAATCACAAGTGTTGTGGAATCTCAAATTCCCTATGTAACAGATACACCTCATATATCTAGTAGAAAACACCTTGACCTTGGTGATGAATTGGTCATATGATGATGAGCCAATAATATATCTAGATGATGTCGAGGAACCAGATTTTGAGTTATGGATTGAAGCCGTAAGATCCATAATGACTTCCTTGTGAACTAAATAAGGTATGACCTTATTGGTAGCATTTATACAGATAAAACCCATAAGTGCAACTGGGTCTTAAGTGTTAAGACTAACACATATGACATTTTGAAGAGTTGATTCGATGAGATAAATTCAAGTGAGTTCAAAGTGTTGAACTTGATGATTTTATTTAACCAATTGAGTGGACCATACTTGCTATTGGAACTTGAAGACTATGAAATTTGGCATATGGAGATTAAAACCACATTCCTAGAAAGGAATAACATGAGGTTGTGTACATGACACAACCTGAAGGGTTTTATAATTCCATTAATGTTAATGCAGTCTATAACTTACAATAGATTATTCAATATGATTTATTAAATACAAGCACCTCAGTACTGGAGTCCTTACTTTGATTATATAGTCTAAAGGTTTGATTGATATATCGAAAAAAAAGAAGGGATCTAGTGGGAGCGTATTCTCATAATGATGAGGAATAAAACGTTTTGGTGCGGACATACCTTCTTTAAGGGAATAAAGAGAAATATCCTATATGATAGGAATAGAGATCTATAGAGATAGTTCTCAAAAGTCTCTTGACCTGATAAAGAGAGAGCATACATTGGTAGTCTGTACTAAAGGGTTCAGTATGCAAAGATTTAGTGGGAGAAAATTTGTCAATGTTACGTGGAGTTAGTCTATCAGATGTCAAATGTCCCAAATTCTTATGACGAATAGGAACACAGAGATAGATTCCTTATGCATTCACAATTGGATCTATCATGTATGTAATCATCCCATTATATTGTATGTATTAGACATGACAAGAAAATAAATATGCATACATCATCTTGTATGTATTGGACATGACAATATGATATGCTCATCCAGTTATCTCATATGTATTGGACATGATGATTGGATGATTGTCTACTTCTAGTGAGAGTCGTTGGAGTACCATAAAGAACTTATTTAAGTACTTATGAAGTATTAAAGGATTAGTTCTATGGTTATAAAAGGAAGATTTGAGTATAAATGAGTTGCACTGATGCAAGCTTCTGGAATGATAGAAAATGATTGAAAATACAAAATATAAAAGTGAATATGAGTTGTTAAATGGAAATGTTTCGAGTAAAATTAAAAGCCATTTAATTCTAAAAGGGAATGTTGAGTATCCTTGTGTTATGAACAGTAGAGGATACTATATGGATCTAGAAGTTCATACAGATGAACTTATAGATATTCCAACCATTGATGACAAGTAGAAATACTAAGTCAAACAATGGAGCTAAATGTTAGGCAAGGAATATCAGATAGCATATTATGGAAACTCCATCTCATATGAAATGTCATACAGTGAAGTGATGTGAAACATGCAATGTACCAACTAAAGAAAAGTGTTGCTAACTCGCAGGATTAGCACTAACATAGCAGAAACATGTGGGACATGTTTAGAGATCACTTAGAATATGATTCAAAGGTGATTGGCTCTAAGTGTAAGTGGGAGTCTATTGGTATGTATGCCCTGAGAGCCAATCATATGATGATTGGATTGGCATACGTCATGATTGATTGGATAAATATCACAGGCAAGCTTCTAATTTATTCTAGCTCAATCGATTATGAGATAAATGACGGAGCAGAATGAATGTCTAAAGAATGACAATACTCAATGATGTATGTCTTCAAGTACATGACTTGAACAATGAGATCATATGGATGCTAAGAGTATGTACATTCTTGTTATGTCCCTAGTCGGATGTCATTGTGGAAGGTTGATAGACAAACATGACACATCAAGACTAGAGTGTGTGTTGGTTGATGACAATGTCTCATTAGTCATGATATATGATATCAAACCAAGCACACAAATACATGTTAGAGAACACTGTATCAGACAGACCCACCATGAGAGTGACACATGGAACCATGACATGGTAGTCAGAGTCATGTATCATAGTGATGGTGGTCATTGTGATTCTTCGACTTGAAATCACTGCACTCGTCGAATGTGATTGGGTACACTTTGACATCATCAAATGTAGTCCTGAAACATGGGTTGGTATAACGGTGATGATTGGGTGGATTTGACACATGACACAGACTGTGAGTTATAGATATGGGATTTGTCCCTCCTAAGTGAGTATGATGTCCAGGCCACTTGATAAAAGAAATTGAGAAAGGCATGCACATGCACATCTGAATCAATATATGATATTGATGTCACACATATCTCAAGCAGTCTTCTCTAGTTTAAGAAACATGAATGAACGTTGAAAGGATGACAACTCCATGCCTTGAGTTCATTAAGGATATCAAAGACAACGGAGTTATACATTCACTAGAACACCAATCACATATTGTAGGATTGAAAGTTGTTCTCCAACTTTCCTTTTCACTTGGGTAGAAATGATGTACAACTAGGTGCCACTTTTTGCTTGTGATGTCATAAACTAGTTATGGACATTCACTGCTAATGTGAAATGGGACCTATAGGGTCACACACAAAGGATTTACCTGGAAGAGGAGTTTATCCATGAATGATGTTTGGATTGATTACTAAAGTGTTTAGGTACTCAATCAAACATTAAATCAATCGAATTGACTCCGAATCATCAAGTTCAAGTGTGAACCAACTTATTTGAGTGTCAGATTGATTGAGAACCGAATTGACTATGTTCTGCACAAGCTGGACCACCAACTGACTGGTTCACTATGTGAACCGATCGGCTCATGGTCAGTGAGATGACCGATTCACTTTGGTGAACCGATCGGTTCATGTGTCTAAACGAGCAGTGTTGGATTTTCCCAGTTTGTGAGAAAAAGGTTTTTCGTTTCACTTTTTCAATTCAATTGGGACAAGAATTAATATTTGTGTCAATTAGAAACGAATAACGAAACACAATTGGAGGCATGTCTATGAAGTGAAAAGACTAGTTCACTAAGTGAACCGACCGTTTCACTAGTGAACCGATCGGATCAACTTGCCAAATGACCATTTCATTTATGAAATGATCGGTTTGCCTGTCGAAGTGCAAATTGTTCATGGAAATTTCAGACCATTCTACTCCCGCACAGACTAGGAACCATGACCCTACCCTCTACTATAAATAGAGGGGTACAAGGGGCTTCTCCAGAGATACAACTTAGAACATCAGTTGCTTTGCAAAGTTATTGTCCTCTCTAGTTGTGGTAACCGAGAGAGCCCAAACTAGTTCTACCCCTTTAGGGAGGAACAATGAGGGAAAGACAACTATAGAAAAGCAACTGATTGTTGGAGAGTGTGTTGGCAACTAGTACGCCAAAAGAAGGGGATGACTCCTTCTAGTCTATCCTTCAGGACGACTAGAGTTCCTGGTAGTTCGTGTGGACTTTCTATAGAGGTGGGAGACTTTTATCGCTTTGGAGGACGATAGTCAACTGTAGTCCAGGTTAAGACCAGGAGCTGCATAGACACCATCAAAGATAGGTAGGTGAAGACCGCACGAGCTGCAAGGTATAGTCACTGAGAAATCCTCGGGACCAGGTATATCTCACTAAAACCATCCTTCCCATTACATAGATGTTGATTCAATCTACTAGTTATGGGTTTATGGTCAAGTAAATTTCTTTGTTTCTGCTACCTACTCTGACCATGTAAAACCCAACAGCCACTCCCTTCCCCAAGTCTCCCCCCAAGATCTTATCTTCACCGAAACACTTCTTCTCTGGTGGACTCCTTCTCATGCATACATCTTCACAAAGAGGGTCATCAACGAGCCACCAATCCACATCTAAGATGATGTTAGAAGTGTTCTCCACCTCATTGTTCACCTCCGTGCATAGATTCAACATCAAAGAGAAAGATTATCCAAGCACTGCCATGTTCCCAAACCTCTGGACGTGCCAGATCTGCACGGACACGGCGTGTAGTCCTTCAAACACACCATATTTTGTATTATGGTCTCTACACCTCACCATTTTTTGCTTCTCGAAGATATGTTGTGTCTTTTCCAAAACATGTTGTGTCCTGTCAGTTCAGTTCATCTTCAAGATGTTGTCAGTAGACATCACATCAAAGACACATCGTGTTTGAGTGTGTTTCAGCTCGATCTCATCAACTATGGCTCCAATCATGCATGCATCCAAGCACGAACATGGATAGAGCTCCTCTTCACCCCCCGCCTATGTCTCTACTACTCAGTTTTGCATCATGGAAGCCAAAGATCCCACCTACTAGTTTCTCATATCTCAAAGGGTCTTCCCTACACATCTTGCATGTGAAGAGTCCATAACCACACAGGGATTCAGGACGAAGTCCTAGGGCTACTATAGGAGTTGGGACTCTGGTATATCTGTTGCATTTGTATACAACACTTATCCTAGACTCACCAATGAATTTTTGACTACTCTGAAGTTTGAGGATGATCCAAGGAATCCCCATGATGCCTATGCTATTATCCATTTTTCTCGTCTGGGTCAACACTATAGATTCACATTCACATAGTTTTGTGACATACTTGAATGTCACTATGATGATGGGTTGTCTTATCCTCCATATTTCAACAGTGATGAGTTTTAGAGTGAGATCACAAATGAGACATACCATTAGGCTAGTAAGGCCAAGGAAACTACCATCCATAATCCTATTTTTTGCTATGTCCACCGTCTCTCGCGCACAAACATTTTTTCCAAGAAGGAAACTCAAGGGGTATGTAGGAATCATGATCTCTTCTTTTTGTAGGCCATGGTGAACAATTTCATGATCAATGCAGGCTTCATCATTCTTAGCATATTCTTTGACATATAGAAGATCAAGAGGAGGGAATCTGGTGATCATGTGTAGGGGTTTGATAAACCTCATTTCTAGGAAGCTTGACGCTAACTTTACAGGCCTAGAGGTTGCTCCGAGGAAGAACCTGGTGGTAATTAGCTACTTGTCTCTTCTAGACTTCTTGTAAGGGTTTCTAGTAATAAATCCAAATTTACACAGGAATTCGATGATGACTAATATATTGACTAGCCTAATTTGGAAGCAATAACCCTGACAAAGAAAGACAACTAGAAATGGACTTTTTCTAATTCTTATGAGAATGAGGATGCACCAGATGCACCTACTTCTTCTTCTGCTTCCTCTCCACCACCTCCCTCCCATGGCATGCAGACAGAGTACAATTGGTCTATATCTAATGTCCAACACATGTACGTCTGTATCCAACAGAGATTTGACCATCTGGACAACTGCCTTGGTCTGATGGGTTATGCATGACATGGTCCATCTCATGGATATGTGGCACATTTCTCAAAACCAATATATCATTCCATAGCCTCCACAACCCCCACCTCCACTACCATGGCCTCATCCACAGCCCACTTCTCTAGAGATGATGCCTCTAGAGATTCCTGACGATGATGATTTGTTGAACCAATACTTCCCAACTAGTCATGAGGGTGATGGTACTTCATTTTGATTTCCTCCTTGATAGCTCACTAGTTTCTATCACCTTGGATTTGATTGATGTAGTAAGGACACTACAAATTTCAAGCATGGGGGAGCAATCCAGTGGTGGTCTAGTTTTCTTTCACTTTTATCGTCACTTTCTTCATTCATTGTTTTTTAGTTTATGTTTTTCTTATGGAAAATCTTGTACGATATGAGGCCTATTTTGTGTAATGGATTGATTTCCTCCTATGTTTGAACTGTTTTGTCCTTTCCCTTGAGAAATATCATTTATAGAAATTGTAAAAGACTTGCATTAATCAAATGAAACTTCATAGTCACCAACATGTGTTTAATTTCATGTTTTTGCCCTTAGTCTGGACTTTCATCTTTTACATCCTTCAGTGATTAACACATGTAATGGTAAAAAAATTGTGAATAAGTCAACTTTGCAACACTACTTAGAACATAGAATGTCCCTGCCAAACCCTTAATGATTTTTTAACCACCCTTTTTCAATAAAACATTTCAAATCAAATGAATGGAATCTAAATAATGTTATAATTTAGTTAACTCTCCTATGTTTTGAGGAAAACAATTGAAATCCAACATTATTTAAAAATCTATTTTGGTTTACTTCACCTTAATTACCCCATAAAAATGGCCAAACTACTGACATGTAATACTAACCTAGTGTAAGTCTGATCTAGCCACGATGGTTAGGTGAGATGTCTTAAAAGAGGGTAAAATACCCCAACCAACACTCCTCATGTGCATAAGACTACATTAGCAGCCGAGTGTCGGAACCCATAATCCATTGTCATACCTTTTTGCAAAAACAAGAAGACAAAGCTAAAACATGTTAACATTGAATTAGATTCCATCTTTTGCAACCTTAATAGTTGAACGTTTTGGTAGTTTATTCACTATTTGTTGGACTTGGTCATCCAAGATCTATTTAGTGTTGCCTAGTTGATTGTTTCATTTGATGTGTAACCACCCCCGCTAAAATTAAAATCTCTGTCTTGGATGTTTAAGTTGAAATCAAGATTATCAATATATACATGTTGATTGTGGTTGGTTTGGTCTCAATTGCATCTTTCATTTTATTTGATCTATGCATGAACTTGACAATTCCTTAAATTGTGTTCATGTGTTCTTTTAGCTTGAGGACAAGCAATAGTTCAAGCATAGGGGGATTTTATGTGCGCATTTCATATATAATTTTTGCACACTTTTGCACACAAATTCAGTTCATTTTTCTCTCCATTTGGCCTCTAATCATACTTAAATTACCATCCTTTAGTTGTTTTACTCATTGCATGATCTTGATAATAGGTACACATCAAAGATGATGAAATGAGTATAATCCAACTAAAATATGACCTTAGTTGAATTTCCTATTCATTTGCAGTTGATATAGATCGATCCTGAAGAAACTGAAGAAGACATGTCATATTTTTATTTGTACATGGTGTGTAACTTTCCAGGAAGGGCATCCATCAATGCAAATCAAAGCACACGACATGTGTTATTTAACACATGGTGTGTATTATTTAGCAATGGTGTGTAAGTTTTTATAGGATATCGTCTTCTAGTTGTAGCTACACGGTGTGTCTTATCAGCAACACATTGTGTACTTATCATAGAAGAGTAATTCAAGCAATAGTTACACTACGCCACTTGACATATCTTCAAAAGACACTACATGTCTTTATCAGTTTTCTACAGACTTTAGAAACACCTGTCCCTCATTTTATAAATGAGAGATGCCACATGGGGATGTTATCACTCATTATTTGAAGCACTTTCTGACTAGAGAGTGTTGCAAAGAAAGAGAGAGGCAATCTAGGAGAAGAAGATGAGGTTTCTTGAAAAAGAACCTCCATTCTGCATCATTTCCTTGTCCTTTTCTCCTCCAATGGTGTATCTAAGCTTCTGTACTTCAGCCAAGCTTCTCGGGAGGAAATTTAGTCTGATTTGAAGCTACTACATGGGTGGAACTTCATCCTCAAGTTAGAGTTTTACTCCTTTGACTTCACTCTTGGCTAGTTTTAGCTTTTCATCTCATTCGTTATTGAAAACTCTAAAAATTCTACAATGTGCTTGTGTTTTTCATTATGTACCAATAGAACACTTCTTCTTGGGTATGGGAGAGTAGATCCCATTCTATGAGACATGTGAACTCTTAATTTATATCTAATGTTAGTTAATTTTCTCTCCATGAGTTTCTACAATATTGAGTTGCATGTATGATTGACTAACCATGAATTGTACAAGTTTTATGCTTCTTTGTGGTATTAAAGAGAATGTATGAGGGAGTACAGAGTAGATCTCATGGAAACATACTCTTGACTATAGGAGAGGCTAGAGAATGTTGAGGATCCAAGGTTGTGTTTGAATCTAAGTAGAGACACAGGAGTGTGATGAGAGGATAGAACCACATCATGTAACCAGGAGGTATATGATGACGACAACCTCCTTTGTAAATTAATTGGCATGTTTAATTTTGTAGTTACACATGATGTGATAGAATGTAGGTGAAACATTAAGTACATGACCTTATTAAGTATAAACTCAACCTTTAAAATTAGACTTTTGTTGTTTTATTTTCCATCTGGTTAATCTCAATCAAACTCAATTGTTATAATCTGACTTAGATTGTTGAAAATTAGCTCTTTTTGACCTAACTAGCCTAGATCTTTGTGGTTTGACCTTGACTACAATTGATCATGTATACTTGCAGGTGATTGATGAGTTGAGACATATAAGATTTAAAACTCACTTGCCTTAGGCAATCAACAGTTGTGTACCTTGTTATTAAATAATGTATTGACTTTATATGTCTATTCCAAATCATTGTAATAAAGATTTTACAAGTGATCTTGATGAGTTTATAAGATTTGTTGACAAACAAAAGAGACAAGCTGGAGATGAGGTTTGTTTCTCCTATATAATTGTGGTTAAAACTTGAATGTCAACACTATTGAAGAAATAAAATTTTATGTCTTGTGTAGTGAAATTATACATCAACATACATAAGGGTCCTCACTTGAAGATATTCTTACTATGAGATCAACACATATCGATAGTGGTACTTGTGTGGAAGAAGAATTGGCCAACAATTTTGATGTGAATGAACCAACTCCGAGCAGTGTGTTTGATGTCATGTTAGATTGTTGCGAGTTAACAGTTACTGATCCACCTTCCTTATTTCAAAATCTTGCAAAAAATGTTGAGAATTGTTATACTTCAGTTGTACTAAGTTTCTTAAACTGATAATTGTTTTAAGATTTTATACAATACATGATAGCAATAATTGGAGCCACAAAAGTTTCACGTCTTTGTTTTCTTTGTTGAAAGAAATTTTCTCTAAAGGCAATGAGCTTCCAAACTCAACATAAAAATTTATGTGCCCAATGGGGATGGAGGCTGAGAAGATAGATGCATGCATGAATAATTGTATGTTATTCTGAAATGACTATATAATTTTAAAGATTGTCCAAAGTTTATGGCATCAAGGTACAAACTGAAAAATTGTTGTAAGATGAATATTGGATCTCCTACAAAAGTGGTGTTCTATCTACCTATAATACCATAGTTTCAATGCTTATTTTCTATTTGGGTATATGCAATAATTTATGTTGGTATGAAAAGGTAAAGATCAACAATAATCGGGGCCTACAACATGTATATGTTTTCCCACAATGGAAGAAAATTGATTTATTATACCCTCAATTTTGTGAAGAAGTCATGAATTAAGACTTGGATTTTGTGTTGTAGGGAGGAATCAATGTGATACATTGAGTAACCACTCATAGAACTCTCCCTATTATGATTGTTATATATAATCTTCCTCGTTTCTTGTGTATGAAAAATATGTATGCCATGTTGTCAAAGTTGGTCGAGTTAGGAGCGTCGGAGGTGGTGTTGTCTGAATTCTTAATTTGACTCATTAGAATGGCAACAAAAATCCACCAAGAAAGTAAGTAAGTCATAGGAGGAGATAGATGTATTGATACAATATATAATACAAGAAGCAATGAGAAATTGTCATCCTTCTTAATCTCAACCTACTCTATTGAACATATTTTATGTTTCTATTTGGATGAGGTACATGAAGGTATGGGGAATACTTTCATGAACCTACCAACTATCCCGTTATAATTTTTTTACTAATATAATAGTTTAATAGTTAAATATATATGTTGCTTTGTTGGTATATATAATATTATATAAAATTATTGTTGTATTGAAAATTTCTTGTTTTAGTTATAGAACCAAAATGTAATATCAAGGCAGAGTGTGAGGATTTACACCACCTTGGTGTGACACTGAATTCGATGCTAGTCCTCGACAATGTGCATGTGTGTTTGTTTGAATTTTCTTTCTAAGAATTAAAGACACAACAATATTGATAGCTCATCTTGAACACGATACAATATGATATGTAGAGGGTAGCATGGTTGGGTTGCCAAAAACATGGGTTATCTATGTAAAGGTATAACAAACGTATATTACATTTATATTTTTAAGTATTTCCTATTGGTATGTATATGCTTTGAATAGAGACGAGTATATTCACAGATTTAATACCTAACAATCCCATACAATTCTTGCTCCAAAGATGCATGCTCCTACTTTCATTCTTCAGGGCTTGTTTGACTCGCTAGTTCCTAAGTGCAAGGTCTTATGTTGATTGTTAGAGAATGTTCAACTAGGGTTTAATATGGTGATTCATACATTGAAGGACACCATAACAAAATAATGACACTAGTATATCTTCTCTCGATATTATGGAGATATTTATATATCATTGGATTAAAATCTCCACAATAGAACTTTGGATATGGTGAGATATTTGGCTATATACCTCATTCTAAGTGAATACATATTTTCAATTGTTTGTGGCTTTTCCAAGCATTGTTGGTGGCTTTACCAACAATTCCCAAGCATTCTCAAAGCTCATACATTTGGTATACCTCCAAAAATTGTAGGTGTTATATATATGTTGTTAGAACTACTTATATTTAGGGAGTGCACAGTTTCAAATAATCAATGTGGCATTCCTAGTACCATCATTCATTAGTTGCATCGATATAGAACAACAATCTATATTTGAATATTTCTCTACTTCATTTAATGATTGTTCTAATGTGGTAATGGACCTTATTATATCTACTCTCAATGTTTTTTTAAGTTTACATTCCTTTGTGTGTAATTTTAACATATGAATTACCTTTCCTCTTACATGGAACTTGATTTTTTTTACTTATTCATTATTTAGTAATAAGCTTTTAGAATTTTTGGTGGCTTTCCCAAGCATACTTATTGTATTATATTATCTTAATCTACTGGGTAGGAAATTAGCAGGTGGACGGACACCAAATAGAATTCTCAATAGTATAGTAAGTATAAAATTTTATCCACCATCATATTTATTAATTTCTTCATAATTATATAACTAATCAATCATGCAACTCAATGTATTACTTAATATTATAGGGGTACAAAGAATTTTGTCAAGGCATAGGATTGTAAATAAACACAAAAGAACAATATCCTAAACTAATGTCAAGGTAATTTTATTGCTCCAAGTATAACGACAACTCTACTTATTTTATTTATGAACATATTGCATAATTGTAATTTGCAATGCGCTTCACAAGATAATGATTGGGCATAGAAGATGTTATGTGTTGAAGTACAAGGAGGTCATTGAAAGAATAGCATCAGTAGACATCAAGAATATACAACAAGTATTACATACATGGATTATTAGTATCTAATCTAATTTGAATGCAAATCATACTTTATACAATATCATCATCTCATTAAATCTTTCTATTTGTATGTGTTCAACACCCAGGTTATTTATGACCAAAAGACTATAGATGGTGTATGAGAATAGTGGGTAGAGTGCTTCATGGTATAATCTTGAATTTGATTGGGAATGATGATAATGTATTTGAAACTTTTTATTTGATTTTTTGTATGATTATGTGGTGGATAATAAACATTTGAAAGTTTAGACTTGAAGTGAAACATAAATGCAATTGGATTTGATTTGCATCAATAGTGAAATAGATGATTTGAATGTGAATTTAGAATATGTGAATATATGTGCAAAGATAACTACATTTTGATGCTATGTAAATCAATGCAATGGGTAAATCGTAGATGTCAATGTATATTTGTGTGTGGCTATTCTTCAAGTTTTTTAGGTTTTTAAATGACATATTGTTAATTTGAACACAGGATGGAGCCTCTACAATACTAACTAACATCTTTTTGCATCTAATTAATATGATGGGCATTAGGTCTATTTCTCTATTGTAAAAAACGAAATACAACTTTGCTTATGTAAACAAAACTAAGGGTATAACATTGTAGAGTCAATTTAATGAACCTAAAATAGATGTTGTGGGACAATCTATTCAGTAAATTTTCTACTAATAAGGCATTATGTGGTGTTTCTTATAAAATAGAAACTAACTATAGATTGTCACGTTGATTTGTGACTACAAAACTGACATTGAAACTAACATAGTTAGTAAACTTGTATTGATAGAAATGTTTGTAGCATTGGTTGCACAACATACACTAATGCAAACCTTGAATCGTTGCTCTGAGTTGTAAATAAAAGCTAATGCTACATAGGAAAACCCACAAATTCATCATTTTCTTCTAGGCTTTGACAGTGATATCATTGGGAAAACATATACTATTTTTTCCTGATGGCATCAATTTTGGATTATGATGTGTAGGCCTTAGATAATTGACAATGTAGACTTTTCTTTACTAGTGTTCCAATGGTTGAGCTGTGAGATAGTGGTAAAGGATGCTTTATAGGAGCCAATATAGGGAACTCCATTGTTCATGGTTGTTGAGAGTTTGAAGAAGATCAAGGGCCTATCGAATGAATGGCCAAAGGATCTTATAGACCTATCACATCTACCCAACAATGTTGGGCAGGAGTACGAAGTTGAGGAAATCAACCTATGGAACCGATCTCTTTGCACAAATATGACGAATAAGGATGTTGAGTACAACAGGAATCTAAATATATTTGAGAAATTAGTGGATATAATATGTTTTCGAGGCACATTAGAATATGTTTGATTTAGGATGGGGATCAAAACATTAGAACAAACCATAACTGCTATGAGAAACAACATGAAGGACGTGGTGCATGCCTTTATCAAGGTTCGTGGGTTTGTAATCCAAGGCACTACGAAGGTGGAACTAGAATATGAGATTTTATCAAACATGTACAACCCAGTTGAGGCTGATGCTCCTATGGTGGAACTTCCTCCCATGATAGTGACAAATAAGATGAATAGGAGGTTGTGTAGAGAAGAAACCGATGAGGAAACTCTAGAGGCAATGTTCTCTCTAGGTGCATCCTAGGTCTTAGGTCTAATAGTTTCAATGCAAAACATTTCCACCACTTCGGGCTAGTAGTGAAATGGGACATTGTCATAGTAGTTCAATGGTGTCTCATTGGAGAACAATGATAAGGAGAATTAACCACATATTCAAATGCCTGATTCCAAAAAATGATATGCGTTGTGTTGAATGAATTTTTCTATATAACATGTTGATGTGTGATGTATAAGATTTTGTAGTAAATTATTGACTAAAAGTCTTAAGTCAATCCATCCAGAGATACTTTCTTGAGCCCAATTTGTCATTGTTAGATGGAGATGTATATTATACATTGGTCTCTTGCCATCAGAGTTTTTGATCTACCCAAAGGTGGGGATTGGAACAAGTAAAGCTTATTTTGTGATCGATATCATGAAATCATATAAAAGTGTGAAGTAGAGTTCCTAGTGGAGTATTTTAGAGGCCATGGATTTTTTTTCTAGGTGGAAAGAAATGATGAAACATGTTTACATCCAAACATGTTTATTAAAAAAAATAGATTACGAAAGTGGTTCGTTCCATCACCCTTTCCCTTTACCATTGTTATGGAGTCACTAACCACATGATAAGGAACAAAGAAGAGGATAGTGAGATATGTGTGCTCTGAGTGCTTGACCCCAAGGTGCCATATAATACATGATGATGATGGTCTTTTTTTCTTATCTGGGAAAAAGAAATGCATGAGAGGATTTAGAAGGGTGAAGATCGTGTTTGAGATTCTTACATTCATATTCCTTTGTTATTAGAAATCAAAGGTCTTATTGTCTAGATTGTGTGACAATAGTAAAGTGAGACTCAGGATGGATATTGACCTACATGAAGGTAACTTCCCAACCCAACATCTTGGCATACCACTGGGTAATGATAGGTGCAAGGGTTGAAATTCTTGGATTACTTCAACAAACGCATAGAGGTAGTAGAGGGATGGACATGAGAAAACATTTCCATGGCTAGGATAGTAGCACTGGTGAGGGAGGTACTTACTACTAAAGTGGGTTTTTGGTGTAGGAAAATTCATATCGTGGTTATAATTATAGGCAAGTTACAAAACATCATTAGTGGTTTGGTTTGAGGTGGGTGCAATCATGTGATACAATGGGATACCATGTGAAGGAATATAATGAAAAAGGATTGAACATTGTAAACTGAATGATATTTCTATCATAGGTACGCTGAAACAAATTAATTCTTTCCTAAAAGGAAAGGTTCCTATTGAAAAGTTGGTGGATACTAGATATGTTAGGTTCTTCTGCAGTAGGATTCCCATAGTATGGGTGACTCTAGGGTGGCAATATACATGGATACGAAGTGTCCAATGGTGTGAATTAAATACCAAAAGGTGGATAACACTTTCGGGTAGGTGAATGACAATATATGTTTGTGGAGGAAATCATATAGTGCACCACAAGTTCCATGGGAGTAGCTTCTATGGAACAAGTGTCATACTCAATAATGAAAATTTTGTACTTAAGAACCATCATTAAGAGGATTCCTACCCTTGACCAAAAGAGGAAATGGTTTTTGAATTAGACATGCTTTGCATTCTATGCAAGTAAGAAGAGTATGCTAATTATTGTCTATTCTTGGAATGTAAATATGCTAAATATTTATGGTACATAACGGCTATGAATTTTTGGTGGAGACATTCTCCCCCAAAAAATGTTTGAAATTGTATCAATTGGATCCCCTCATAAACTAGGTGTAGGACGAGGAACATATTTTAGGATGGTTTAGCCCCTATTTGCTTATGTTTCATCATTTGGAAGGAGAAAATGGGAGGCCTCGTGGACAACAGTAAAATGATAACCTTACTTTTCTAAAAGAGATCTAATTAGTTTAGTGTGTCTCACTAGAGCCAAGTGCAATGTGATGATGGGGGTAGACCATCTCATTCTTAGATAGTGTAGTCTTGTAGTGCATCCACCATGTATGGAATATGGGGATTTTGTGTTTGGAATGTATTCTATTGTTTTCTAGAATTTAGCAATATTTAACCTTATCTGAAGATGAGTATGAGAAGAATGTGATGATATTATAACAATTAAATGACTTAAAATTTTGTAATATTGAGGTTTTGATTGGAAACCTTGAAACCTATGAGTTTATATTGTATAGGGATTAGAAAAATATCTACCCAAGAAGAAAAGACTTTATTTTAAAGCTTCAAACTACTATTACAATGAAAACTTTGAAGATTCAAACCTTGTAAAAGGAAAGAAGGAACAAAAGAAGTGCTAATTGGAAACTCATTGTTCTCTTCTTTCAAAGACCATTCATGTGCAAGAAAAGAACAACTTCACAATACAAAGAATAATACAAAGAAGATAAAAGTGAAAGAGCACACACAAAAACGTGAGATGCATCACAAGAGTGCAAAAAAATGAAGATTTAGACTCCAATAATTGCAGTATGGATGTGCATGCATCCGCATAATGCAACACAAAAAGGAAAATCAAAGGTGTCGAACCTCATCAAAAAAATTTAAGTTCCTTACTAAGATTAAGAAGTTGATAAATATAACAAAATAATTTTCTTGTCGAAAATATTATTGTATAATGAATATTGTCAAGGTTCCACCACATATGTGTATATCAAATCATAAAGTATCATACAAGAACTCATAGTTCATCTAATATCATATTCCAAACATAAACATATATACGTAATAGGTATACGTACAACAATATCATGACCATGGCTGAAAATTTCAACAATGAAGAGAAATATGTGTATGCAGTAAGACATATATATAAGGTAAATTATTTATCATGTTATTTCAGATGTTATTCATTAGAAAGATGAGGGAATTGCATGACTGAATGTGAAAATATTAATATTGAAGGTAAGAAGTTTGAGAAGCATAATGAATAGAAGAAGGAATATATTGAAAGATCACATACATCATCTCGGGATTCATTTTAGTTTTTTCTTCAAGAAAGATACATATGAAAATGACTAAAATGAGGAAAACTTACTTGATGTTTAGAAGGAAGAACTTACTAATAAACTATCATTTAGTAAAACTAAAATAGTAGGTTATTCATGTAGTCACAATAAGGATTCTAAGATAATATATAATTTGAATGATAAAATTGAGGAACTTACATGTAATTTCGAGGCCCACTACTGAATGTTCTAGTGGAGTTTTGAGAATTCCAGTTGCCCCATAGACCAACTCTATCCTTGGTACATGATTTTCCCTCACTCATGCACAATCAATTATCAACATTACCATAGATCATCCATCCAAATACTACTTAGATCGAAGCAAACTTAACCACATGTTCGTAGTGTTGGGATCCCTAAAAAGGAGGTGCTCCTTGGTGATATGGGTATTCCAATCATTCCTTTTAAGACCATTTTATTCCAAAATTCAAATCCTAGGTGTTACAATCTCCCATACTCTGACATTGACGTCCTCGTCAAGGTTAAGTATACTACAATCATTCTCCATATTAGTGTAGCCCCAGAATGGCCCATGTGCACCTAACCTTTGAACACATATGTCAATGCAAGGGTGCCTCCATCACCATGGATATCCCTTTACAACATGCCTGGACTGCATGGCTCAATATTGGTATGTTACATGCCCATGTGGGACCCACCAAATAGAGGGAAATTGGCTATGATACCAATTCGAATTCATATGCTCACTATTAAAGGTAGTGGTATTGTTTTGGAAATGAAATCTGACAACACAAAACACCACTACTCTCAGTTGTGTGCTTTGTCCTCACTCAGTAATATCCTAGGATCAACTACGACATCCCAGGATTTGAGGCCATAGATAAAATGATCTTAAAAATAATGATTGGAGTACCCATATGATGAAGGTGTATTTCTTTTTTAAGGATATAATCACTAAGAACTTTGTGATTAAGCATGCTCTGTCAAGATTAGTAGTTGGATGTATGACCTATCAGGAAGTTTATTTGGGGATGTGTGAGTGAGGACAAAGCACACATTTGAGACCAATGGGGGTTTTAGGGGACAACCATCATTCCTGATACTCTACTAGAATCTTATAGGGCAACACGAGTATTACATATTGAGTCAAATTGAATTCCTGACTAGTAGGTCGGGGCCTTATGGAAACGTGCCACACAATAATTATTTGGGTTAAGGCACGAGGAAAAGGCTATCTACTAAAGTGAGATGGAGCCACTCTTACGTTGGTAGTCGTGGATAGGAGTTGGGTGTGCATGGGGAATTTTGGATTTTCATTATAATGGGGAAGAGATTATGGGACCATATATTTGAGACTTGACGAGGATACCAAGAGTCTAAGTGGGGGGGATTGTAACATCCCCAGTTTTAAGCCTCAAACAGCATGATCTTAAAGAAATGATTGATTACTTATATCACCAATCTTCACCTCCTTTACATGGTTCCCAACACTAAGAATGTTTTGGTTAATCATACTCAACCTAATGTAATAGTAGGAGGGTTGACCTATCAGGAAGTGGATCCTTAGATGTGTGTGAGTTAGGAAAAAGCATGCAGTCAAGACTTGTGGACGTTTGTGGGGTACGCATCATTCGTGAAACTATATGAGATCCTTTGGTGATGGGCCTAGGAGTAGGGGCGTAAATGGATATGGGTATACCTGCATACCCTCAAATCCGTATCCACTAAACCCGTCATGGGTATAAATTTTTTTAACCATATAACCAATTACCCTTATATCCATGTACCCGCCTCTCACGGGGTAAGGTTATGCTTACGTATATACCCATACCCTGTATACCCATATACCCATTCAATTAAGTGTTTATGTAAATAATTTATATAAGAATGTAATGGTGCATATTGTAGACTGACAACTAGCTACTACACGGACCTTGTAATAGTAAATGTTTATATTAGAATGTAAGTTTCATATCATACCACTCACATCTAGCATATATAAGTACATTGTAATAGTAAAGTGAACAAATGCATTAATGCACTGTCATAGCCACACAAGCACATTTCATTAAATTGAGAAGGTTGTACATTCATCCTCTAATTTGATCCTCTCTCCTATGTGCCTTAAGTAATATTTCTCCAAACCCTACCCATTTAAGTGTGGTAGTTTGGTGTACTCGATATTTGTAGTGTATTATTGTAGCAAGTTTATCTATAACCATATACCCAAATACCCATCCATATACCCAGTGGTTATGAGGATGTGGTATGATGTGGGTATAGATTTTGACAAAGCGTGTATATACCCATACCCATACCCACTTAACTAAATGATTATGGTTATGGATATGACCATACCTGCACCATACCCTACCCATTTGCATCACTACCTGAGAGATAAAAATTGTATTAGAGCCAATTTCCCTCTAGTAGGTCGGGTTCGCATGGAATATGGAATGCTAGTCTTGAGTCGTATGGTCTGGGAATATTGTAAAGGGATATATGTATTGATGGGGCCACCCTTGTACTGCTAGTTACGATTGGGAGTTGGGTGTACTTGGGTCATTCTAGGTTAGCACTGGAGTGGGGAGGTAATATGACATGGTATAGTTGATCCTGGACAAGGACATTAACAGTCTAGGTGGGGAGATCACACCATCTAAGGATTTGAAGCCTCAGATTAATTATCTTAAAATAAATGATTCAACTAACCATATCACCAAGATGCAACACTTTTATAGGGATATCAGCACTAAAAATTGTGTGGTTATGTGTTATCAGTCTAAAGTAGAATTATAATGGTGACATTTAGGAAAATTGATCACGGTTGTGCATGAGTGTAGACAAAGCATGCACCTAAAGATAGTGGTGATTTGTGATGTGAATCATCATTCCTAAAAATGTACTAGATCACTAAGAAATGGGCCCAAAACTCACAAATGGTACTAGAGCTAGTTCCCCTCCAATAGGTGGGACCCATATAGACATGTTGTAGTACAGTCTTTAGCCATGCAATCCAGACATGAGGAAAGGGCTATCCGTTGTGGTGAGGTTAATCCCCCTTACATTGGATGTTGTGGATGGGAGATGTGTGTGCATGAGCCACTATGATTCTAGACAAAAATTGGAAATAAATTTTGAGGCCTTATATCTCAACCTTAATGAGTACATCCAGACTATAATGGGGGAAATTGTAACACCCTAGTATTTGAGGTCTGTGATAAAATTATCTTAAAGGGAATGATTGGACTACCCATAACACCAAGGCACACATCCTTTTCAAAGAGCCTATCACTAATAGATATTTAATTAAGAATTATTTGGTGAATGTAGTACTACGATAGGTGACTTGTCATGAAGTTATTCTTCAGCTATGCATGGGTGAGGAAACAACACACAACCAATGACAGTGGTGGTTTGTGGGGCCAATCATCATTCCTAAAACATTATTAAAGCCTTTGATAGTGGGCCCATGAATTATTGATTTAATCCATTAATTACAAGGAAGATGAATAGAAGTATTGTGATTGTGTTGAGACTATTTTGTAGTCAAACCTTTAGTAAAACCATCAAAGATAATGTTGCATATTATGTTTCCATGGATCTTCACATTTAGTTAACATGGTAATATGCATACAAAGTTTCCATAAATGGTTGAGATAGGAGGTTCAGAAGCAAAGGACAAGGTATTGGCAATGTAGGAGAGGTCATCTATCTCATGTGGTTTAATCTATTTAGGTGATTATTCCAACTGTGTCGACATCAAGGTCGCAACATTCTATAGACCAAGAAAGGACCATTTTCTTTGAAACAACATGAATGTATGGTATCTCTATAGTTATGACGTGTCTGATGATTTCAGTTGGAGTAGGTTCTACTCAAGTCCTAATTCAATAGATCATGGTATAATGATGGAAATAATTCACACGAGAGCATCACACAAACAACACTAGCTCCATCCACTATGAGAAAAAAGGTTAAGCACTAACTACATGATTGAAAATTCAATTAAAAAAATACATAAAAGTCACAAATATAAAGTGGCATTTCATTACATATTCTAGAGAGGTTTTCAAGAAATTTTTGACTAGAAGGAAATGACTAATTACATTCTTGCATTGTACACTTTCATGTAAAGATTGCAAATATTGTGATCAGTGGTACATATGCATCCAACCAAATACTTGGTCAAAAAAGTTGAGTATATGTAAAAGTTTTCCTCATGACCACCTTAACTAGATAACCTAGAAATCCATGTCAAAACATATTCAAATTGTGACCAAATAAATTTGGAAGTGTGACTGATGAAGGTTCAATCCAGACCATGTATACCTAGATACCTTAGGCATCAAAGTAAAGTAAACTTTGGTTATTCCCGAAGGTATATGTATCTTAGTAATATGCATAGCATTTTTTTTCTACAAGCCTACAAAGTGGACATGGACCTATGAATGTCTTATTTTCAAATTTTGGACCAAGAAATCTAATATTCTAGAAGAAGGTATTTTAGGAAGGTGTGCAAGTGTATAAGTACAACGTCGATAACCAGATCCAACCATGTCTACCACAATCAATCCCGGTTTACATCCATGAATAGTTTGTTGATGCCTTCTCTAGTTTTCCTCCATCACCATCCCTTTTGTCCTCACATCAATTTCCCCGCCCCCTTTGTCCCTTTCCCCTTTTCTCCTCCCAACAATTCCTTGATCCTACTCCCCTGAACAGTTTTGTGACCATCTCTCATGTATGTGATCCATTTCTCCTCAAATCTTCCATGCTCTCTGCCCCACCCCTCTATGCACCCTATAAACCTTTGTTTCCTCACTTCAATGTCATCTTTGATCTACTTATAACCCTAACCCCCATCCCTTATTTTCCCCTATTTCTATCCATTCCTTCGATTCTATGTCATCCCTGATCTAATGTATGCAAGTATCTCCAACTACACACCTCCTCTCCCCATCTTCCTCATCTTGTAATGCAATTGAGTCAGTGTTGAGGGGAATCAAAGAAAACGAAGCACACCTCTATCCAACCACTACCAAGTAGGAGATGCTTCTCAAGTTCATGGAGGATGTGCCCCTGCATACACATCCACCAAGTAGACATGCATCTCCAAGTGTCAAAGGTTATTCCTCTTTGTGACAGTGTTGGTGATCAGGATGTTATTTTATAGAAAGAATGGACATGCTCCATTAAGGTATCTAGCTTCCTGACTACTCAACTTCTTTCTTTGCATAAGCCAACTTGTTGTTTATTACTTTAAACATTGTGTTGAGCAATATTGTTATGACTTCTCTATTTGATGTCTCTAATTGAAAGGACACTAATGAATTCTTTTTTTTGGTGAGTAAAAGGAGATTCTTTATTCATCCTACTCACCATATGAAGTGTTAGGATCTAGGGTACTTACATTGCGATTAGAGAGATGAAAAGTAGTAGAGTCTCTACCATAATAGATAGGAAAGGGGAGGGAATGACCCACCGGGTCAGGAGGGGGAATTTATCAATAACTTCCCCTAAAGAATTTTTCAGGTGCTATTTTGCAAGAGAATATGCTAATGCATTCACTTTACGATTTACTTTATTAATTTGCACTTCCTCAAGAGTCTTCAAGCCTAGCTTTATTTGTCGAATCTAGGGTTGTTACCTCGGATAGCACTATGGTCTTCCTTCAATATCTTTCATGGTTTTACTGTTATCTATCTCTATAATGGCTTCAGAGAAATTTCTCTCCTACATTAGCTTCACAGCAGCTGCAATTGCTCTTTTTTTCACTTTCAGTACGGATGTTACTTTCACTATCCTAGCTATACCTCCTTGTCAGTTAAATGAGAATATGTGTACACATCATTAAGTCGCATGTTTCTCTTGACTTCTACATCTAGAATGTTGTCTCTTTGCATTGGCATGTTGCTTGTTTATGAACAAGTGTGTTACCCTGCTATTGTTTGCATGCCACCTCCTCTCCAATTGCTTTTCCCCTTTGCATGTCCTTCTTTCTATTGGTTCTAAATCTTAGGTCTCCATCATGAACCCAAACATAGTTCTCCTCCTTTTGATTCTTTCCTCATTTTGACAAGTAGAACCCCCAACAACTAGTTGCTCGTATGCCACCTTTTCCTCCAAACCCAAGCATGGCATGAAGATCCAAGCCCCTTCTTAGATTATTTATATTAGGACAAGATGTCTCTTTCATCTAAATCTATCATGAAAATTATATGCAATAGAGAATACTAAACCACTAAATAATAAATTGAAATTTGAACTGACCCATTCAAATTGTTGTAAAAAAATCATTAGCATCATTTTCTTTCATGATTTCCTAGATTATCTTACCACAACTAAATCTCCAACACATTTATATAATTTTGCACTTCCATGGAGAAGATGTTACATTCATTTATATTTATAAGGTGGCTTCTTGTTTCATGTTTTCATATAGGACCAACATAAAGGTTTATTTCCCACAAGACTACAATGACACCTTTTGATCCCACTTCAAAATGAGTAGTCCAACTTCTTGTAGATTGTTTATATGATATAGTAGTAAATATATGCTACACCAAACAATACTCTAGGATTGAAGGCTCAGTAGACTTAATTGTTTAGAGAATCAAAAGTTGAGGCTCTTATCCTCACAATTCCTATGATTAAAAAAACTTCCCACTTCTCTTGATATTGGGCCCCACTCATCGAGCCTCATCCTTTTTAACATGTAAATCTAATCAGCAAACTTCATTATGTTTTGTGATCATTGTTGTGCATTCTTCCAATAAGAGGTTTGGATATCCTACCCGCAAAGTATATCTACATAATAATTTGTCACATTTTTGTATGTTATTCAATGCATGTCTTTGTGATTTATCTCATATGATATCTTCTACCATATATAGATCTTTTAGTATGGTCAATAGATCATTGAATTTCAAGGTGTTTTGTGTTTTCATAACATAATAACATAAAGAGTAAAATGTTGCCAAAGTATTTTCTTAATCTATTGACACTTGTCTATCTTTCTACACTCTTAAGAATTTTTTTTGAATACATGTAGTAAGTGAAAATATCCTCAGGTACACACTAATGCACATTATATTTTTCCATACTGTTTGGTATTGATATCTCACACACAAAAAATATATTGTTGTCTATTCTTAGAATTAAATGATTAGATTTTTACAAGTAACAAGTTAATCACACATAAGGATAATTAAGTTTACACACTCATTTTTTACGTTATATCATGTGGTTAGATGGTACTAATTTAAATTTAAAATTATATTCTTGTATATCTCAAAATAAGGAAGGATACCAATGTGACTGTCATATAATTGGTAGGACTATGTATTTCATTCTATACAGGAATTAAAATCAATTTTCATGCTCAAGTTGAACCTATAGAGACAAATTCTAGCATTCACATCAATAAAAATAGTGGTGTTTCTTAATATCACTGTAAAACATTTTCTATGAACATGCACAAAGTTGAATTAATTAGGAAAATAATTTCTTAACCACCCACATTGTATGTAGATTCATATAAGGGAGCAAGATGAAACCCCTTAGGTGATATCGGGGAAATGATGGGTTGGTATATATAGAAATACAGGTAAGTTGTCAAGATCATAGGGGGGTTGTGGTAACAAAAGTATATGGAAGTTGAGGCAAGGATGCAAGATTGGTAGAGGTGCAAGGGGTTGGTGTTTTCATTGTTGTCGGGATTGAGCTAAATGGCTAGAAACATGTTGCATCATTTGATAGGATGTCATTAGAGGGAAGTGGTAGCATACATAAGAAGAGTTGGGGCTCGATTAGGTTCTGAAACCTGGTGGTATGCACCAGATCTTGACCCTTGATGATCCACGAGATTTAGGGAAACTATCTTTTTCTTTGTTTATGGTTATCACTTCAGAGCAACTATTTGTGTTGGTAGTTTCTTCCTTTATTTACTATCATTTTTTAGTTTGAGTCCATTTTATTATCACTATATTATTAGTTTCTATAGTCTAATCATGCATCCTCTATAGTTCATCACTTCTGAACTTTTGGTTAAAGCAAAAAAGATATTTTATTTGGGAAGTCAGGAGGTTGAACTTGGTAGGACTCCTACCATTATAGAAAGGGAAGGGGATAAGGTGACCCACATGGTCGATGGGAGGATCCGTATAAATATGGTCGTTCTTGTGGTTTTTGAGATGGTGTTTAGCTAGAGAGTCCGCCAGAGCAATACTCTCTCTAGGTAGATTTAGGATACTCACATCATCCATGTCTTTTAGATCTTTTTTAATAGTCTACAACAGGAAAGATAGGCAGGATAGCTCATAATCAATCCTTTAATGGTTGTAATAGATTTGGCACTATCGGTGATAATAGTGATTGGATCTTGTCGGTTACCTCTTTGGGTCTGTAGAGAGACTGTGTTTGTATAATGTTTGCAACACCCCACTCCATTTCCCATCCTTGTTAATGGTTATGGTAGCTAATGTAGCTTTGTCACCTTTGACCGCTGCATCCACCACAAGAATCGTCCATCCCCTCAGGTCATTGGGATAGATTTGATGCTCATTTGGAGAGTTCCACATGGATTTGTACTTCTTATGCCTCCCGGTGACTATTGTCTTACAAAGGGTATCGATCTGGATGATTTGCCTGTCAGTGCACATGTTGACGTTCTCAAAGACAGTGGTGTTTCTTGCCTACCAAATGGTCTTGCACGTAGCAATGACTTTAGATATGTCATCATTCTTTCTGTGTAGGTGCTTTGTCAATCACATTTTAATATTCAAAGCATGTTGATCATCAGAGTAGGTTGAAGTATTGAGTTTATTCCACTCTTCTATTATTGCTACCAGCAAGAATTTGCAATATGAATGTCACTATAAATTTTTCAATATGAATGTCATCATTAAATTTTCTAACTGTTTTCACCACCCTTACTTGATTATCCTTTCATATGGTCGCACAAACACTTTTTTGGGCACTTGTTCTAGACAATATTCAACAATAACATTATCTTGTGTTTATTTAAATTTTCTTGTTCACCATATCAATAAGAAAATATCTAATTTCTATGATATATATTTTTTCCTTTCCTATTATATAATTTTTATCTTGTATGCATTGCGGTTTTAAAAAGGATACAACTACATATATATTGTTGTAATGCATGCAAAATATGTTGTGTATCTGAAAGGCTATATTACATGATGTGTATCTGAAGGCATAATTATAATGTTGTTAAAAAAATGGTGATTTATTCATCCCATCACCACGGTTAGGGCCTTCGGCCTTTCAGTCGTACAACCTCAACTTGACCAGCTTAGATGGCACATCTTTGGCAAATTACAGCATTTTTGGAGTTCCTATGTTAGTCAATTTTTTCAAATATGAAGTTCACTTGAAATAGTAGTTGACTTTTGTTCTGTATTACCATTCACATAACTAGTGAAATTGTGGTCATAGTTTAGTTGTTGAATTGTATCCAATGTTGTACATATATGTAACTAATACTCTATGAACAATTGTATGGTTTTTCTATTATTATATAAATGATAAATTGAAAATGAATTAATTGTGTCTTACTAGAAACAAGCTATGTAGATCCAAATATGTGATTACCCTGATTTTGGGGTTTAGATACATTATGGTATTGGAGGAACATGCATGCTTAATAGATGACAAATACAAAATTGAGGAATTGTTAACTCAGTTATGGACAATTTCACCCTAATTAGGTCATTTGATATATGATAGAGAACTGTAGTGCCTAATTGAATTCAGTTATACATGAATAGCCTTTATTACTCAAATGAGTATTTATGAGACAAAACATCCAATTAGAGACCTATTTGACAGGTGAAGGATCCTTCATAGGAATTTATTAAGGTATTCTACTAATATTATATGTCATACTAGGCATAGAGAAAGAGCAATTGATAATGAAGGCATGGTTAAAAGTTTCATAACCGTTGAATGATCGATGTGAGTGATATTAATGGTTGAGTTTTGATTAAATGAATAAGGTTTAAATTATTTAGACCTAGGTTTGATTTCCTTATCACGCAGCCAACTCACTAACAAATGGATGCGACTCTAATATTTGTCACTTGGCTGGGTGAGGTGGCATCTTAGTGGCCTGGGGATAGATACAATGAGTTGACGATTGTCACCCACCTCCATTTCAAGCAGAACAACTAGTGTCTAGGAGACCAAGTCATGAGGAGTAACGAGGAGGTTGTTAGAAGTTTAAGCAAGATCTTTGGATCCACCATGCCACCAACATCTAACCAACACCCCTCAGACCTGGCTTATGAGATATGATCGTAATGAGGGACATCATCACCGTCGACCTCCTCTTCCTTCTCCTTTCCCCATTGCTTCCAGTAGTAAACAACCCTAGAGATGGAGAAATTGCTGCTTCTCGCCTACCTGACCTATCTAGAATGGAGGGTCAGCGACAGTATGTGGAGGTTCCAATGTATCTGACTCTCACAAAGCCTTACAACTAGGAGGCTTATTCCTCCTGTGATCCATAGTCGGAGATCCTATGTCCATCATAGATCCCAACACCTGCTATCTGCTACCACATCCCCTTACACCTCTTGCTGGGACAGGGTGTCGACAAAGGAGGAACTCTTCTCGTGAGATTTCTAGAAGGGGAAGAGCACCACCGCAACCTTGCAAGGTCGTAGGATGATTTAGAAAGATCTATAGGAGTCTGAAGCTTGCTGATGAACTCGATTTTCTACCTGGGGAAGATTTGAAGGTTGGGGTCATGGATACCAGTCTTGCCACCACCTGGGAATTAATGGTTGGAGTCTATGGGACCAAGACGAAGCTCCCTGTGTTGAGATTGATGGGCAAACACCTCTGACAAACAGAAGCCTCTTTTCCGCTGTCTAACTGATGATTGCTTCTGGAATAGAGGGTGAGCGGGAGGTTGATCTCCATCTCGCTATCAGTCATTATCGATGTAGGGCTTCATTCTACATTGAATCCAAAAAAATCGTGATCCTTAATGACGGAAGCCTGGAGCTTGATGGAGAGCTCGTCGAACCTAGACCTCGTGGAGGCAGAAGACAAGACCCGCCGTTGCGAATGTGGGGCTTGAGGGTGAGCGGGGCGATCTGTGAAAATGAACCAGCGACAGGTCACTGGTACCCAAAAAGAGGGCCACACCCCACCTTGTCGAACTGGATGGACGCTCCAGATCCACTTGGTCTGCAAATCTGACGGTCTTGTTGATGCAATAAGGTAAATCTTTATCTAAAATCCAGGAAATACCCATATCTTGCAATATACATAACAAATAGCTCCCTTGCCCTATAAATACCAAAAAAATATCCTTGGACTCAGAAAAATTCCTACTTTATTATATGACCCTTAGATCATACCTTTGAAGAAATATTATTGTGATTTTCCATTTATAAAATGATGCTTCTTTCAAGATTATTTAAATAGTATAATTAGCATATAGTGGCCATAAAACTTGGAAATATTACTCTTGAACACTAATATCGTTTGGATACTAAATACAACCTTTTATATTAATGAAATGTCCAAATACTAGGTCTTTTGATATTATAATGGAATTAGATGCTTTTAACGTCATATTAATTCTCGAAAATAGACCAATCATCAGAAAAATATGAAAATTGTACCATACCTTAATACTGACTTTTAGATTAGTATAAAAATATTAGAAACCAATTAAGGTCTATTTGAACCTAGGTTTGACCAAAATCCTGAACAGAACTTAAATACCACTAATAATGGTGAACTCGTATTAATGATGATTAATTTCTATTAATCAGGTGATGACCAGATTGTTTGGATGATCAAGGATGGCTATGATTCTCTGAACTAAGGTATGTGGTCTTAGAAGTATAAAACTAGATTTCTTGGTTGCTTATGATATGTAATATCATGAATGCTATTATTTGGATATTCATTGCTTGGTTGAACTATTATGAGTTATACTTCGCCAAAATCTAATATAACATAAAAGGATGTGGATGGGTTGTAGCTACTAGTGCACCTAGCCCGGTATGGATGTATGTTGCCTAACATGGATGTATGATGCTTTGGCCCATGTTAGATGTATGATGATATAATTTTTGCCCATACTAGATGTAAGTCAAATGCAGATAAGTGTAGTACAACCGCATCAAATAACTGTAATAAAAAGGATGTTTACCTGATTTTCACCTTAAGAAATGGTTTTTCTCTCTTTCTTCTTTCTTCAAGTATTTTCCTTTATGCAACATTACTATTGTATCTTTTACCACGTGCCAACTTTTGTTGATTCGTTTGTTTCACGTATGTTTTAGGTTCAGAGATAGCATGGGAGAAAAAGAATAGGGTGTGAGCAAGTTGTTCAGGTTACCTATTGTCTAGGATCCTGATTAGCATACATGTTCATAGATTGTAGAATTTTCATTCAATATGTAAATGTAAATCATTTTGTAATAATTCATATTGTATAAATATACATGTTGAATGTTGAGTATGTTTTGGTTTTATGTTCATGTATGCGTATTGTGCTTCCGCATCGCTCTCTAAAACAATTAGTTAACATTTTTGGGTTTGTCTTCTCGGGCCTTCTAAGTCTCAAGACGGCAGAATCTGGGGATGTTACAGTTGGTATCATAGCATGAACAATATCTACACCTAGCAATTGCTCACCATGAAACATAAAACTAAATTTCACCTCTCACTTTAAATCTTAGAAACTTAGTAAGTTGTTGTATAGGAATAAGGTTTGACTTAGCCTCTAAGTTAGAACCTAGATGTTCGAGAACTAGGTTTAGACAAGTGTTTGAAACCCTTTCCATATAGAGATCATATGTATTGGGTAGCTACATTATTCTACATCTTGTTCTCACCATTTCACTAGGTGACATAGCACTAGACTGTCTACTGTGTGTGGGACACTCGATTTTGCTGATTTGGTTTTGTTTTCCAATCGGCTCGAACCTTGATAGTTTTCTCTAACATATTCTTTCTCAGAGAAAAATTATAAATATTTTATTATATATATGTAAATATAAAAATGTGTCCCTCACACTAGAGAGTAGTTAGTGTTCATGCGACCTAAGTGAAAGGAAGTGACATCAATCTAGAAGAGAAAGTAGTCTAGATTAGATGTCTAGAGTCTTATCAGATATTTTGATGGTTAGAGTAGATGATATATTGATAGATGGTATAAGCAAGGATGATTAATATAAGTTTGATACTGATGATATATGTTGTGTTATATTGGTTCAAGTTGTATATGAGTTCTGATCCATTTCAAAGAAATATGAGCGAAGTCTTGATAATGAAAGTATGTAGGTTTTCCCACTTAAGATGAGCTAAGTTTAAGATAAAGTTGAATATGCATGAGCCTCAAGCTCTTTTAAAAAGGAGGACCTCAAGTGTTAGGACAAGATATGTGGTGAACTCCAGAGAGAGTGATACCCACAAGGAGAGGGTCATAGGACCTATCCTACCATATGAAAAATATGAGATATATGTGAAATGATGTGTCCTAAGATGGATTACTCCTGAGTAGATGAGTTGAGTCCTTTTGCATAATTCAATCCTATATGTGAGAGTTGGGTAAAAAAAATGATGATGAGTGGGTGACTCATAATGAGAAATTCAATCCTTTGACTAATTTAGGTTCCAGCTTGAGTGACTTAAGCTGGTGAAGTTCATCATTAGCTGCAAGTGAGCTAATATATGGAACTCTGGTTCTAAGAGTAGAGTACCTTGTGCATGAGATACTAATACACGTTGATCCTTCTTCTTCTTCTTCTTCTCTTTCACTATATATGATGTTGGAAACCTCACTTGATCTATATAGATGATTTATATATGAGGAGTCACTCGTATAAGCTTGACCAATTCAATATTCTCATCCTATATCATACATCTAATATCCAAGTTTGAAATCATGATAAGCTTGATTTAATATATTATCTTTCCCTTCATTTCATAAAAGATATAAATTTGGAATTTTGTGCTTGAAATAGATATATCTTTATATCATAAAGTACATGATCACAAAATATAGTGGTTAATATCGATCCTTCTGGATCTATGCTTCTTAGTGATAACTCACACTATAGGGTGAAACCCTAATTTAACAACATGTGAGTAAGCCCTTCCCAAGAAATGAAATCCTAGCATGAAATGGATTCCTTCTAATTAGTATGAACAAACCTTTATCCTTAAGGTACTAGGATGTATGTAAATCCTAAAAATATGAGAGTGTCATGCTATGACTAGGACACTAAGTGATATTTAAATATTTATATGGTAAGGGTGGGTACACCCTAGATGCTTAAAATTCTAAGATAACGATTTAGGGTGTATGCATAACTATGATAACCTTGACACCTTAAAATGGTGACCTAGAGAATCTAGAAACTCCTTGAGATCACATTAAGTATGAAACTAGTTGAATTTCAAGGAAGGAATTCAATATAAGGTGGGGTGAATGTGATGACCCTGATTTTGGGGTTTAGATACAATATGTTATTGGAGGAACATGCATGCTTAATAGATGAAAAATACCAAATTGAGGAATTTTTAACTTATTTATGGACAGTTTCACCCTAATTAGGTCATTTGATATATGATAGAGAACTATAGTGCCTAATTGAATTCAATTATACATGAATAGCCTTTATTACTCAACTAAGTATTTATGAGACAAAACAACCAATTAGAGACCTATTTTACAGGTTAAGGATCCTTCAGAGGAATTTATTAAGGTATTCAACTAATATTATATGTGGCTCATACTAGGCATAGAGAAAGACCAATTGATAATGAAGGCATGGTTAAAAGTTTCATAACTGTTGAATGATCCATGTGAGTGATATTGATGGTTGAGTTTTGATTAAATGAATAAGGTTTAAATTATTTAGACCTAGGTTTGATTTCCTTATCACACAGCCAACTCACTAACAAATGGATGCGACTCTAATATTTGTCACTTGGCTGGGTGAGGTGGCATCTTAGTGGCCTGGGGATAGATCCAATGAGTTGACGATTTTCACCCACCTCCGTTTCAAGCGGATCGACTAGTGTCTAGGAGACCAAGTCATGAGGAGTAACGAGGAGGTTGTTAGAAGTTTAAGTAAGATCTCTGGATCCACCATGCCACCAACATCTAACCAAAACCCCTTAGACCTGGCTTGTGAGATATGATCGTAATGAGGGACATCATCACCCTTGACCTCCTCTTCCTTCTCCTTTCCCCATTTCTTCCAGTAGTAGACAACCCTAGAGATGGAGAAATTGTTGCTTCTTGCCTACCTGACCTATCTAGAATGGAGGGCCGTCGACAATATGTGGAGGTTCTAATGAATCTGACTCTCACAAAGCCACACAACTAGGAGGCTTATTCCTCCTGTGATCCATAGTCGGAGCTCCTATGTCCATCATAGATCCCAACACCTGCAATTTGCTACCACATCCCCTTTCACCTCTTGCTGGGATGGGGTGTCGACGAAGGAGGAGGTCTTCTCCTGAGATTTCTAGAAGGGGAAGAGCACCACCGCAACCTTGGAAGGTCGTAGGATGATTGAGAAAGATATGTATGAGTATGAAGCTTGTTGATGAACCCGATTTTCTGCCTGCGGAAGATTCGAAGGTTGGGGTCATGGATACCGGTCTAACCACCACCTGGGAATGAATTGTTGGAGTCTATGGGACTAATACGGAGCTCCCTGTGTTGAGATTAATGGGAAAACACCTCTGACAAACAAAAGCCTCTTTTCTGCCGTCCAACTGATGGTAGCTTCCGGAATAGAGGGTAAGCGGGAGGTTGATCCCCATCTCGCCATCAGTCATCACCGATGTAGGGTTTCATTCTACATTGAACCCAAATAAATCGTGATCCTCAATGACGGAAGCCTGGAGCTCGATGGAGAGCTCGTCCAACCTAGACCTCGCGGAGGCGGAAGACAGGACCCGCCGTTGCGAACGCAGGGCTTGAGGGCGAGCGGGGTGATCTATGAAAATGAACCAGTGACTGGTTACTGGTAGCCAAATAGAGGGCCGCACCCCCACCTTGTTGAACTGGATGGATGCTCCAGATCCACTTGGACTGCAAATCTGACGGTATTGTTGATGCAATAAGGTAAATCTTTATCTAAAGTCTAGGAAATACCCATATCATGCAATATACATAACAAATAGCTCCCTTGGCCTATAAATACCCAAAAAATATCCTTAGACTCAGAAAAATGCCTAGTTTATTATATGACCCTTAGATCATACCTTTGAAGCAATATTATTATGATTTTACATATATAAAATGATGCTTCATTTAAGATTATTTAAATAGTATAATTATCATATAGTGGCCATAAAACCTGGAAATATTACTTTTGAACACTAATATCATTTGGATACTAAATACAACCTTTGATATTAATGAAATGTCCAAATACTAGGTCTTTTGATATTATAATGGAATTAGATGCTTTTAACGTCATATTAATTCTAGAAAATAGACCAATCATCAGAAAATATGAAAATCGTACCAGACCTTAATAATGACTTTTAGATCAGTATAAAAATATTAGAAACCAGTTAAGGTCTATTTGAACCTAGGTTTGACCAAAATCCTGAACATAACTTAAATACCACTAATAATGGTGAACTCATATTAATGATGATTAATTTCTATTAATCAGGTGATGACCAGATTGTCTGGATGATCAAGGATGGCTATGATTCTCTGAACTAAGGTATGTGGTCTTATAAGTATAAGACTAGATTTCTTGGTTGCTTATGATATGTAATATCATGAATGCTATTATTTGGATATTCATTGCTTGGTTGAACTATTATGAGTTATACTTCGCCAAAATCTAATATAACATAAAAGGATGTGGATGGGTTGTAGCTACTAGTGCACCTAGCCCGGTATGGATGTATGTGCCTAACATGGATGTATGATGCTTTGGCCCATGTTAGAAGTATGATGATATAATTTTTTCCCATACTGGATGTAAGTCAATTGTAGATAAGTGTAGTACAAGCGCATCAAATAAATGTAATAAAAAGGATGTTTACCTGATTTTTGCCTTAAGAAATGGTTTTTCTCTCTTTCTTCTTTCTTCAAGTATTTTCCTTTATGCAACCTTACTAGTGTATCTTTTACCACGTACCAACTTTTGTTGATTCGTTTTTTTCACGTATGTTTTAGGTTCAGAGATAGCATGGGAGAAAAAGAACAGGGTGTGAGCAAGTTGTTCAGGTTACCTATTGTCTAGGATCTTGATTGGCATACATTTTCATAGTTTGTAGAATTTTCATTCAATATGTAAATGTAAATCATTTTGTAATAATTCATATTGGATTAATATACATGTTGAATGTTGAGTATGTTATGGTTGTATGTTCATGTATGCATATTGTTCTTCCGCATCGCTCTCTGAAACAATTAGTTAACGTTTTTGGGTTTGTCTTCTCGGGCCTTCTATGTCTCGAGACGGCAGAATTCGGGGACGTTACAAAATATGACCTTATTATTGATATCAGATTGCAATAATTATTGGTAAATATAACCTTGTGATGTATATACATGGTAAGGCGACAAATATAGTTGTAGGTGATGTTGATTTTAGGTTTAAATTTATAGAAAAAAACTTACTATTAGTTTTTTTATTGCTACATGTGTTGTTGTAGCAAAAAAGGGGCTACCAAAAAATGACTGTCTATAATTACCCAGAGGCTTTTAGATGGCTACAGAAATTTTTTTAGCTTGTCTGCTAGTTTCTAAAAGATTCACGGTGGCCCACTGTATATTTTTTATAGTGGTTGCTAGGTATAGCCAAAAGAATGATCATAAACCTAAGATTGACAAAACGGTACCCATGCAGGAGAGTGATGTTAAAAAAAAATTTACTCGATTGTAATAAAAAGAAAGACGACTAAACCCAACATAGTTCATCATTGGAGATATTCAATCATTGTAGAAAAGTTTTTCTTCCTTTCTCTTTTTCTCATGTTAGGTGTTCGGCTAATAGAATGAAACATTGTGTTTCTGGTCTTCCATGTACTAGAAGATGACACGTCTTAAGCACATGCAACACATTTGATACAAAAGAAAACTCAAAGAGTCAACACATCAATTTCCAAACCTAATCAAACTCAAACTTTACTTGGATCGACATAACTAAAACTCATGGCTAGTATTTTCTCTAAGTTCATAATTAATATTGATAATAATGTACATAAAAATATATAAAAGAAAACAAGTTGATTAATAATCAGTTCATTATTAAAATTACTTCTCATCTCCTTCTATACCGTGTTCCTAGTAAATGCTAAAACAAAAATATAAAAAGCAGAAAGAAAATTAAGTCAGCAATGTGAAACACAACGACTGAAACCAAATTAACCAATGCTAATAATAATGCATCAATTGTGTGTATCTCCTTCAGCTACATTTTCCAAATCTAAAGATTTTCGTCAACATCTTGTCACAATTTATAACCTATGTCCATATTTTTCACATATTGTCATGTCAAATATAAACAAATAAATTATAGTGATAGAAATGCTAGATGGAAATAATGAAAATACTTAGAAACATAATAAATTGTACTACCATATAGCTATATTATTTTTGTAGAAGATAATATTACATTGTAGATTATTTTTTGGTTGTTGTGGTGGTTGTTTTTTACAAAGTTGTTGGTTCAATGAGATGCTTAATATCTCCCAGTGATTTCACCCTAGAAAGGGCGACATATAATTGGCTATGAGAAAAAACAAAGTTAGGCAAATATATTCCAACGTTCTCTAAAGTTTTTCGTTGTGTCTATTGATTGTAATTACAAAACATAATTGAACTAAAAATTGTACTCTTTTGAATCAAAATGGTAACTTTTCATGTTCCTTTGGCATCAATTAAATTCTCAGAATGAATTTATTTTATCCTTTTTTATGTTGAATTGCTATTTCAACATCAATAATGTTCAGATTGAAGCTTTTACAAATAAGTTTTGTCTCGTTACAAAGACCAACAATTAATTGGTACATGACAACTCTCATGGTATCTCGTAGCTCTAGCGATTTCACGATCACCTAGGTCTTCCCCTGCGTGACAGTTGTCGGTTAGGGGAGGGGGCTTCTAGCTACCGGTGTGCATCGCCCCTTCTCCCCCTAGGCCCTTTCCTCACCCGTCGTGCTTGGTTCATCCTTGGTGGAGCCCTCGCCTGGTCTCCTGCGGGGTTTCAAACCCTAGCAGTGTCGATTTTCGCAGATCACATGGTCAGGATCTTCGACGGTGCTAGTTCTTTTGGAGGCATCTTCAATTCTGGTTGAGGCTCTCTGGTATCTGGGTGTGCTCTGCTTCTCCGTCCCTGGCCTCTGCGAAGCTCAGGCGTGGTTTTTCCCCTTTGAGCCTGGTTGCGGTGAGTTCCTCCCTTCTTATATTTTCCTTTGTTTTGTGTTTGTGTCTTTGTGGTCACGGCTGGCTTTGGCCTGGCAGGGCTTAGGGTTTCCTCAATGGATATCTTGCAGGTGCTTGAGGATTTTCAGGGGTTCTCGACTGGTGAAGGACAACTCCTATTTTTCTTGTCTCCTTTTTTTCTTGAGCTTAGTCTTGAGTGGGGGGAAGGCGACAGATTGGTTGTGGTGGTGGGGGTTTCCCCTAGTAGTCCTCCCTCTTTTCCTTTCACTTATCTCTTGTTGCGCTGGTTGTACTGTGGTTTTTGTGCTATCTGGATTTCACCGGCCTCTGCTCTTGCTGTCGTCTATCTGTTTGTTTTATTTCCTTTTTGTTGATGTTGTCGTGTGTGTTGTGTTTTGTTTCTTAGTGTTTGTTCTTTCATGTTTTCTCTAGACAAGTCTTTCTTTCTTAATCCTTGTCCCGTCTTATGGTGTCTTAGTAGTGGTCTTGCTCTACTAGTCAGTCTATGGAAAGGTTATGGTGCCTATCAAGACTTTTGTTCCAGTGATTTCGGTTTCAGTAGATGGAGTTTCGTCTATACAAGTAATACCTTTAATCGTGGAAGAATTCCGCTTGAAAGCTACTTGGTCCAGCTTGTTGGGGAGGAATTCAGGCAGAAGTGTCACCTTTTTATCTGATTAAACTTGTATAACATTTGTATACCTCTTTCTACTAGGATTCTAACTTTACTTGTATCTTTTATCTTTGTAGTTGTTGTATGGCCCTTTTAATATGATGACTATGTTTTCCTTCAAAAAAAAGGACCAACAAAAGGGTCTATGTTTCTCTATAACATAAATGGACAATTCTCTTTCATGATCAATTCATGAGGTAGAAGGTCAGAAAGAGTCAAAGAATGATAAAATTCATTCTCTTGAAATTGATTTTATTTTATCAATCGTTGAATAAAATATGAAGTATTTGTTTTCACCAGGGAACATCTTAATCAACAGATCAATTATTTCACCAACAAACTATTCTTTTATGGTCAAAATTGCATGATTTTCCAAAGAATATAAGTTATCTTCATCATCCATAAGCCCAGGGAAAATTTTACGTACTAATTCATGCTTAGAAGATGTTTCATCAGTGGATGGGATGACCATGTTCTTAGGAACTTCAATGTTGTCACCAACTATAGGTTCTTTAGTGGAAATTCCAACTTGAAGCAAAAATTCACTAAACAATGGATTTACTGTAGTACTCATATTTTCTTTTAATTTTAAATTTTCAACATATTTTCATAGTGTGAAGTTCACAAAACTTGCCATATTGTTTTTTCTTTCCATCTTTCTGGCACGGCAAGAAGAATTTGTATGAAGTCGCCAACAAATACAAACTTCTCCTCTACAAAGTAATGTGTCAGTTATTATATCTTGCAATAAAGATATAATGATTCCATTGTTTATTTTTTTGGCCATGGACACCTCATGCCAAACTATAAGCATAGTTTTTTGAAGGAACTACTCCTAACTAATTTGCTTTGAAATATTGTATATTTCCTATTCTTTTATGTTTAATGGCATTCTAAACCTTGAATTTGCAGTAGGTCCACATGATAGTAAAAATGCAGCAACCCCAGAGGATTCAACTGCAAGTGTTATTTGATCGCATCATCTTACTTTAGCAAGAAAAGTACGATATGGAAATTTTTTTGTTTCCCCTATACCATAAATGAAAAAAATTCCTTATTTTCCATTGTTCAGCCTATACATAATAATTCTATGAGGACAACTTTGATCCTAATTTAGTTGTAAAATTGTCAAGATATATTAATCAAATACATCCATCTTCATTTCTTCTTCCATTTCCTTATGTAAATTTTCATGTTTATCTTAAACAATATATTGCTAGTTAAAGTATGTTAAACTTTTCACCATGGAATCTAAGAAAATACTAATATCCTTCAAAGTATTTTTATGAACATTGGTACAATCTAAATCATTAGTATCATAAAATTTCTCAAATGATTTTTTAACTTCTCCCATAGTTATGTAGGACTAATCGAAGACTAACAGACAATTATAGTTGTAAACAACTACCGCAAATGTTTTCAGTTATTTCGAAAGGTTGTATTCTTTTGTGTAAGTTAGGCTTTTTTGAATTGATAGAGTCTTAGATTCAACATAGAGACCGACATTAGAAATATTGTAAAGCATACAACTAACCTGAAATCTTGTAGCAATTTAGAATACATCCTTTACTACCCAAATTAGATTATTATTTAATTTAGTTAATGTCCATCTTTGTCTACATATAACTCACTCTCTTGCAATGTGTTCTTTGACTGTATAAACTAATATTTCTAGAACTAATAATAAAGAAATTACTTCTCTTAACTAAAATGAACTTAGTACCTAGCATTATAACATATATATGTAAAATTCTATAAACATCTTAATATATTTATTTATTATTCCAGTAATCATCTCTGGTTAACAGACTAAAAGCATATTGCTTCTTTTTTGTTACATAGTTGTCACTCTTCATGTGAGCAAAGAGACCACAGGAATGTCGAGCAAAATCTGAGCAGACAGACAACCTCCTAGGTTTAACAGGCAGACACAAACCACATATGGTCTTTTCTATAGAGTTAGTAAGATTCCTATCTAATGGATGATGGTGTCCTTTTAATCAGTGGAATAATTAGCAGAGTTCAATATGAACCACTAAATGAATGAAATATTAGCCGTTTTTGTAACAAGGAATTTACACACGGCACATAGACATACAGCTGAAAATGAATATTTTTATTTTAGCTCCACTAATAATTGTAGCGTACTAGGTCATATTACAGACATCAACACGTCTTACATTTATTCGTATGTAGAACTTTATTTCATAACAAAAGCAGTAAACCAGTGACAAATTATTTAACGTTTTATTTCTGCTCATTCATTTCTCCATGGATAGATGTGAAGTAGACTAGATCAGCCGGCTGTTGGTACGGTGGTCACCCACCCGTTTGCGGATACCTCGATTACCACCCTTTCGCAATCAAATATCCTAGTGACGCCCTCCCCTGGAGGGATAATAATCGCTCGCACAGCAGGATTCTCCCTCTCGATTATGGCCTTTGCCTCCAAACCCCTACGACCGACTAGTTCGGGCCAAGCATTTTTCCCTGCATAGCAAGAACAATAATTACAATAAGACGATCCAATCTTCAGCAGCACTAAAAAATATAATGGTGGTGCTGATCTTAACAAAATGGGAATGATACCAGGACAGTCAGACATCTCGGTTACTTCGGTTTTCCTTGGCACTCGTTGGGCTTGCTTTGTACAGATGATTTTCTTGGGGAAAGCATGTGCGAAGTATTTATAACAAGAGATCGGAAGATGCTTGGATTCTTCATAAGTAGGGATTAAAATAATGGAGCGAGTTATACGATTTGGCCTTGTCCGCTCAGGTTATGATTGGCATAGAGACTACGTCCTCCATTCTTAATTACGACTGTATCCCGGCAGCCAGCCGGCCCACCCGCGCCCTGCTTCCTCGATCATTCCCTGCCCCCAATCCATATTAAATGACAACGACTTGGCAGCAGCCCCTGCCCTCTCCACCTAACCCCTTCAGCATGGTAACAAAACATTAACACTCAAATCCCTAAAAACCAATTATTATAGTTTACATGTTGCAGATGTCGAATTCCAAAATCTAATTCTAAACTCTATTCGAAATAACGGCTAATGACACATAAAGGCGTCTGGAAAGCTGGGCATGGAAATAAAAAGTTCAATGTTTCTTATAGCTTTTCCAAATAACCCACTTCTTATATAGCGATTTGCTTATATAATGGAATGAACAAAGGAAAGCATTTGTAGTGCATCAAGGCTAACATAATTATATGTATATACTCGTCAATGTTCAATCATTATATCTAGAAAATAAATCTTTCAACATATACAAATACAAACATTTAAAACAACTTTTAGTACTCTATGATTAGGTGCACACAGATTACTATTTTCTCCAATATATGATTCATGCAATATATTTATAAAGGGACAATAATTAGAAACAAGATAAATTCTATAGAGCATTGAAGTGATATTATATATATATATATATATATATATATATATGTAAGTATATATATATAAGTATATATATATAAATATGGGATTAAGAGAGAAATATTTCTCTCCCCCTCTCCCATAATCTGTGGCGGAGGCCGGACGCCCAAGAGGGTGATAAATCAAGAGATGCTTCTCCGTGTGGTTTCAAACCCGGGTCCCTTCATTGGGGACCAGCGGAATTCGCCAACTGGGCTATTCCCTTACGGCGTATGTATATATATATATATATATACATACAGAGAGATAATATATATATATGTGTGTGTGTATATATATGTATATATGTATGTATATATATATGTATTCTAGCCTGACTCTCTCTCTATATATATATATATAGACACACACACATCTATGTATTCGTGCGATCCTTACACTCGAGTGTATTCTAGCCTGACTCTACACATATGAGTTAGGCTAGAATACACTCGAGTGTATCCGGAGCGGAATACACTCAAGTAGTTTTTCATGATGCAATATTTTTGTAAAAATTTAATCCGATGATCTTCTTAAACGTCTCGTGAACAACTCATACGCAAAATTTGAGCACATTTGGATATGTATTGCTCATGTTATGCAGACCGCAAAAATTATACATTTCAAATTAGTTTCACGCGTTGATTTTGTTGCCCTTGGATGAGTGACTTACGCTCATCCAAATGGGCTCAAAATTTGTATGGAGCCTAGTTATAGTATGACGGTGAATATCAACAGTTTACATTTTGTAAAAATTAGTCTTAATATGCAAACACACTTGAGTGTATTCGTGCGATCCGTACACTCGAGTGTATTCTACCCTGACTCTATATATATATATATATATATATATATATATATATATATATATATATATATATATATATATATATATATATATATATATATATATATATATATATATATATATATATATATATATTGGAAAATTAAGCTCTTCGCTCTGCTTATATTTGTATAAAGGTTTTTACAATGCATACTCTTACACTGGTATTTCAACTCTAGCCAAGTATAAATCAAAACATTGTCTAGAAGACATGTAAAAGAGATAACGGATTAAAGATACAAAGTATCCAATCCTTTGCACATAGCCAACTGAAGCATTCAGAATTGGACTTCATGTGCTATAGATTTAATGTAGAGAGAAAAAATAGGGAGTCTGAGCTATTGAATTCCCCTGATAGAGCTCCACCCCTCCCTGAATCGAGAGTGTAACTGTCATAGACCTACATCATCCAAGTGTCTTCACCATCTGCAAAGATGAATAGTAAATGTTTTAAGAAGAATCCATAGCTCATTCTAAAACAAGATTATAACTAACACGACATTTTAGAAATGAGATCATTGTCAGGGCATAAATCTACGGGAACATCACAAAGAACTCGAAATGTCAAAGAAGATATGCTTCCATAACACTTTCTGATTTATCTCCATGCCCTCATGAACTCTAGAATTTTTCTCTCTCCAAATACTATGCATTATTATTAGACCTAGTAAGATGCTTGGTTATCATAATGGCCTCTTTTCAAAAAAATGTTTGTTGAAGTTAGAATTAGGATCCCAAGGGTCCTCTAATATAAAATTTTTCTACAATGACCAATTACAATCTTGACCAACCGTTCAAACTCACTAGAATATCTCACTATTTGGTTGTCATACGATAAAGAGGAATTAAACTATTAAGAACCTCAAATGGAGACATTATTCAAGTATTTTTCATGAATCTATTAAATCCACAAGGAATCCTTATTGCTAGCAATAATTCAAGTATTCATAAAAACATCTGACCTACACACTTCTTTTACTATTTTCATTCCATGACCTCCCTCGTCTTTAAGTTTGGTAATCTTCTCTCATATGATGAGATGTAAGTTATTTCTTCCCTCATATTGACTCCATAGGAATTCTATGTTATTTTTCTCAATCTCTTGTATAACAGATCCATGAAGAGGAAATGCAGAACTCACATACAAATGAACATAAGATAAGGTAGATTGAATAATTCAAGCCTTGCTTCAAAAGACAATTGTTTAGCCTTCTACCCATACAACCTTATTTTGATCTAGTCAATAAGAGGAAGACAATATTTCTGATAATTTTCCCTATGACTAATAGAAAACCAACATGTCTATAATGTAAATGCCTTCCTAAATTCCCATTATTTCAAAATTTACAACTTTCTCAACCCCATAGCTAAAAAGAGTGCCATATTTTCTCTCTATGTACTTAAATACTTGTGATGGTGTTGAGGGAATGTGTGACACCATTAAGACATGTAGCATACCCAAAAATTGCTTCCAAAAAAGTCATCTAAAAACAATAAGTGAGAAACCTTCATGTCTTTAGAAGCGACAATATGACAAGGACTGCCAAATCCAATCTCCCTTCCAATTAACCATGAAAAGGTTTGCATAAAAGTCTGAAAAAGATAAGGAGCAAAAGGGTCACCTTGTCGAATCCCATTTAGAAGTATTGAATAGAAAATTTCTCTAAACCAGACAAACCAACATTTTGCAAGTCCAGAATAGTGATAAAATCATTTCAGTCAACAATATCATATGATTTAGTGAGATCTTCTTAGAAACACATCTTTTCTTACCACTCTTCTTACTAAAAACATGAATTGGCACATCAGAGAGGAGAATATCATCTTGTGTTCTTCTTCCATCAACTAAACCACATTGATTACAACTGATCACAAAAGGGAGAACAACTTGAAGCTTGTTAGTAAATATTTTCAACAATAACATTAAAAATAATGTTTTGTAGGGAAATAGTCTCATACTTTTAATCAAATTAGTATCTTCAAACTTAGGAATGAGGGTACTAAAGGTTCTATCTGCCTCTTTTAAAAGCCTTTTCTGGACAATCAATATGACGGAGAAGTCTTGTTGTGTATGTTTTCTTACTGATAGAAGGGAAGTCTCCCTCTCCTATTAATAGGATAATGGCAATGAAACAAACTCAATATAGTCCCAATAGGACAAAATATAATTGCACCCATATAACAAATAGACTAAATAACTTAACTGTATAGACTCTTTAACACTCCTATTCAAGATAGAGATTGGCAGAATCCCAAGTCACCTTGCAAGTAGAAAGACAAAATAAAGACAAAGAGGTAGAATAAAAAGGTAAACTAAGCCCAAGGAAGAATGCTTCCCCCCTCAATATTACAATAATACACTCACCACTCAAATAGTCCCCCCTCAACAAGATAACCCAAAAGCGAGTATGCATGCAGGTAGCAGCAACTTCTTGATCAGAATCAAGTGGTGTATAGAGAAGAAATGAACTGCAATAGGTGGGCATCACAGTCGTCATATTAGTATGTATTGTCATATAATGGACCAGAGAGTGTTGAAACACAACACCATGGAGTGTTGAAACGCAAGAAGTGGTAGTCAACTTGTTAGCTTTTTGGATATTCCACTAATTTTGATGATTCAAATATTTTCCATTTGTGTCAGTAATATGTGTATTTATTATTTTAGGTGATAAAAAAACTTAGACAAAATCCAACATCAAATAATATGATATACATATACATGTTTGGACATTTGTAGGTAAAGTTGTATCATGTATATGCTATGTACAAGTCAATTTTTACAACTTGCTTGTAATGATGTAAGAACAAGTTATGATCAACCCTATCCTATCCTAAATCCTTTTCTACACTTATATATTATTTGTAGGATAGTTAAGTGTCATTATAAATATCATTTGATTTGTTTCCTAATTGTTAGAAATGACACTTCAGACACTTTTTTTGTCGAACTCCTCTTAGAGCGAAACAATTTTGTTTGAACTATTCTTAGACCAAGAAGTAGCCTCTATAGAAAAAGAGTCATTGAACAAAATAGCTATTGTAATTTTTTGAAGGAGACTAATATTCAATCGAACTCTTTTTAGACTAAAATTAGCAATCAAACATTTTTTCGATCGAGATGCACTTATTTTGTATCTTTTGCAACTTGTTTTTGATATCCCAATGATTACTTTTGAGTATGGATTAATCAAAACACTCCCAAAAGCTATATTGATCACTTATATATGTTTTCTATATGTAGGAGTGTATATGAACACATAGAGCACACACTTAGGAAGTCTATTGCATGATATATTTCTCAGTGCTTAAAGTTTTATATTTCTATCTTCATATCTAAGCTAGTATCTTACTCAACTAAATATAACATATCCTATCTCTTGCGAAGAAGTTAATTATCACTTGTTCATATAGATATTTATATTGTATATCTTGAGAGAATTGTAACATATTCTTCCTTTTTCATTTTGGTTATTTTTTGGATTAATTCCAAGTACTTCTTGCGAGAAGGTTGTCGTGAAGCTACTTGGAGCTACTTCTCGTAAGAAGGTTGCACCAAGATATGGAGGTGTATTGCTATCTACTCCAAGTTGATAGTTCTCCTTGATCTAGAAAAGGAGGATGGTATTGAGCCACATAATACACTAATGGAGTTTTGTATTTTTTATCGGTTGATAAAAGTAATAAATACATGTTGAAAATCCTAGTTGGGAACAACTAGGCAATGGGTTGACGACATTTGATGGAACCACTCTATATTTTGTGTTATTATGGTTGCTTTTATTGTCAAAATAACTTGCTTTACATTTTGTTGTATTATCTTTTTAAGCAGGTTGCAATCTAACCTTCTTTTTGTTTGAAATTTGATAAGTTAGCAATCTAACCCCTTCAGCATGGTCACCATAACATTAACACTGAAATCTCTAAAAACCAATTATTATAGTTCACATGTTTCAGATGTCGAATTCCACAATCTAATTATAAACTCTACTGGAAATAATGGCTTATAACACATAAAGGCATCTGGAAATCTGGGCATGGAAATAAAAAGTTCAATGTTTCTTATAGCTTTTCCAAATAACCCACTTCTGATATATCAATTTGCTTATATAATGGAATGAGGAAAGGAAAGCATTTTTTATGCATCAAGGCTAACATAATTATATGTATGTACTCATCAATATTTAATCATTATATCTAGAAAATAAATCTTACAACATATACAAATACAGACATTTAAAATATCTTTTAGTACTCTATGATTCGGTACACACTGATTACTATTTTCTCCAATGTATGATTCACGCAACATATTTATAAAGGGACAATCATTAGAAACAAGATAAATTCTATAGAGCATTGAAGTGATATTATATATATATATATGTATACACATATAAATATGTATAAATATGTATATATATATTTATACATATATATATATATGTATACATATATATATATATATATATTTATATATTGGAAACTCAAGCTCTTCGGTCTTCTTATATTTATATAAAAGGTTTTTACAATGCATAGTCTTACACCTTGGTATTTCAACTCTAGCCAATGTATGAATCAAAACATTATCTAGAAGACATATATGAAAAGATAACAGATTAAAGATACAAAGTATCCAATGCTTTTCACATAGTCAATGGAAGTATTCAGAATTGAACTAACACGTGCTATAGATTTAATGTAGAGAGAAAAAATAGGGAGTATGAGCTATTGAATTCCCCTGATAGAGCTCCATCCCTCCCTAAAATGAGAGTGTAACTGTCATAGACCTACATCATCCTAGCATCTTCACCATCTGTAAAGATGAATACTAAATGTTTTAAGAAGAATCCATAGCTCATTCTAAAACACGATTATAACTAACACAAAATTTCAGAAATTTTAGAAATGAGACCATTGTTAGGGCATAACTCAACGGGATCATCACAATGAACTCGAGATGTCAAATAGGATATGTTTCAATAACACTTTCTAATTGATCTCCATGCCCTCATGAACTCTATAATTTTTCTCTCTCCAAGTACTATGCATTATTATTAGACCCAGTAAGATGCCTGATTAACATAATGGCCTCTTTTCAAACAAAAGTCTTTTGAAGTTAGAATTAGGAGCCCAAGGGTTCTTTGATATAAAATTTGCTATAATGACCAATTACAATCTTGACCAACCGTTCAAACTCGTTAGTAGATCCCACTATTTGGTTGTGATACAATATAGAGAAATTAAACTATTAAGAACCTCAAATGGAGACATTATTCAAGTATATTTCATGAATCTATTTAATCCACAAGGAATCCTTATTGGTAGCAATAATACAATTATTCATAAAAACATCTGACCTACACACTTCTTTTACTATATTCATTCCATGACCTCCCTAATCTTTAAGTTTGGTAATCTTCTCTCATATGACGAGATGTAAGTTATTTCTTCCCTCGTATTGAGTCCATTGGAAGTCTATGTTATTTTTCTCAATCTCTTGTATAATAGATCCATGAATAGGAAAAGTAGAACTCACATACAAATGAATAGAAGATAAGGTAGATTAAATAAGTCCAAGGCTTTCTTTAAAAGACAATTGTTTAGCTTTCTACCAATACAATCTTCTTTTTGTGGCGACACATCCCACTATCACACAGACAACGAGGTGTCACACAAAAACGTGCGGAAAACACCATAAACCACTAGAGTACCAAAAACACAGGGTAATTAAAACTGATTTCGAGAAACATATAAACCAAGAAACTATTACATTTAGATCCTTATCCTACAAGAGGACAGGTTGTATAAATATTTACAAGTCTAGATACATGTCCACAGCTTAACAGATCAGTTGTCTTGTCACCACGTGAGTTCGTCACCTATTCATATACATAACGGGCCACATCCAGCCAGCAACAGGATATACAAAGCTTAAATAGCTAAACATTGTAAAACAACATCAAAACACCTCCAAGGACCTGAGAGTACAGGGATGACTCTAAGACTCTACAACAAAACAATGAAAACTGCAACATATCCATCTCTTGCCTTCTACTGCTCGTCTTGTTGCTCAGCCGCAACCCCGTGACCACTACCATGTCTAGCGTGAACACCTAAAAAGGTTATGAACCAACGGGGTGAGACACACAGTCCCAGCGAGAAACATAACTCCCCACTGAAACCATAAAACCTCAGAAAGGTTAAGCAAAAACAATAGAGAACTGATAAAAGGTACAATAAGAGCAGTCTATAGAGCAAGGTTATTACTACCATAGAGCTTACCAAAATGTACAGAAGGCATATAACCAAGTATTTCTTTATGGAACATGATTGGCAAGATAATATTTATAAGATCTTACCACCTAACATAAGGAACGTATAAGTAACAAAATCAATTACACAAGCAAGGCTTCAACCAATGTTTCGTGTTTTTCCTTAAGCAATAAATACTATTCGGCTGGATTACGTGTTATTATGCCCTGAGGAAGTGAGTCGTACCGCTCAAATCCAACCTTCGGTTACGAAACCCAAGCCGGTGCCATACAAGGTCAATGGAAGAGCCAAACTCCACGACCTCCCACCTCGTGGTCAGTGCACGAGAACCAAAGCAGGAATACAGTCTCATGCTTAAGTGGCCTCAGCCACAGGGTCAGCTCCCGCAAGCTACCCTTTCTCTAGCCTGCCTCGGTACAGGTCTCGGCGGTAGTATATCTGAGCCACAGGCCAGTTCACCGTGCTCCCTGATCTATGAACACATTCATGCTCTATCACACTGAGCCATGGGCCTGTTCACCATGCTCTTAAATACATCTTGAGTCTACAACCGAAGTTGCACTCTAACCTCCTCATTTTCAGCTAGGAGAAACCACACATATTCAATAATATGTGCTTCCAGGTTAACCTACAAGAGAACCTGTTTCACCATCACCAGCTATTGACGATGATGGATCTATGGCCAGGGAAAATACATGAAATATTCATATGTAATTAGTTCATGTATTTTAAGTAGATTGTTGGGGAAAACAAGTTGTAACACATATATAACATTAAGTTATATTATTATCACCACCATCACATTATCCTAGGATCTCAATCCCTCATCACAAGAAACCACTACCTCATAAGGCATCCTCGTCATAGGACATAACAATACCAAGTCTCATCATTAAAGGATAACACCTCAACTAGGCACTTTAGCCAAACTCAGGTCCTCAGACCTAAACACATCATATTGGTGATGCAAATTATCTCATCAACAAGAGTGACCATCATTGCAGTGTTATTCAACATATATACCTCATAGCCCTTTACCTGGCTATGCACCCGCATGAAACACTTGCATGGTTAGTATACACAATCATAGAGATAACTGAAACCATCATAGATTAACAAAATGATTGTATTATCAAACATAGGGCAACATTGATGATTATACACTTTATCATTAATGCTTCACACCTATGACCATAGGCATGGGTCACATCATCATGTGAAGAAACTCATATACTTCCAACTTATCATTATATATACATGATTTCAAGGTGATCATGAACACATGTAATAGAATGTCATTAGAATTACATGTCATGTTTACATAGGTGTGTTCTATTATGTTAATCACCTCACTACTATCAAACATGTCCAAGGTTCTCAAACCATACACCATAACTCTTGCCAACAAGAAAGTAATGGCATGATAAAGAACTGTCATATGAGTTTTTGGGTGGAACATGACCTTCACTAAAAGTACCCACTACCCTCACAAGAAGTGTGACAGGCAGGGCACCCCCCACTAGAAGTGGTATCAGGTAGGGTAACTTCCCTCCCAAAAGCACATCGGCCTACCACAACAAGGGTATCAGGCATACCTGGGTGTCGGGCATCCACCTCCAGGTATGTCGTGCAACTATGTGTATGTCGTGCATCCATAGGTATCGGGCATCCCTGGGTGTCGGGCATCCACCTCCAGGTATGTCGTGCAACTATGTGTATGTCGTGCATCCATAGGTATCGGGCATCCCTGGGTGTCGGGCATCTACGTGATGAGTTAGGATTACCATGTGTCACTACATCGTCCATCACCACCAAACCATGGCACCCCACACAAGGATAACCTGCTGAGCTTCTTATAGTTCAAGGTACATCGGGCACCAAGCCACTATCCAAGCTAGGTGTATCGGGTAGGGAACTCAATAAGATATAACGCCCAACACATAGAGGTATCAGCCAACATCCATACTCATCTAGGCACAACGGCCAAGAGTACAACTCAAACAGGCAGCAAAGGAAAGCCTATCGTCCAACCAAGCTAGCCTCATCCTATCGGCCAACACACAAGGCAAGGACCAAGGTATATCGCCCAACACAACCTCATCACATCAACCCAAACTCTAGATCAAGAGAGGGTATCAGGCGACACCATACCAAGCCATATCGTGCAAGATGCAGCCCAACAAGATCATCATCAACCTCAAGCACAAGGGCACCATAACCCTAGATTGATCAAGAAGATCGGCTCACCTCTCAACAACCAAGAGAGAGGGGTTTTGCACAACCTTTATCACAACTCGGGAAACCACAAGGATCAACCCTAACATAGGTCTACATCTACCAAAAAGCTCACCTCTCAAATCCATGGTGAGAGGAGGGTGTTGCTCAAGCAACTAGAATTCAAGATCACATCTAAACTTAATCAAGAGAGGGGTATTTCTCATCTTACTAAAGCTCAAGATCACTTCTCTAGACCAAGGAGGGAAAGGAGTGTTTCTCAACAAGGAAACCCTAAAACATGGTTCGGCCAACTAGGGTACAAAGGTACACACCTCAACCATAACAACAAGAGTAATGGTGCAACTAAGCAAGAACCATATCTAGCAACATACATGGTCGATTATGATCACAAGAAGACATACAAGAATATATAAGAAGGTAATAGGGTTAGGGTTAGGAGTTATGTAACCCGCCTTAAGCAAGCTCCAAGCTCCTAGCACCAAGTACCACCTTCGGACACCTCAAGAGAAAGAAGAAGAAGGCTTCAAGATAAGGATCGACCACCAAGCTTTACAAAGGAAGAGGTGTCGTGCAACCAAGGGAGAGGGGAACTAAGGAACTAAAGGGATCCTTAGCAATAGAAAGGAGGTACATATATAGGAGAGGGTGGAGGAGAAACCAAGGTAAGACAAGGCAAGGTGTCGCCCACCTAGGGACACTTGTCCAAGGGAAATTCCACCACTCTATCTTGCATTAAACACATGTCCAAGTCCATTTCCACATGCAAGCATCATACGCCAAGTGTCCACTAGTGGTGACACAAACGAGGTAAAAGGGTCAAAGGGAGGTCCATGGATGACACACCCCATCTCCATGCCTGATATCACTCCCTGAGAGACACACCTATGGCTGATACAAGGCACTCCTGCCCGACACAAGGTCAACAAGGAAAGGGAAAGGCCCAAGCAAAGCATCTCAATGCCCAACAATCTCATCCAAGCCCAAAGCAATGAGCCCAACCTTCCTCTCAACACTAGAGGAAGCAAGGAAAGAGAGGAACACCTCTCAAGGTGAAAAACTTGCTCTACAACCCTAGACTTGGGTTAATTGCAAGTAGCACCTCCAACCCTCAACAAAGCACAAACAAACCCTAATCACCACTAAAGGTGATTAGCAAACAACTAAACACCAGGGTTAAGCAAAGCAAACAGGATAAGCCCTAAAGGGAGGTCAGGGTCCTTACTCTTTTGATCTAGTCAATAAGAGGCAGGAAATATTTCTATTATAACTTTCCTATGACTAATAGAAAACGAACATGTCTATAATGTAAATGCCTTTCTAAATTCCCATTATTTCAAAATTTACAACTTTCTCAGCCCATAGCTAAAAAGAGTGGCATATTTTCTGTCTATGTACTTAAATACTTGTGATGTTATTAAGGAAATGTGTGACACCATTAACACATGTAGCATACCCGAAAATTGCTTCCATAAAAGTCATCTAAACATACTAAGTGAGAAACCTCCATGTATTTATAAGCAACAATATGACAAGACTAACTTCAATCTCCCTTCCAATTAGCCATGAAAAGGTTTGCATAAAAGTCAAAAATAGATAGGGAGACAAAGGGTCACCTTGTCGAAACCCTTTATAAGTATTGAATAGAAACTTTCTCTATACTAGATAAACTAACATTTTGCAAGTCCAAAATAGTAATAAAATCATTTCAGTCAACAATATCATATGCTTTAGTAAGATCTGCTTTGAAACACATCTTTTCTTACCACTCTTCTTATTAAAAACATGAATTGACACATCAAAGAGGAGAATACCATCTTGAGTTCTTCTTCCATCGACTAAACCACATTGATTACAACTAATCACAAATGGAAGAACACCTTAAAGCTTGTTAGTAAATATTTTCAACAATAACATTAAAAATAATGTTGTGTAATGAAATAGTGTCATTATTTTAATTAAATGAGTATCTTCAAACTTGGGAATGAGGGTACTAAAGGTTCTGTCTTCCTCTTTCAAAAGCCTTTTGTGGACAATCAATATGATGGAGAAGTCTTGCTGTGTATGTTTTCTTAATAATAGAAGGGAAGTCTCCCACTCCTATTAATAGGACAATGGGGAAGAAACAAACTCAATATATTCCCAATAGGGTAAATCATAATTGCACCCATATAACAAATAGACTAAATAACTTAATTGAATAGACTCTTTAACACTCCTATTCAAGATAGAGATTGGAAGAATCCCAAGTCACCTTGCAAGTAGACAGACAAAATAAAGACAAAGAAGTAGAATAAAAAGATAAACCATGCTAATGCAAGAATTCTTCCCCCCTCAATATTACAATAATACACTCACCACTCAAACAGTCCCCCCTCAACTACATAGCCCAAAAGAGGGTATGCATGAAGGTAGCATAAACTTCTTGATCAGTATCAAGTGGTGTATAGAAAACAAATGAACTATAATAGGTAGGCATCATAGTTGTCATCTTAGTATGTATTGTCATATAATGGACCATAGAGTGTTGAACCACAAGACCATGGAGTGTTGAAATGCAAGAAGTGGTAGTTAACTTGGTATCTTTGGATATTACACTAATTGTTATGATTAAAATATTTTCCATTTGTGTCAGTAATATGTGTATTTATTATTTTAGGTGATTAAAAAACTTAGACAAAATCTAACATCAAATAATATGTTATACATATGTGTTTGGATATTTATAGGTTAAGGTGTATCATGTATATGCTATGTACAAGTGTATGTTTACAACTTTCTAGGAATGACATAAGAACAAGTTATGATCAATCCTATCTTATCCTAAATCCTTTTCTACACTTATATATTATCTTTATGATAGTTAGGTGTCATTAGAAATATCATTTGATTTGTTTTCTAATTGTTAGAAATGACACTTCATACACTTTTTTGTTGAACTCCTCTTGGAGTGAATTAATTTTGGTTGAACTATTCTTGGATCAAGAAGTAGCCTCTATAGAAAAAGAGTCATTATAAAAAATAGCTATTACAATTTTTGTGAAGAGGCTAATATCCGATCAGACTCTTTTTAGACTAAAATTACTGGTCAAAATTTTTTTTGATCGAGATGCACTTATTTTCTATTTGTTGCAACTTGTTTTTTGATATCCCAATGACTACTTTTGAGCATGAATTGATCAAAACACTCCCAAAAGATATATTGATGACTTCTATATGTTTTCTATTTGTAGGAGTGTCTATGAACACTTGGAGATCACACTTGGGCAGTCTATTGCATGATATATTTCTCAACGCTTAAAATTTTATATTTTGATCTTTAGATCTAAGCTAGTATCCTACTCAACTAAATATAGCATTTCCTATCTCTTGTGAAGAAGTTAAGTATCACTTGTTCATGTAGATATTCATATTGTATATCTTGAGAGAACTGTAATGTATTCTTCCTTTTTCATTTTGGTTATTTTTTTTTTGGATTAATTCCAAGTACTTCTTGTGAGAAGGCCGTCGTGAAGCTACTTAGAGATACTTCTCATGACAAGGTTGCACCAAGATATGGTGGTGTATTTATATCTACTCCAAGTTGATAGTTCTCCTTGAGCTAGAAAAGGAGGATGGTCTTGAGCCACATAAGACATCGATGGAATTTTGTATTTTTATCGGTTGATAAAAACAATAAATACAAGTTGAAAATCCTAGTTGGGAACAACGAGGCAGTGGGATGACGACATTTGATGGAACCATTCTACATTTTGTGTTCGTGTGGTTGCTTTTATTATCAAAACAACTTGCTTTACATTTTTGTTGTATTATCTTTTTAATCAGGTTGCAATCTAACCTTCTTTTTGTTTGAAATTTAATAAGTTTTATATTATTTCTATTCACCCTCTCTATAGATCTAACAAAGTGTATTAGAGCGGGTCTTCAAGGAGCCGTCACATATCCTGAAGGATATGGGAAAAGTGTCCAGCCAACTCTACCTCGACGGATTGTATATAAGCTGACCATTAATGTTCGATGAGACAAACTACATGTATTGGAAGAGATGGATGCAATATCACTTCGAAGGCATCATTTTTTATCCTTGGAAGATTATTTCCTTACCTTATAAATCTCTGACAACTGAGGTGGAGGAATGGGAGGCAAACATGGTAAAATGACAACTGTAATGCCAAAGCAGTAAGTATGTTATACTCCTATGTATATCCTAGTGAGTTTAATAAAAGCTCTTCTTGTGAAACTACATATGATATATGGAAGAAACTTTTAGTTACACATGAAGGAACTGATCAAGTCAAGAATACAAAAATTAACATAAAGCATAAATTGATATATATTAATACGCAAAAATAATGAGACTATTTCTAAAATATATACTAGATTTTGTACTCTCATAAATAGTTTAAGTGATTTAGGAAAGAATATAACTAAAAAGGAATAGGATTCCAAGATTCTTAGGTCCTTGCCATCAAGATTCAAAGATAAGGTCATGACTTTCAAAGAATCTAACGATCTCTCAAAGTTATTGTTGGAGAAACTTATACGGAACTTGAAAACACATGATGTGAAGCTTCAAGAAGAGTCCATAGTAGAAGAAGAAGAAGAAAATGTTCCTGAGACAAAGGGTGTGGCATTCAAAGTAAGATCTTGTAAGTCATCGACTGATTCATCTATTAATGAAGAAGAAATATATCATAAAGGTTATAAATATATACATTCTTCTTCTAACAAAAATAATAGATGTTTTCCACTAGATGTCTCTGTTGGATCCTAGATGGGTGATTAGATGCTCTAGAGGGGGGCGAATAGAGATGAAATCACTTAAAAAAAATTCATTAAACCTTCAAATTATATGACAAGATAAGGTTGCTAAATAGGTAATTTGAGTGCAACTAAATCATGCATAGCAAGGATAAGAGAGATTGAACATGCACCAATTAGACAAGCTATTTAGAGTGGTTCCACACTTCAAACTAAAAGTGTGTCATTCCACTTGCCTAGAGAGGTCAACCTCTAGGACTTCAAACAATTTGCACTCTTATATTCATTAATAAGACATACAATACATGACCAACAAAGGACTTACCTATCCAATACAAAGAGTCTTCAACCTTACCAAGGACTTACCCACTTTGCAAGAGTCTTTGGCCTTCTCCAAGGACTTACCCACTCTTGCACAAGTCTTCGGCCTTGTAGGAATTACCCACTCTTCTTGGATCTTCCGCCTTTGACTTCACCTTCACTCGGAGAAGCTTTCCACCAAGGACTTACCCACTTGAGCTTGAGTCTTCTGCCTTCTCCAAGGGCTTACCCACTCTATCTCCAAGTCTTCAGCCTTGATCTTCACCAAGGGACTCCTTCCCTTGTTCTTCTTCACCTCTCTTGGACAACAGAGAGAACCTTCATCTTCAAGATAGCAAATGAGAGATGGGGAGGTGGTGGAAGTGAGAGCCTCACAAGATATACAAGTAGAACTAGCTCTCTTATAAATCTCCTACTCACTCTAATGGATGTAGCAAGTGATTAAGCTTAGAGAGAGAGAGGAGGCTGTAGGAAGCACTCAACTATAGAATAGGAACCTCATAAAGAGTTTGCAATGAATGCTCTACCTTGGAATGAAGCCCAAGGGGTCCTATTTATATTTGGGGATGCCTCTTAACCTTTGGGAATACTTGTGAACAAAAACTAGCCGTTTTGTGGCTTGCAACGGATCTATTTTCACTTGTTGCAACTCCACAACGGCTAGAAACACTTTTCTACACTTTTCCGTACAGTGCAATCGGTCGAGTTTTAATGGGTGTAACTCGACCGATCAAGTAACAGGAAAACCGATATTCAGATGATCGGTCGAGTTTGTCCTGAGGAAACTTGACCGACCATTTCAATTGGAAATGGCCTGCTACCCAATCGGTCGAGTTCTGTGAGTGCACAACTCGACCGATGCAATCTTCAGAAAATCGACCAACGTGGATCGGTCGAGTTTTAGGGTGGGAAACTCGACCGACCAAGTGCCTATAATTGATTTTCGAAGTTGCATCTAAAGTGTTCTAATTTTCAATCTAAGTGTTCCTGATATTTTTCTAAGCTTAATTACAAGTCATACAATCATTACAAGTGATTTACAACATGATTCTAATGGATATACATCATATTACAAAAACATGCACTTGTATGACTTTGACTTGTCTTTTCTCCAATTTGAGATGCGCAAGTTAGGGCAATTGGAGTGTGTCTATACCTAATCTGAAATTACTCAAGTAGAAGAATTAGACACCAATATGTGGAATGGTTAGTCATCATCAAAACATGGGTTTAGTCAATTTAGATGTGAGTCAACATTGACCTAATTGACCTTGAGTCAACATTCTCCCCCTTTTTGAAGATGACAAACCATTCCATAAATGTATTGAAAGCATTTAAGTAAATTCATACCTTTGGAGAAACCTAGGGGTTTAAATAGAATGGAGTTCATATGCTCCCCCTCAATTGATGCACATGGAGTTTTCATACTCCCCCTCAATTGATGCAATTTCTCTTGCATGGTTAGCTTTCATAACATTTATAGAATACTATGTCTTCTACTCATATATGTTTTACACATATATGTCTTCTCCCCTTTACCTTCACCCTTTACATGAACATGCTTCTCCTCTTCATGTAAGACATGCCTTCTTCCTCTTTTAAAAGAAGACATACCTTTCTCCCCCTTTGTCATTTCAAAAAGGTGGGGGTTATGAAGAAAAAAGAAACATTACTTGTTAAAGAGAAAGGAGATAATACAAATATATATATAAGGAGAGTAGAAGAGCACAGATAGGGGCTTGTCCAAGCATAGAAAGAAAATCAAGTTAAAGCATATACTTGAACAACCCAAAAATGCAAGATAAGGTACTGTAGAAAAACAATAAATCGCAATTTTGACCCTCAAGATGATGGAATTTGACCAAAAACCATCAGAGCTCATTGCAAAGCATGAGTCTTGCTCAGAAGGTCGTTTCTGCATAAAAAACACTAGTCTTGCACCAAAAACTGAAACTGGAGCAAAATCTGCATAAAATCCAAAAATACTCCAATTTCTACATATAATGTAGCTCTATGTGCCCTGCATCACAATGTTATGCAAGAAACTCAAGATAGTAGATACGCAATTCAAGGAACAATCTTGAGCATGTATGAGATAAGATACAAGCATAACATATAGATGATCAAATATTCCAATTATAAACAGGGTTAGAACTACATGTATATGAACTACTAGTTGATGATATCACAAGTTTAGGACTACTAGTAGGATCTAGATCATAGCAAGAGATACCAAAAGATACACAAGATAAAGCAATCTATGAGTAGATGTAGAGATATATCCAAACAAAGAGATATGCAAATTTAGAAGCATGAGAGGATATAACTCACTAGATATGCATTCTTACCATAAGATGATTACCCCTATGAACCTCAAGGTTGTATCAGAACAAGATATACACCTAGAGAGATGTAGCAAGTTAGAGTACAACGGAAGAGATTTTAGACACAACCAAGAGATCCAAAGAGATCATCATCAAAACCTGCAAAACAACTCAAAGCAAGTAATTGCAAGATATAGATATACCAATTTAGAGCAATTAGAGAGATAGAGTTGTAAGCAAGATAGGCAATTTAGAACATGGCAATATGCATATATAAAGATACCAAGGGAGTGCCAAAGAATAAGGCTATTGGTTGAGAAAATCTAGTTTAGAGAGAGATTCTCATCCAATAAGCCAATTGTGTATTCTGTGCACAGTGTTATCGGTCGAGTTTTGTGCATTGTCAACTCGACTGATGACAGCTGTTGGCAACACCCATTGGTGCCTATCGGTCGAGTTTCAATAGGGCAAACTCGACCGACAGACCAGCTGTCAAAGAGCACATATATTTCATAAAAAACATATTTAAAGGCATGCTAAATATACAAACCATATCCAAACATGTCTAAGCAAGTTAGTAATGCACTATAGAAGCATTAGAAATAGTTTTTGAGCAAGAGTGTGAAGAGAATCACAAAATGCCACTTTTGACTCAAAAACCATATGTATAGTGCACACTAACTTGACAAAAACAAGTTAGAAATGGTTATAAGCAATAAACATTTACCTTTGTGCTTACCATTGCTTTTTCCACTTGTTGTCACCCTCTACACATCTCACCTTTCTTCTTTTATGTGGATTGAGAAGTCAATTTACAATTCAATAGCTCAAGTCAATCCATTTGCAAGTACCTACAAGAAGAAAGATGAAACGGTCCCCAATCATGTTTTTGGGTCCGGAGGTGTTAGCTTAGCAACCCAAATCCTATTGCTCTTGGGTGCTTTCCTAAAAGGACAACAAGTAGAATAATGACCAAAATCATTGCAATAGTTGCATGTTCCCATAGTCTTGGAACTAGAGGATTCTCCATGGAATATTGGAGGTCCTTTATCTTTGTTGTTCCCTTGACTACTATCATACCCTAAACCATGTCTACCAATTTGTTTCGTAGTATGATCTAGGATTTGATTAAGATTCTTTTTACCCACTAAGAATCTTTGCAAAGAAGATCTCAAACTATCATTATCATGCTTAAGAGAAGCAATAGTAGAAGACAATTGATTAACATTATCTCTAGCATGTAAAAGATCATTTTCTAAGCAAAGAGATTTAGTTGAATAAGAATCTCTATCAATATGAAGAGCAGCAACATCATTCTCTCTATTAGTAGAACTAGAACTAGATTCATGCCCATTGATTTTAGCAAGCAAGGAGGAATTTTCTATTTCTAATTCATGCAAAACAAAATCTTTGTTCTTGTTTTCAGATTTAAGAACATCAATGTCATGCATGAGAGAATCAAAACTTAAAGTATGATCTTCATTTGAACTAGACATGAGAGGTTGAGCTTCTAGAAATTTAATCTTATCAAGTAAACTAGCATTTTCAAGTTTAAGAGAGTCTACTTGGCTAAGACAATCATTTTAATCAATAAGCAAGCAAGAATTAGCATATTCTTGATCATCTAGTTCTATATGCAAATTATCAACAATTTTAGCAAGCTTTTTCTTTTTCTTTTTAGAATACTTATAAGAGGCACAAATATCATGAATAATAGCAATTAAAGATTCTTTATCTAAAGAGTCTAGATTTACCTCACTTGAGTCTTCACTTGTAGACTCTATAAGGGAAAAATGGCATTCTCCTTCATCACTAGAGCTTGAGCTTGATCCTTCACATGAATCTTCACTTAAGCTTGAGTTGGAGGAGCCACTTGAGCTTGAGTGCCATTTCTCCTTCTTGTGAAGATGGGTCTTTTTGCCTTGTGGGCAATCTTCCTTGTAGTGACCCTTCTTCCCACATGTGAAGCACCAGATGGAGGAGGACTTGCCTTTGTAGAGTCTACCCTTGGAGTACATGGCATCTTCTTTAGCTTGAGAGGATGCAGAGACTTTTTCCATGATAGCTTCAATTTGAGCCTTTATATCATCCTTCTTCATTCTCTTTAGCTCCTTCTTCTCTAGTCTTTCTACTTCCTCCCTCTTGTCAAGTGTGGCTTCATGTGCTTGTAGATTTCCAATGAGATCTTCAATAGGAATATCCCTAAGAGACCTTGCTTCTTCAATGGAAGTCACCTTGGATTCCCATCTCTTGGGGAGAGTTCTAAGGATCTTTGAGTTGATCTCTCCACTAGACATAGGATGTCCTAGAACAGAAAGACCATTCAAGATGGTGTTGAGCCTTGAGTACATGTTGGCTATGCTCTCTTCCTTTCCCATCTTGAAGTTCTCAAGCAACCCTTTGAGCATGTAGACTTTGCTTTCCTTCACTTGATATGTCCCTTCATAAGTGATGCAAAGCTTTCTCCATACCTCATATGCCGTCTCAGAAGAGGAAATCCGGTTGAACTCGGTGGGGGTCATGGAGGAATATAGGATGTGCATGGCTCTAGCATTCAAGGTTGCTTTCATCAAGGTGGCTTCATCCCATTCTTCAATATTTGTCTTTGGTAGAATGAATGGGTTGTTCACCATTTGCCACATATCGAGACTTGATCCTTGGATGAAGAATTGAAGTCTTCTTCTCCAATAGAGGAAGTTGCTCCCATCAAAGATTGGAAGGCTGGTCGAGAGTCTCCCTCCTAGGTAGTCACCCATCTTCTCCTACTTGTTGAAGTATGCTTGGAGAAGACCCGCTCTGATACCACTTGTTGGATCCTAGATGGGTGATTAGATGCTCTAGAGGGGGGGTGAATAGAGCTGAAAGCACATAAACAAAATTCATTAAACCTTCAAATTATATGACAAGATAAGGTTGCTAAATAGGTAATTTGAGTGCAACTAAATCATGCATAGCAAGGATAAGAGAGATTGAACATGCACCAATTAGACAAGCTATTTAGAGTGGTTCCACACTTCAAACTAAAAGTGTGTCATTCCACTTGCTTAGAGAGGTCAACCTCTAGGACTTCAAACAATTTGCACTCTTATATTCATTAATAAGACATACAATACATGACCAACAACGGACTTACCTATCCAATATAAAGAGTCTTCAACCTTACCAAGGACTTACCCACTTTACAAGAGTCTTCGGCCTTCTCCAAGGACTTATCCACTCTTGCACAAGTCTTCGGCCTTGTAGGAATTACCCACTCATCTTGGATCTTCCGCCTTTGACTTCACCTTCACTCGGAGAAGCTTTCCACCAAGGACTTACCCACTTGAGCTTGAGTCTTCTGCCTTCTCCAAGGGCTTACCCACTCTAGCTCCAAGTCTTCAGCCTTAATCTTCACCAAGGGACTCCTTCCCTTGTTCTTCTTCACCTCTCTTGGACAAGAGAGAGAACCTTCATCTTCAAGATAGCAAATGAGAGATGGGGAGGTGGTGGAAGTGAGAGCCTCACAAGATATACAAGTAGAACTAGCTCTCTTACAAATCTCCTACTCACTCTAATGGATGTAGCAAGTGATTAAGCTTAGAGAGAGAGAGGAGGCTGTAGGAAGCACTCAACTATAGAATAGGAACCTCATAAAGAGTTTGCAATGAATGCTCTACCTTGGAATGAAGCCCAAGGGGTCTTATTTATAGTTGGGGATGCCTCTTAACCTTTGGGAACACTTGTGAACGAAAACTAGCCATTTTGTGGCTTGCAACGGATCTATTTTCACTTGTTGCAACTCCACAACAGCTAGAAACACTTTTCTGCACTTTTCCGTACAGTGCAATCGGTCGAGTTTTAATGGGTGTAACTCGACCGATCAAGTAACAGGAAAACCGATATTCAGATGATCGGTCAAGTTTGTCCTGAGGAAACTCGACCCACCATTTCAACTGGAAATGGCCTGATACCCAATCGGTCGAGTTCTGTGAGTGCACAACTCGACCGATGCAATCTTCAGAAAATCGACCAAGGTGGATCGGTCGAGTTTCAGGGTGGGAATCTCGACCGACCAAGTGCCTGTAATTGATTTTCGAAGTTGCATCTAAAGTGCTCTAATTTTCGATCTAAGTGTTCCTGATATTTTTTCTAAGCTTAATTACAAGTCATACAATCATTACAATTGATTTACAACATGATTCTAATGGATATACATCATATTACAAAAACGTGCACTTGTATGACTTTGACTTGTCTTTTCTCCAATTTGAGATGCGCAAGTTAGGGAAATTGGAGTGTGTCTATACCTAATCTGAAATTACTCAAGTAGAAGCATTAGACACCAATATGTGGAATGGTTAGTCATCATCAAAACATGGGTTTAGTCAATTTAGACGTGAGTCAACATTGACCTAATTGACCTTGAGTCAACAGTCTCATATGTGAAGAGAAAGGAAACTTGAAGGATAATTGTTGAGAAATAAAGAAGAAGAAGAAGAAGAAGAACTCCATGGATAGAATCAAAGAAGACTTGTCATGCTACTTGGATGACTTAATAGAAATAAGAAGACTTTTCATGCTACTTGGATGACTTTACAAACTTAGAGGAAAGTGATGAAGAAATATGTCATTATGTAGTTGAATGCTTTATTGTCAAATATGATAACAATGATGAACAACAAAAAGAAAGTGCTCAAGAAAATGATGAATAAGAAGGTTCACAAGGTTGTAATGATGTGGTATATCTCTCCAGTTTTTCAAAAATTGACTCAATAAACTTGTTGAACTTACTTGCGATAAAGTTGAAAAGTATAAGAAAAAGAAAACTAAAATGGAAAATATTTTTGATTGTTTAAATGAAGAAATTAATGAGTTGAATGATCAATATGAAATTTAAAATAAAAAGATAGATGAACTCATTTCTCCAAATGTTTCTTTGCAAAATCAAGTGACTACACTTTTAGATAAATTGAGTAATATGGAGTTACAACCTATTTATTTCTCACATTTTGATTATGATCATATACTTGAATTAAATAATGTGTTAAATGGTAAAATTTATATTCTTGGAGAAAATATTTTTGATACAAGTAAATGTTAAATTTTCACTACTAATGACTCTATGAAACTTGCTAAATGAAATGAAAAGTTGAAAATGACTTTATACATATTTTCAAATAGCGTGACTATGTTGAATAGTATGTTGCATTCTCATAACCATATTTTTACTCATTGTGCTGGTTATATTTCTAAAAATGATAAATGAAAGAAAAAAATATTCTATTTTTGTTAAACCAAGTTCTTACATTTCTATAAATCATGTTATTTGCTATGGTTGTGGGAGGTTTGGTCATTATGCATTTCCATGTCTATTTAGAGAGAAAAGGGATAGTAATATAGTTTGGGTACTTAAACAACTTTTTAGATGAGGTTTTAATGAACAAGGGCTTCATTGGATATCAATTATTATCATGATATATCTTCTTTCAACTTGGTATGTCTTTATATGTTTTATTTTTCATATTGCAAAAATGGTTTTGCATTTAATTAGGATATCTTTTTGGTAGTTAGTTCCTTCATTTGAGCTCAATTTTGATGAGTATGAGATTAAGAGGGAGCTCAAAGTTATATGATATAAGTTATAGGCTAAATATCCCTTATTTTTGTGTAGAGATTATTTATTGATGATGTTTTTAGCTTAATCAATTATCTATATCATTGAGGACTTCACATTCCTTGCATTGATATTGAGATGATCTTTAGAAAATTGGTGTTATTCTTATGTCATCTCAATATCAATGGCAGACTTAACATTCCTTACCATTGGCTTGGAGTATTTTTTTATGATTTATGCTTAATGGGATCATTTTATCATGAAGGACTTAACATTCCTTTCATTGGTAACTAGACAACGTTTTAATGTTCCTTGATCAAGTATGGATTTTTGTATATACTCCTTATGATGAATTGTATCTATTTCTAATTGGTATTTTTAGTAAATGGTTTCTCATTTCAATTGGCACAACCTTGTTTTTGGTTGGGTATATTTTTTCCTCTACAAAATAAATATATTGTTTGGGGGGGAGGGCAGTGTCTCCTTGAGAAGGAGCATTGGCAAGCATAATCCCTTTTGGAATTTGAAAAAGGGGACAAAAATCAAGGAAGATAGATTTGGCAAACTACAATAGTTTAAAGGTATGATGATCAAAGTTCTCTATTTTGAAATTATCTTATGGAAATATTTGTCACAATCAAAAAGGAGGAAACTAATGAAATTTTGGATGTGACACACTCTAATTTTGATGATGTAGATATTTCCCATTTGTGTCACTAATATGTGTGCTTAGTATTTTAGGTGATCAAAGAACTTATACAAAATCCAACATAAATATATGTTTGGATGTTTGTTGGTCTAGTTGTACCATGTATGCTATGTACACATGCATTTGTACAACTTATCAAGAATGATGTAAGAACATGTGATGATAAGACCTATCCTATCCTAAATACTTTTCCACACTTATATCTAGTGTTTAGAATAGTTAGCTTTTATTAGAATATCATTTGATTCGTTTTCTAATTGTTAGATATAACATTACAAACACTTTCTCAGTCGAACCCTTCTTGGACAATTAATTTCGGACAAACTCTTCGTGGACGGATAAATAGTTATTATGGAAAAAGAGCCATTTTAGAAAATAGTTGTTGCAATTTTTGTGAAGAGGGTAACATACGATTGAATTCTATTTGGACCAAAATTATTTCAATCAAACTCTTTTTATTGATATGCAGTCTGTAATACTTATTTTCTATCTGTTGCAACTTGTTTTTTGATATCCCAATAACTAGTTTTGAGTTTAAATTGGTCTAAACACTCCCAACAATTATATTTACCATTTCTAGGTGTTTCCTATATATAATAGCATCTTACACACTTAAAAAAAGACACTTGAGCAATCTATTACATGTTACCTTGCTCAAAGGTTAGAATTTCATATTTCTATCTTCAAATGTAAGCTAGTATCCTACTCCACCAAATATAGCCTTGACAATTCTTTGTGGAGAACTTGATCATCAATTTTTCATAGAGAGATTCATATTGTATATCTTAAGAGAATTATAACATCATCTTTGTGACATGCCACCACACAAAATGAGATTACTCAAAACAAAAACATGTGATCAACTACTAATTAACTACAAAGTTAGAAAAGAGGTAACTTAAAACTAATTTAAATAATACAAACTTGTCCAGAAACTTTTAAATATATGTCCAACAACCTGCATACAAGCATATACCATATCATGTATTTACATATCTATCATGTGTCTTACACCACAATCCTATATACAAAAGATGTTATCCATACTTATACTTACCATATGCAACCATCAATATACTATGAAAAACTCAAGTCTATGTCTACTTATAATCTACAAACATCCCCTGCCCAGACATAAGAGTACATGGATGACTCTAGGATACCACTAACTACTAGCCAGCCTTCTACTCTTACTTCTCTTCAAGCTTCTCTACTTCACCTCTACGAACCTGAACACGTTGTTGAAGGCCACCTAAAAAGACGTGGAGACCCACGAGAGTGGGACCTATGTCCCAACGAGAGATATAACTATCAACAATGATTATTACATCACGTCATACCATTAAATAAGCTAAGTAGAATTAGGCAAATTAAACAAATTAAGCAAGTTAAATAGATAAACATGGCAACATGCATGATTAACAAGGTATATAAAGAAACAGATAAACCATCATTTTCTATAGTTGACTACTCTTGCTGCATTATATAACATCTATCCATATAAGAAACATGTCAAGGGTTAACATCTAATGTGAAGCACATTTAACCCTACTAGATATATTACACAACTTTATTACGTATTTTATTAAGCCCAGGGGAGTTTGAGTCATACAACTCAAACTCCAACTAACCAATATGAAGCGCTATTCAGTTTCGTATAAGATCTAGGAGAGTCGGAGTCATAAGATCTCTCTTTCTTGGTTAGTATGAGTCAAATATAGTGACATATCAGTCAAACTGCCTACATTGCAATATATTCAAGTTGCTAACAACCTAGTCTGCCCTTAGTACAAGTAATGAAACTAGTAACCAGGGTATCAAAACCCCATCATGCGAGGTACAACTACAGATGTCCTCAATCACATCACAAGATACAATCGCCATCTATTTTCATACCAAGGCATGACCACAACCATCCTCTAATCCATTGGATCAAGATGACAAGGACACACAACCACTTGCACCCACGCATTCTCAATATTTATGTATGTGACTCCAAGCTTCCTTTAGGAATACTCCTTTCTTCATCCAACGAGTCCTGACATTGTAATGGTTCATTATCTCAGGGCACTACATGGTTAGGTTTCACTTGAATAGTTAATGCCAACTGGGTGAATTAAGGTTGCATCAAACAAGTGGACATATAACCTAAAAGAGTTCTATAAACATGGGTATATTGCAACTTTAGAAGATATAAAAGATATGAGATTGATTCCTTATCATGTTATCAAGTGATGCCAATACTTGTCACATAATGGAGAGGGTTAAACCTCAAATAGGGCTCAAAATATGCCCAAGAGTCATTTAAGACTATGACATCATTCCCCGCAAGAACACCATTACCTTTCCATGCCTTACCAAAGACTCAACAAACTGTCTCCAAACATGTGATATACATGTCTAACATAACATTGCATCAAGGAGCCATGATGTTCATATGGTAACATATTTAGGTTACAACAACATGGTGAGAGAATATTCTGCTTCATATAAATCACCCAAGGAAGTTGAGTATGACGAACAATCATCATCTATATGTATCAAGGTTAGGTGTAAGAAAATAAGCTGGATTAGTATTACACATCGGCTCATTATGATGATTATTATCTTACATTCATATGAGGGAAAAGGTAAGACTACAATATTTTGGCATAGAACCATTGATTCTACATCATAAAAACCTAACCACAATGACTTTCACCTAAAACTATCAGATGTTGGATAAGAAAAACTTTAGTTGCAATACATGTAAAGCTTTGAATAATATATCTAACTAAACCATCCAGTTGTATTTTGAAAGACCATTGACTTTTAAATAAGGGTAATCATTGTTTGTTGAATCATCTACCCAGTCCAACCATTGGTTCATGAACCATCGACCTAGTCCAACCATTGGTTCATGAACCATTGACCCAATACAACCATTAGTTGATGAATCATCGAGTCAGTGGTTGATGAACCATAGACCCAGTACAACCCTTGGTTGATGAATCATTGACTCAGTCCAACCATTAGTTGATGAACCATTGAGTTAGTACAACCATTGGTTGATGAACCATAAACCCAGTCCAAATATTGGTTGATGATCCTTCGATCCAGTCCAACCATTGGTTGGTGAACAATCAAGCCAGTCCAACTATTGCTTGACACTATCGACCCAATCTAACCATTGGTTGATGAACCATCGGGTTACTCCAACCATTTGTTGACACCATCGAGTTACAGAAGCCACTGGTTGATGAACCAAAATGGCCTTTGACTTTGGACCCCAAATGACCATCGAGTTTGGCCAACAGGTTGTGAAACAAGCTTCAACTCAAAATAAAGGCCATCAAATGTGAGGGGAAGGAAAACCATCAAGTTCACCACTTGAAGAACCTCCAAAACCATAGTTTGTTTAGAATAAAAGATTCCAAACATAGACTAAGTTAGTACCATTAGTTGTGAAAGAAAAACAATTGAAACAACACCAAACACAAAACTGTCGAGTTCCAAAACAAGAAGGAAGATCAACACCAAAACCTTAAAACAAGACAATCAATTCAGTGAGGAAAACCATCCTTTGGTACATTCACACAAGTTCTAAATCTTCCAATACAAAGAAAGGTTCATGTATAAGGTTTTAGGGTTCATCCAGGAAGATAACTACTCAAGAACTACCACCTAACCTCAAACCCTAAGAAAAGGTTGCATCTTTATACTTAGAACTTTGTTTTTAAGCAAGATCATATACATGCAAGCTAGTAGTAAGCAATACATGTAGAGAAATTTATATAACTCACCTCTAGGTTGAACATGAAGCTCCAAACAGAAACTTAGCATGATAAAAAAAGAGGAAGAAATCCTATCTTGAGCACTCCACTCATCCAAGCTAGCTTCTCCACTAAGAAAGGAAGCAAACCCTAGCCAAGGAAGTAAGGAAGATGTGTACTTCAAGCTCTAGCACAAGTTCCACCATGGAGAACCATGGGTACAACCAATAATAAGAGAGAAGGAGGTAGGGAAGCTTGAAAAACTAAGGGAAAGAGGGAGAGCTTACTTTATTACATCAAGAACATGCTAAGGAAGCTTCACAAGCTCCAAGAGAGGGTAGATCTGAACCCTAGGTGCACATGCAAGCTAAATGGCCAACTTATTATACCTTGGGCTCATCTCCACCATGAAAGGGGGGATGAAGATATACATACCAACAAATAATAATGGGGGGTCTAAAGTGTTTGTTTGCATGGAAGGAGAGAGGTTTCTATAGCTATGGGTGAGAGAGAAGAGAGGGTTAAGGTGTCCTACCATGTTTGCCATGTCTCCATGGCCAAAAGCATCACTTCCATGAAAACCAGTAGCTCCATTAGTTTTAAGAGTCTAGAGGGACATCAAATAATAGCTTCCCAGGGTGGTTGTCGATTTCCAAGGCAAGGTGACCATCAATTTTTGACCCATGGTCACAAAAGGTGAAAAATTATCATTTGAGAACCTCTCTAGGTGAACCATCAATCCAAGCGATCTCCAACGAAAAAACCATCAACTAACCTACGTATAGGCACCACCAAGGACTATCCATAGGATCACAACACCATCAGATTTAATCAAACAAAGGGTTCCCATGAAGTTCCAACACTCAAGATACCTCATCTATAAGAGCAAAACCTTAACTCAACCTGAGAAAGGTGTCACCATCAAACCAAGGTGCAACTAGGAACCCCAAGGTACAAATATATTAAACATGATATGAAAACATGCGAGGAACAAAAGTAATGTGAAAATTGTCAAGACAAACCACATATATGAGTAAATTGCATAAAAGTCCAAAACATGTACAAAATTGCATAACTGGCTCAAACAATTTCCGAACTGGAACAAACTTGAAAGCCTGCAATGAAGGTAATCAAGCAAGTTAAACCATTAAGCATGGTCAGTGCCCTTACATTCTTCCTTTCTCATTCTGGTCTTTTATTTAGGATTGCTTCCAACTACTTCTTGCAAGAAGGCTATCGGGAAGCTACTTGGAGCTACTTTTTGTGAGAAAGATGTGAAAAATATGTGGAGGTGGATTGAGACTACTCCAAATTGATATTTCTCCTTGAGCTAGAAAAGTAGGGTTGTCTTGAGCAAAAAATGAAATTGGTGGATTTTTATATTTTGTATCGATTGATAAAAGGAATAAAATACATGTTGAAAATCCTAGTTGGAAACAACTAGGTAGTGGACTGATGTCACTAAATAGAACCACTCTATATTTGGTGTTCTTTTGGTTGTTTTTATTGTTAAAATAATTTACTTTACATGTAACAATGTAACCTTCTTTTTGTTTGAAATTTCATAAGTTTTATATTATCTATATTTACCCCCTCCCTTTAGAGATCCAACAAATGTGCATACAAAGCCCAAAAGAGTTAGTGTGCATAAAGAAAAAACAATCCCAAGTGTTTTGACACATACGACAAAAAGTAGATGACACATGTTGATAAATACTAGTGTTTGAAACAACAAGAAGATAAAGGACCTCTAAGATCAAATGTAGATGAATCTCCATTATGTATATTTGAATCATAAAAAAGAAATCTTCATCATCATCTCTCTTTATAAAGTTTCCATCACAATAGCTGACATCACTATCCAGTGTGTTCTGGGTCACAATAGTGTAAATAGTTGACATGAACAGGGAACAAATAAAGAGTCAAATGCAAAAAGAGCACAAACAATAGATAGTGCAAAAGAATAAATAAACAAATAAAATTTTCTAATCATAAAATAAGTAGAAAGAATGACATTACCGAATAGAATATCAATCAATAGATAGCACAAGTGTAGTAGATCACATCATAGTAGCAATGTAAGTACATTATGATGAGTAAGCTTCTCAATCTCTTCATTAGGAAATGAGCACAATGTGCATAGGAAAAATTATTCAATTGATTTGAAATGAAATATATAGCAATCTTTGTTTTCATTTTGGACATGGTCATTGAGTTTGCAATCAAAGTATATAATCTACTTTTTGTGTAATCTCTTATTCAACTCTAGTTTTTATGAAAGAGAACCCAAAGCAATGTATATATATATTCTACACGGTCCTTGAAAGACATGTTTTTAAATCTCATGTGCTACACGAGTCCTATTCATGGTCAGTAGTCACCAAACATGGAAATGTCATTTTTAGGCTCTATGTGTTCCCCCTCTGATGGTTTTCATGTATTATTTATCATATAGTCTTCTTCTTTGTCTTTTATTTCTCCACAATGAATACATATGAAAAATAGATTCTCATACTTCAATTTATGCATGTATCCCTGTATTATTACTCCCACAACTAGTAGGTTCTTAGTTCTAGCTTCATTGTGATTCTAGAAACTTACCCTCTCTTCCAATCAATATTAGAGTTCACTACAATGGTTGTCCTGATGCAATATCTATCTTCCTCCCAGATCTTGTACTAGTTAGAAAATATTGGCATGTAGCATATAAAAACCGCTACCATGATGGATCTAGGGTTTTCATCGGAGGTTGTGCAATAAGGGTCAAGGTTGGTCACTCATATAAGAACCCATTATTTCTCATGGTCCCCCAATAAGGGAATTGAGACAATCATCTTCCTGTGATAGTTGAACCTTCTATTAGTCATTATCCAAGTTTATTTGACAAACATTCCTAACAAGCTTTCACACATATCAGATTTGGTTCTTATTTTCACTAATCCCACCTCCTTGCCATGTGCTTCACAGTGACTAAGAAACACCATAGTTTCATTAGATCCTCATACATGGTCTTTACTATCTCAAAGCATAAAGCTATCAGAACATCCTTTACTATGATGTCTTGTTTTGTTAGTTGAACATTCTCAAACCCTAAAACTAACATCACAATTTGTTTTCTAGCATCATTGGCAATGTTCCCTGATACTGAGGACATGGTGGTTTTTGTTCTAATTTAGAGAAGGGAAGTTTGATTTGTTATTGATTTGTTACTGACCATTGCATCAACATTCATTTCCTCATCATGAAGTTGTTTGAGATGCTCTAAGCTCCCAATTAAATGAGAATATTTCTACACATAGTTAAGTCCCATGTTTCTCGTGTCTTCCACATCTAGAATATTGTATCCTTACATTGGCATATTTTTTGGTATACAAGTGTGCAACCCCACTAGTGTTCACATACCACCTCCTCTCCCGCGCCTTCTCCCTTAGCATGTCCTTCTTTCTCTTTGTTCTAAATATTAGGTCTCCATCACAAGCCCAAACATAGTGATCCTCCTATTCATTATTCCCTTACTCTGACAAGAAAACCCCCCACTAACTTCCTTCTCATCCTCCACCTATTCCTCCAAACCTGAGCATGGCATGAAAACTCATGACCCTCTTAGATTATTTATACTAGGTAAAGATGTCTCTTTTATCAAAATCTATCATCATAATATCAAACACTAAACAACTTAACCATATATTGCAATTTGAATTGACCCATTCAAATATGTTACAAACAAAACCATTAGAATTATTTTTTATCAAGCTTTCCTAGTTTATCTTCCCACAAATAAATCTTGAACACATTTATGCAAGTTGCACTTTCCCTAGAAAATATGTTATATGAATTTACATTTCTAATGTGTCTTCTTGTTTCGTGTTTTCTCAAAAGAGCAACATAAAGGGTAACCCAAAGCAGATTGTGTATATGATAATGTAGTAAACATATGCTACACCTTACAATTCCCTAAGACTGATGGCCCAGTAGAGTTCATCCTCTAGAGAATCAAAAGCTGATATTCTTATCCTCACATTTTCTATGGTTAAAAAAGCCTACAACATTTCTTGATATTGGGCCCCACTCATAGAGTCTCATCCTTTTTAACATGTAAATCTAATAAACATACTTATTCATGCTTTGTATTGATTATTGTGCATTCTTCCTATAGGAGGATTGGATATCATACCCAAAAAATATAAAAAAATAATATTTTGTCTCATTTTTGTAGGTTATTCAATGCATTTTTTTGTGATTTATCTTTTATGAGTTCTTTGAGCATATATATACCTTTTTTATGGTCAATCGATCACAGAATTTCAGGGGATTTTGTGTTGTCAAAACATAATAACACAAAGAGTAAAAAATGAACACAATATTTTCTTAATTTATTGACACTTGTCTATCTTTTCACAATGAAGCATTTTTTGGAATATATTTAGTAAATAAAGATTTTCTCAAGTACACCCTAATGTAAAAATATATTTTTCCATACCATTTTTCATTAGTATCTCACACAAAAAAATATTTTGTTGTCTTTTATTAGCACTAATAAAAAAGAAAATGATTTGAAATTTTTTGGTATTAACAAGTTAATCACACATGAGCTAGATAAGTTTAGATAGTCATTTTCTACATTATATTGTATGGTTGAATGGTACAAAATTGAAGTTAAAATTAAATTCATTTATATTTCAAAATAATGAAGGCTACCCATGTGAATGCCATTTAATTGGTAGGAGTATGTATTTCATTCTATATAGGAATTAAAATAACTTTTTAGGCTTAAGTTGAACCTAGGTTGACAAATCTTTTCTTGATCATCAATAAAAATAGTGGTGTTTTTTAATACCATTTTGAAACATTTTCTATAAACATGCTAAGAGTACAAATATGACTTAGTTATGTGAGTAATTAATAACCACCCAGGTTGCACGTAGGTTCATATATGAGAGAGGGATGAAACCCCTTAGGTTTTATTTGGTTAATGATGGATTGGTGTATATATAATTGTGGGTAAGTTGTAGAGGTCAGAGGGAGGGGTTGTGGTAGTAGGAGAAGTGAAGGGAATTTGAGGCAAGGATGCAGACTTGGTGGGGGTGCAAGGGAGTTGGTGTTGTTGTTGTGTGGACTGAGTTGCATGGCTAGAAGTTGTCTCAACATATGATGGGATGTGATTGAAGGAATTTGGGAGCATACAAAACAAGAGGTGGGACTCAGTTGGGGTTTGGAACTTGGTGTCTTTCATTGGGCTTGCCAGTGGATGGTCCACAAGCTTTAGAGAAACTATCTTTTCCTTTGTTTATGGTAATCTCTCCAAAGAGACTATCATTATTTGTACTTTATGTTTTCATTTAATATCATTTTCTAGTTCAGATCCATTTAATCATCACTATATTATTTGATTCCTTGATCTAATGCATGCATCCTCTATACTTCATAACTTTTTAACTTTAGTTTGAATTGCAAAAGATACTTCTATTGATGATGCCAACAAGAATTTGCAATATGAATGTCACCATAAATGTTTTGTAACTATTTTCACCACCCTCACTTGATTATACTTTAATCTGGTAAGTACAAACTCTTTTGTTAGGATCTTTTACTAGACAATATTCAACAATAAAAATTATCTTATATTCAGCTAAATTTTTTTGTTTATCGTATCTATAAGAAAAACTTCAATTTTTGTAATAACTATACTTACCTTTCCTATTATATAATTTGTATCATGCATGCATTGCAGTGTATATAAGGACACAACTACGTATGCATTCGTATAATGCATGCAAGATATGTTTTGTATCTTAAAGCTTATATTACATGTTGAGTATGTCGAGGCTAAATTATAATGTTTTAGTGTTTTTACGTTTATTAAGTGTTGTAACTATGAAGTTCACTTGGAATAGAAGCTAACTTTTGTTCTGTGTTTCCATTCACGTAACCAATTGATGCGATGATTTTGAGTCGCATTTATAGACTTGTTTGATATGCGTTTTATGCATTTATTAGTCATTTTTATGGTTAATGTTGCATAATTCATTCATTTTGGTCTATGCTACTTCTTTATGTCAAATTCCCTTTATTTAAGAATTTTTAGTATTAATCATCGAAAGAATATATTTTGTGTGAATTTATGTGGTTCCGTGTGTTAATTTCAGGAAAAACAAGTATATGCTGCTGTTGATACCATCGACGGTGGTCGATACCATCGACCGGACCACAGGTTGCCAGCCGCAAGGACTAGAACAAGGTCGGTACCATCGACGGGGATGTCGATGGTATCGAGATACCATCAGGCTACTGGCAAGGAAGGAGTCGATACTATCGACACGATGGTTGATACTATCGACGGGAGGAGCTACAGCGACGCATAACGACAAAATCGTTGCTACAGGTTCGTCGATACCATCGACCCGCGTCGATGGTATCGAGATGATATCAGGCGCGCAGCCGAAAGAAAAGAATGATTGCTGCTATAGTGCAGGGTCGATACCATCGACTCGCGTCGATGGTATCGACACCGTCAGATATTAGTTTGATTCAGAATGATCTTAATCGGACGACTGTGGTTAATTAGCGACTTAATTCGGGAAGATATACCTAATGACGGTGCCCTGGACTGGGGCATCATGTCATTAGTTGTTGCACACATCCCGGAGAGCAAGGAGAGAAGAACGGAGCACGAGAGCACACCCCAACTGATCTGGACGCGGAAGAAGATGAATTCCACCACCGAAAGGCGGCAGAACGTGGATTCCACGCCAAGGATCGATTGGACCTTCTCTGTTCAGGGGTTTCACCACTCAATTTCATTTTTCTCATGGTTCCCTTTTTCTTTGCTACATTGTACTCTGAGATGAACATGCGGGGCTAATCCCCTTCATCTTTAGGACAAGGAGTAGCCCGGGGATTCATTGTATGACAATTTTATAATAGTAATTCATATCTTATCTCTTAAATCCGGGGTATAGTTTCGTGTTCTCCAATATATTGTTATGCTTGATCACCATAATAATAATCTAATTCCCTTAATTGCTTCGAAAGAAGAATTAACTGTTGAAAAGAGACGGAATTTACATTAATTGACAAATCCCATGAACAAGGTGGTGTAAGATTAATGGTGGATACCGAGAGGTCGTTTATAATGCACCTAGTTTAGGGTATATGTTACTATGACGGTGGAACCGACCTAGACATAGGTAGTGAATTGTACCACGACAGTGGGCAATTCTGATTTCAGGCCACTACCCAGATAGAGAGATAAAGTTGAGTAGCTATATAGAATTTATTATAGTGAAAACCCGCGGTGAAACCGCAACTCTAAAGATTTCCTTTTGAATTGATTAAACCAACATTTAATCGATTGCTTGTTTTGTTTTATTTTTATTTCTCTTTTAATTTTAACAACAACTCTCAACTTTCTAATCGGCTTAGCTGATCACGAGTAGTTAGTAGGAGTCCCCGACAATTGCACGTATCCCTGAGTTCGACTCGGGCCTCACAAAGGCCTGTACTACTCAAAGCGTTCACTTGCATTTTTACGCACGGTAAATTTGCGTCAAGTTTTTGGCGCCGTTACCGGGGATACGACAATTTGTTGGCACTTCGAGTGTTGTGAGCGGCCACTCTAGGCCACCTTTTTCTTTATTTTTTTTTATCATTCAAAAAATTCATAATCTATATTTTTAATATTTGCAATCGTCAAGCACTGTACTAAATTTAATCTTTCTATTTTCAGGTACTGTGCATGGTGCCGACACGTAGTACTGACTACGCAGGTCGTGTACCAGAGGTTCCGCTGCCGGGACCAGAAGACGAGGGCGATTATAATCAAGACGAGCCGGAGGATATAATTTCTGAACACGAACAAGAAGAGATGGACGAGCCACCGACAATATGGGAGAAGATCAAAGCTTCTTCCTCATCTGCTTCCAAGGGGCCTATAAAGAAGCAAGCGCTGAATATTCTGACCTACAAGATTGATCCAGCTTTGATCAACTTGGTGAAGTCCAATGCCTTCCACGGGCTCAAAAACGAAGACCCCATCGCGCACATAAGTCAGTTTGTGGAGAATTGTGATATGGTAAAGATCGATAGATTTCCACAGGACGTGCTCTACTTGAAGCTCTTCCCGAGTTCACTAGCGGGAATTGTGCGCGAATAGCTACATAACTTAGATGATGAATATGTGGAGTCTTGGGACCACGTGATGGAGGTATTCTTAGATAGGTTCTTTCCACCCGAAAAGACCAATGACATGATAAGAAAGATCCACAACTTCACTCAACAAGCAGGCGAGACTTATTCTGAGACCTGGGAGAGATTTCAGATCATGCTCAGGCGATGCCCGCATCATGGGCTGGATAAGGAGACCCAAGTGAAGATCTTCTATTTTGCTCTCTCCGAGCATGATAGAAGCAACTTAGATTTGGCTGGTTCCATATTTTTCTTGAATAACACGGACACTAGATGTTGGGAGATCTTAAAGAACATGGCGAAGAAACAATCATGGGGTGAAAGAGGCACTGGGGAACAGGTTCGAGTAGTAGGAGAATCTAAGGCAATAAAGGAACTCAATGAGAAGATGGATCTTCTCGCAAAGAAATTGCTTGCAAAGGAGGATACTGAGCCCGAGGACGAGGCTCAAGTGTAATTTATGAGGCAACAGCTAGGTTATAGGAACAATGATTATTCATGGAGAAAAGACAAGAAGTTTTCCTGGAAAGATCCTAACAACTTCTTGCAGGATCCCGATGCTAAACCCCAGCCAGCTGTAGAGGATAAGAGCACAGAGCTGCTCAATCAAGTTATAAAGCAAAACCAAGAACTTATGGCTACTTTTGACCAGCAAATAAAGCAACAAGGGGAGTTCATGAACCAATTCCGGCAGACACTGCAGAGTCATGGGGCTCAAATGAGGACAATAGAGACATCTATGGCACATATGGCTGCGGAGATAGCCAGTTTGAAGAAGCTGGCACATCCAGGTTTCCCGGGAAATACTAATGTTCCAGGAGGGAACCAACAAGCTAAGGCCATCTTGCTAAGAAGTGGCAAGAAATTGTTAAATCCCAGGGCCGATGAAGCAAGCAAACCCCAAGCTGAAAATGAAGCTAGAGCCACTGAGGAGCTGCCTGCACCGGTTACAGAACCGGTCGATGACACAGTTGTGGATGCTACTGAAGACCCTATTGCAGAGGAGGAGGGACCTCAGAAAAGAACACCCTATGTGCCACCGCATCAAAGGGCACAGGCCGTACCGGTCCCTTATCCGAATAGTGTTAAGGCAAGGAAGGTAGATGATCAATTCAAAAAGTTCTTGGACAGTTTCAGGAAGCTTTCAGTAAACATCCCTCTATTGGAAGCTATTGAGCAAATTCCGTTTTACGGAAAAATTCTGAAATACATCATCACGAAGAAGAGAAAAATTCCGAACACGGAAGTAGTTGCGCTTAAAGAGCAGGTGAGTGCCTTCATCATGGGCACATTGCCACCAAAGAGGCAAGATCTGGGTTGTTTCAACATTTTGTGCTATATCGGGAAAGTCAAATTTGGTGAAGCATTATGTGACTCGGGAGCAAGCATTATTGGCGGATTAAAGGAGTAAAGGTCAAGTAACTTGACAATTCAATTGGCGGATACCAGTTTAATGCCCCTTTCTACATTCAAAAAGTTGGGATTAAAGGAGTCAAGGCCAAGTAACTTGACAATTCATTTGGCGGATAACTCTGTAGTGAAACCATATGGGATTTGTGAAGATGTTCTTGTGAAAGTAGATAGATTTGTATTTCTTGCAGATTTTGTTGTCATGGAGATGCAAGATGAGCAAGGCAATGAGCCACTACTTGGAAGACCATTCCAAGCCAAAGCCGACATGATACTTGAGATGGGGAGAGGCCGGTTGACCTTGGGTATAGCCGATGACCGATTTGAGATGGTCATGCCTTCCAACGTCACTTCACATAAATCCAAGGAGCAATGCCACGTGATGAAACATTTTGATAATACTATCTCACTCTATCTAGGGAAGCCATTTCTGGATATGGCTCATGTAGTGACCAAGGTGGATAAAGGAACTTTGGTTGTAGACATCATGGAGCAGACCAAAGTAGTATCTCTTTGCAAGGCTGGAGGATTTCCTAATGATGAGAATGAGGACATTCCTCCCTCTATGGAGGATGATGCTATAGAAGATTCAATTTTTGATGCATATCCGGAATTACCATTGGAGGCTTGTTTAGTTAACATCACTCATGATTGGATGAGAAGCAAATCACTCAAGGAGTGCGCCAAGATGCTTCAGATGCTTCCATGTTTATATGCGAGGTACTATGAAGATTTAGGTGAACTTCCCCCTCCGCTTCAATCATCATTGATCAGCCTGCCAGAGTTAGAGTTAAAGCCACTGCCACCGCACCTCAAGTACGCCTTTATAGTGGAGGAAGAAAAGTTACCTGTGATCATTTCTGCATATCTGAGTGCGGAAGAGGAAGACCAATTGTTGAAAGTGCTGAAGAACCACTGGGGAGCATTTGGGTGGTTTGTCGTAGATATAAAGGGGATTTCCCCTACCTTGTGTCAGCATAAGATTCGGCTTGAGGAGGGAGCCAAGCCGGTGATCCAACTGCAACGTCGACTGAATCCAAGCATGATGGAGGTGGTGAAGAAAGAGGTGATTAAGCTTCTATCCGCAGTTATCATATATGCGATTTCAGACTCGACATGGGTAAGTCCCACGCAGGTAGTCCCTAAAAAGGGGGGTATTACTGTCACTCAAAACATTTTAAATGAACCTGTCACCACCCGTTTGGTAACTGGGTGGGGAGTTTGTATTGATTACCGTCGTCTTAATGCCGCTACGCTAAAAGTTCACTTTCCTTTACCATTCATTGATCAAATTCTAGAGCGCTTAGCCGACCGATCTCATTTCTATTTTCTAGACGGGTATTTGGGATACAATCAGATTTCAATCGATCCTAAAGACCAAGAGAAATCTACTTTCACATGTCCCTATGGAACTTTTGCGTATCGCCGCATGCCCTTTGGATTATGCAATGCACCAGCGACTTTTCAACGTTGTATGCTCGCCATTTTTTCTGATATGGTGGAACGCTGTCTTGAAGTTTTTATGGATGATTTTTCCATTTATGGTGCTTCATTTGATGAATGCCTTTATAATTTGGATAAGGTATTACAGAGATGTGAGGACACACATTTGGTCCTCAACTGGGAGAAATGTCATATGATGGTGAGTGAAGGAATAGTGCTAGGACATAAGGTGTCTAGTAAAGGTTTGGAGGTAGATCCAGTTAAAATTGAAGTAATTTCTAAATTGCCCCCACCAAATTCGGTAAAAGGGGTAAGAAGTTTCTTAGGACACGCCAGATTTTATCGTCGGTTCATAAAAGATTTTTCAAAAATCGCCAAACCTTTATCCGAGCTTCTTGAGAAAGATGCCATTTTTGATTTCAATGACAAGTGTTTACACGCGTTCAGCGTGCTGAAGGAGAAATTGATTTCTGCACCGGTTGTTCAAACACCAGATTGGACTAAGCCGTTTGAACTCATGTGTGATGCATCGGATTTTGCGGTAGGAGCTGTGTTGGGATAGCGGGTGGACAATAAACCCGCCGTAATTTTTTATGCATCCAAGACTTTGAATGATGCTCAATTAAATTACACAACTACTGAAAAATAATTGCTTGTTGTGGTTTTCACTTTTGAAAAATTCCAGCAATATTTAGTTGGATCGAAAGTAGTTGTTTGGACTGATCATGCCGCTATTAAATATTTGATGGAGAAAAAACATGCCAAACCTAGATTGATTAGGTGGATCTTGCTCCTACAAGAATTTGATATCGAAATTAAAGATAAGGCGGGGATCGAAAATGTTGTGGCGGATCATTTGTCTAGGTTAGAAAGGGTGGATGAAAAAGATTTACACATACCCATAACCGAGACATTTCCGGATGAACAATTGTTGAAAGTGAATTCTAAAGATCCTTGGTTTTCATATATCGTGAATTATCTTGCTTGCAGGATCATTCCAGAAGATTTGACGTATCAAGAGAAGAAGAAGTTTTTCCATTCTCTAAGATACTATTTTTGGGATGAACCAATTCTTTTAAAACAATGCAGGGATGGTGTTCTACGCAGGTGTGTACCTGAGGATGAATATGAGAGTGTTCTTCATCACTGCCACACTCTACCTACGGGCGGACACCACGCGAGCTCTCGTACGGCTGCCAAAGTGTTGGAAAGTGGCCTATATTGGCCTACCTTATTCTGAGACGCCTATGAGTCCGTGAGACAATGTGATTCCTGCCAAAGAGCAGGTAACATCTCAAAGAGACAAGAGATGCCCCTGAATGTCTTCCAAGAGGTGGAGGTATTTGACCTATGGGGTATAGATTTCATGGGACCCTTTGTGTCCTCGAATTCGAATTTATATATTCTTCTAGTTGTAGATTATGTGTCGAAGTGGGTAGAAGCAATACCCACAAGGACTAATGATTCTTCTGTAGTGTGCAGATTCGTAAGAAAATATCTTCTGTAGGTTTGGCGTGCCCCGAATGATCATCAGTGATGGGGGTACGCACTTTAAGAATCACAAGTTCTCGGCATTGTTGAAGAAATATGGGGTAAAACATAACATGGGTACCCCATATCACCCGCAAACTCAAGGACAGGTGGAAGTCTCTAATCGAGAAATTAAGAAGATTTTGGAGCGTACGGTAGCTTCCATGAGGAAGAACTGGAGTGCCTTATTGCCGGATGCATTGTGGGCATATCGGACGGCATACAAGACACCTATAGGCACCACGCCTTTTAGGTTGTCGTATGGCCGAGCTTGTCACTTACCGGTGGAGTTAGAGCATAAAGCACATTGGGCGCTAAGAAAGCTCAATTTGAGCTATGATGAAGCGGGGAAGAAGAGATTGCTTGAATTAAATGAATTGGACGAGTTGCGCATGACTGCATATGAGAACTCTCGTATATACAAGGAGCGCACTAAGTTGATCCTCGATCGTCACATTCAGATGCGCACCTTCAAGAAGGGAGATCGTGTGTTGCTGTTTAATTCAAGGCTGAAGTTGCATCCCGGGAAGCTCAAATCCCAGTGGAGTGAACCATTTATGGTGGAAGAAGTCAACCCACATGGCGCAATCTTGGTGCGCAATGGTGAGACGACATTTTTGGTGAATGGATAGAGGTTGAAGCTATATTTTGGAGAAGATTACATAAGGAAGGTGAATGAGGTCAAAATCATTTCACTTTTGTATGCATGATGTGACTCAAGTCGTCTAGCCTAAGACGTTAAATAAGGGCGCTTGTTGGGAGGCAACCCAACCATTGGTACCTTAGATTAGTTCATTTACATTCGTAGTTTAATTTGTTTTTACTTAGTTTAGTGTAAAAAAAGATACCGTGATTGTTTGCTACTTGTGTAGGGCTGAGGCAGAGTCGATACCATCGACCCTTGTGTCAATGGTATCGACCGTGGTATAGGTTGATGACTGCAGAAATCGGTCTGCGTCGATACCATCGACGACCTCGTCGATGGTATCGACATACCTACAGGCAGATCGCAAAGACAAGGTCGATGGTATCGAGATGCCAGTCGATACCATCGAGATCTCTAGAGATTTTCAGAACAAATCGTCTCAGTGAAGTCGACACCATCGATGGCCCAATCGATGGTATCGACACATTCAAGTGAAAAAGGCGGAGGCCGGGCCTCGCAAAGATTTGCCCTAATCAGAGAGTCAATGCTATCGACTCGCGTCCATAGTATCGACGTGCCACGTCAACGATCCGCGAGAAAGATCAACGGCATCACAGCAAACAAAGAAGTCGATCCGGGGGATGGGTCGATACTATCGACCCACGTCGATAGTATTGACGCGTCAGCAATCCGGGCCCCGCAGATCCAGCCATCGACAACCGTCGATACTAGCGGAGGTATGGATCATGCTACCTGAGTCGATACCATCGACTCACGTCGATGGTATTGACGAGCAGAAAGTAGCGTCGGCCACAGCTATATATGGGGAGTAGTTGTGTCAGATGACATCACACCTTCAGTGCAATCTTCCTCCACTTGTGCTGAGCGAGTTCTAGAGCTGTGCAAGCCCGTCGACGAGCAACACCGAGATAGTTCTTCATCGAGCGGAGATTCAATTCTCCAATCTTAACCGAGCTCCTTTCTAATCCTCTTTCTCTCGCAAACATGGTGCACGCAGCTAGTGCGTCATCTTCACGTGCGCACCCGATGGATATCCCAGAGTTCGTGCCACCTCCTCCCGTGTCGGTTTCACGTCCACGGCTGATTCATCCATCCGCGGAGGTGAAGAAGATCTACGAGGAGATCTTAAAGAGGAAGATAGAGCCAACCCGTTATGTCAAACGGAACATGATCCGTGACTTAGGGTTCGAGGCCAACTTAGCCTACGTTCTGAAAGGACAGGCATGCCACACAAACCGAAGACCTGACGAGCTGGAATTTCATGCAGATGGCCAGCCGTTCTTCGGCGACTGGCCCATGTACAAGGAGTTGGTGGAAGAGTTCATGGCGTCGCTGGACGTCTGCGTCGTGCCTAACGATGTTATTGCCACCGACCGCGAGTGGATCAAAGGTCGGGTGTCGTTCTGGGTGTTCAACATTGACTACACCCTTATGCTCTGGCAATTCAAGAAGATCTTCAACTGGAACCACTCGCCAAATGACTACCGGCACCCGGACAACCACGCCGACTACAACGCCATCTTCACCGAGCTAGTTACGGTGCCGCCGGGGATGTCCGTTAGCTACCATAATGTAGCGGTCGCCGATTTCGAGCACCCTTTCGTCCAGATTCTGCACCGGATGCTCAGTTTGACGCTATTTGATTGGGGTGACTTGGCCCTCAGCAAGTTTCAGGAGATAGACTTATTCTTTCTTTATAAGCTCCTTAAGCGTCAAGAGTGCAATTGGGGTGCCTTCTTTCTACAGAGAGTATTGGCGGTGAAGAGGAGTACGAGGAAAGCGTCGATTTACTTCGGTGGGTTCATCACCAAGCTGGCTACCTACCTTGGTTTGAATTTCCAAACCCTCACTCCTCTATCTACTAGAAGCAAGGTGAACTTGCAACATCTACACCGGTCCAATCTCCTACTTCTTCGAGATGGAATGTCATATGCACATTGCCACGTCAACCATGCCTATCAGGAGTGCTAGTTGCCTGATCCGGTCTTCAACATCGAAGGGGCGCCCCACTTTCGGTGGCCAATCATAGCCATCGCCGACTCCGATGAAGAAGGCGGCAACGACGGTGGCGACGATGGAAATGACGACGAGGCTGAGGAGGAAGAGGAGGCATTTACACCTCTTCGAGCTCGAGTGGCACCACGGAAGCATCCTCGGATGCATCCGGGTGCATCTTCATCATCACAGCCTATGCCACCACCACCACCGTCCTCGCAGCCAAGCGAGGAGGCCTATTCTATGCAGGGCATGTACACCGTGCTGCAAGACATCCAGCAAACGCATCAGCACCACATGACAATGTATACCGGTATTCAAGACACTACGAACCAGATACTGGACAACCAAAGGGCGATGTTTGAGAACGAGCATCTTTTCCTAAACAACCAACAACATATACATGATCGGTTGTATCGGATGGAGATGCAGCAGAAGCCCTTCTACGACCACTATTGGAGCCAAAATTATTTTGGAGGTTATCGACAACTTCCACCCAGGGCCCAGTTTGATCCAAGCTTCCAGGGGGAGTATCCTTCTTGGGACCCTACGGATCCACAGTACCCGCCTCCACCACAAGAGTAAACCGGTATCACTGTTCCAACCTTTGACTTTTTTTTTGACTATGAGGTCATAGTTGAATTCAAGCTTGGGGGGGGGTATAGAAACAGTTCTATCTTTCATTTTCTCTATTGTTAGTTTTATTGCTTTTGTTTCCTGTCATTTTCTTTCTGCAATCTTAGTTTGTTGTAGGACCCACATTCTATCTTGTGTAATCGTGGATGTCTTTAATCTTGTGTCATCTTAGTTGCATGTGCATGGGAATGAAGGGAAATTTAAAAAAAAATTTGAGTGTTCACAAGCTTGAATGTGTTTAACCTTGATCACTTAACTTAGAAATTGATTGGTTTTGTCAACTTTAAAATAGAAATTCACAACTGTGTATCCCTAATGATTCATGAAAGTGGACGGAAATTGGTTGTTGAGCCTTAACTGACCAAATGGTAATGAGACTCTAATTTGAAGTAAGAGAGAGAAACCTCTTAACTACTACACATATCAGTAAGGAGGGACACATAGTATTTTTCAAAGGTTCAGTCAACTAATCTTGTGATCTTTCCACCCCATTGCTTTTCACAATCCACCAAGAATTGGAAGTAAAGTACGGTTTTAACTCTTTTTGATTGCATATCATGTAGATAGAACTTGCATTGTAATCACCTTCATATGTTTTGCATGAAAAATGAAGAAAAGATTAGAATAGTTATACATGCACATTACCCTTAGGTGCATGTCATTTAGTTGCATTCATAACTTCTATGCATAAAGTATGTCATGTACCTCATTTATTCTGTAATGGTGAATTAAAATGTTCCATACCTTCTAAATAATTCAAATGTTTGAGTTATGCAGAAAAAAATAAGCCTTATAAATTATTCATTGCCAATTATGGATATAAGGGCTTGGGAAAAAAAAAGAGAGAAAAAAAAACTGAAAAAAAGAAAGTTTATTTAGAAGCAAGTGGAATAAGAAGGAGAAAGGTACATAATCTCACCTACATTTTAAGATGAATGAGTACATGATGTAGCTTAATTAGATATCCATGTCATTTTGAGACAGATGGTTAGTGCATGCATCATTCCACCTAATCTTAGGCATTAGGACATTTCTCATGTGCATTTGCATCATTAAGGGCATTTTTGTTTTATGCATGTTGCAATCGTATGATACTTCCACTTCTTCCATGAGCCATCCATTTCTTCCGCCCGTTGCTCAGATTGGTAGGCCACCGTGAATTTCTCCTTACTAATGAATATCAGGAGAACTGCTTCCATGTAGATGGTAGTTAGGGCGAGCAACGTAGTATAGAAGATCACAAGATGCACCAAGCCTGGACCGGCGAATTTTATTATGTTAACTGCCTTATGTGATAGTGTTCATCAGTTTTGAGGTCAACATCTTTTATGGATGATTACTGTCACCTTCAGGGTAATTATCATTCTGTGGTTAGCGAGGGCCGTTATGTGAATGTCCGGTGGGAGTCATATGGGATGTATGTTGTGATGCTTTGTTCTTTAGTTGACTCTGGCAATTCTATTCTAAGGATTAGTTGCTCGAGCGCGAGCAATGTTTAAGCTTAGGGGAGTTTGATGCGATGATTTTGAGTCGCATTTATAGACTTGTTTGATATGCATTTTATGCATTTATTAGTCATTTTTATGGTTAATGTTGCATAATTCATTTATTTTGGTCTATGCTACTTCTTTATGTCAAATTCCCTTTATTTAAGCATTTTTAGAATTAATCATCGAAAGAATATATTTTGTGTGAATTTATGTGTTTCCGTGTGTTAATTTCAAGAAAAACAAGTATCTGCTGCCGTCGATACCATTGACGGTGGTCGATACCATCGACCGGACCACAGGTTGGCAGCCGCAAGGACTAGAACAAGGTCGATACCATCGACAGGGATGTCAATGGTATCGAGATACCATCAGGCTGCTACGAGGAAGGAGTTGATACTATCAACACGATGGTCGATATTATCGAAGAGAGGAGCTACAGTGACACATAATGACAAAACCGTCGCTACAGGTTCGTCGATACCATCGACCCGCGTCGATGGTATCGAGACGACATCAGGCGCACAGCTGATAGAAAAGAATGATTGCTGCTACAGTGCAGGGTCGATACCATCGACTCGCGTCGATGGTATCGACACCGTCAGATATTAGTTTGATTCAGAATGATCTTAATCAGACGACCGTGGTTAATTAGCGACTTAATTCGGGAAGATATACCTAATGACGGCGCCCTGGACTGGGGCATCACGTCATTAGTTGTTGCACACATCCCGGAGATCAAGGAGAGAAGAACGGAGCACGAGAGCACACCCCAACCGATCTGGACGCGGAAGAAGATGAATTCCACCACCGAAAGGCGGCCGAACATGGATTCCACGCCAAGGATCGATTGGACCTTCTCCGTTCTGGGGTTTCACCACTCAATTTCATTTTTCTCATGCTTCCCTTTTTCTTTGCTACATTGTACTATGAGATGAACATGCGGGGCTAATCCCCTTCATCTTTAGGACCGGGAGTAGCCTGGGGATTCATTGTATGAAAATTTTATAATAGTAATTCATATCTTATCTCTTAAATCCGTGGTATAGTTTCGTGTTCTCTAATATATTGTTATGCTTGATCACCATAATAATAATCTAATGCCCTTAATTGCTTCGAAAGAAGAATTAACGGTTGAAAAGTGACAAAATTTACATTAATTGACAAATCCCTTGAACAAGGTGGTGTAAGATTAATGGTGGATACCAAGAGGTCATTTATAATGCACCTAGTTTAGGTTATAGGTTACTACAATGGTGGAACCGACCTAGACATAGGTAGTGAATTGTACCACGACAGTGGGCAATTCTGATTTCAGGCCACTACCCAGATAGAGAGATAAAGTTGAGTAGCTATATAGAATTTAATACAATGAAAACCCACGGTGAAACCGCAACCCTAAAGATTTCCTTTTGAATTGATTAAACCAACATTTAATCGATTGCTTATTTTGTTTTGTTTTTATTTCTCTTTTAATTTTAACAACAACTCTCAATTTTCTAATCGGCTTAGCTGATCGTGAGTAGTTAGTAGGAGTCCCCGACGATTGCACGTATCCCTGAGTTCGACTCGGGCCTCACAAAGGCATGTACTACTCGACGTGTTCACTTGCGTTTTTACGCACGATAAATTTGTGTCACCAATGCAATTGTGGTCATAGTTCGGTTGCAGAATTTTATCCAATATTGTACATATATGTAACTAATACTCCAAGAACTACTATGAGGTTTTTCTTTTATAATGAAAATGATGAATTTAGAATGAATTACATGGGTCTTACAAACAACAAGTTGTGTAGATTCATATATGACCTAATTACTGAAATCAAATTGAAATAATTATGGGTAAATATAATCTTGTAATGTATATACATGGTAAGGCCACAAACATAGTTGTAGGTGATGTTGATGTTAGGATGAAATTTATTGCATGAAATTTTCTACAAGTTTTTTGTTTTCTACAAGCATTGTTCTTACAAAAAAAGGGCTTTTAAAGAAATGGATATCTACAATTGGACATAGGATTTTAGATGGCTATGTGAATTTTGTAGCTTTTCTGCTAGTTTCTACAAGATTCACGGTGGCCCAGTATAAATTTTTTTATATTGGCTAGTAGGTATCACCAATAGACTAATCATAAAAATAATATTATATAGACAATACCCATGCAGGAGGGTGATGTAAAAAAAATGTTACTCAATTGTAACAAAAAGAAAGAGGCCTAAACCTAATACAACTCATCGTTGGAGTTATTCAAGCCGTGTAGAAAAGTTTTTGTAACGACTGCAATTCATGTACACTTTCCAAGTTGACATTCCCTAGATATGCATGCACTCATATCTATAAGATTTCAAGAGGGAAAATGTAAGGGATTGTGATTGTTACACGAAAGCCAAATCGTTGTTCACAACATCACATAAATTTCCAGACAAATCATCATTCATAAGGTAGAAATTCATAATACATTATTCAGGAAAAGTAAGAAATAGTTCTATGAAATGAAAATTACATAGGATATCGAGCATCCTATACATCATCTAGGAGAAAGAACAACTATGTAACTAAAATTCAGATAAGAAATAGCCATCTATCTAGCTATCCTCCAATAACTTTATTTAGTATCTTAGGGTACTTTATAATACTTTACTTGTTACTTGAACCTATAAAATATGAGAAACAAGCGATCAACACAATGTTGGTACATGGTTAAAAAATACTATACTATGTTGGCATATTGAAAATACTTGAAAAAGAAGAAGAAAAACAAAACATTATTAAGGTGAAAAATTAGGTAACCAAATTATTATTCACATTTTATTGGACATGTATCACTATGATGGACTTAGCACAAACATATATGATTGGGCCATATCCCTACATACCTCATACCATTAGGGATCTCCCACATACCTTACATTAGGGAGGTTCTAGTCATCATTACTACTTTCTCCCTCTAATAGGGAGATTAATGAACCATCAGTATCTACAGTCCATTATCTTTCCTTAGTGTTCTTAGTGTTCAAGGAAAAAAGGAGACAATATTTATAGATATACATCCAACAAGATTATACAACTACATGCAAGCATTTACTCATAATTAGATCATCCATTAAAACTACTCTTATACTTATATCCACGTACCTAAGATCTCAGATCTTGATTTTAACAAGCCTAGATTAAGAGAGTAGATCACCCTGAAAGATAAATAAGACCTAATGTCGTAATGTGTTTTCAACACCATGTATTAGTGTTTTGGTCTTACTAGGGTTTTTATTTAGTGTCTAGGATTTAATCAAATGATAACATGGGGAATTGTCAAGTTAGGGATCAAAGTGTGGATTTAGGTATTTAGGATGGTCAATCTTCCCTTAATCATCATTATTGCAAGAGATACAAGATAAGGGTCATCCATGTGATATTAATGAGTGTGAACCTATTATTGATCATCATCTTAGGGTTTCGATTCAAGGGGTTCAGGGTCAAATCGATACTTCAAGATTTCACAAAAATATACTGACATCTATTTTCGTATTTATTTTCTAGAGGTTAAAGTTAATAAAGGACATAAATCATGGTCATAAAAGGATGCGTTAAACTAGGGTTGGATTTAGGCATAGGAGATAATTTATATTGATTCTAATTACTTTTTGAGAACGTCAATATTTTGTGTGGATTTATTGGATATAAGAGTTATTTATTATTAATTTCACAATAATTTCCAATCATAACAAGGCTAGAGGTTTTAAAGGAAAAAAAGGTGGTCAGGCCTCGTGGATTAGAGGAGGGATCCATCTCTGCGGATCCTCCTCTTAACCCATGAGCCATCCTCAGTCAACAGGGTCAATCCTGTGGGTGTGAATGATGCAAATGCCCATGAGGGTCAAATGCAAGTTGTGATAGGGGTATGGGCAAAATGGGTAACCCATCCATTTGATTATTGCTCGCACCATGGCAGTAGGATGCATGGTGAAGCTGGTGATGGATCAGGGTAGCTAGGTATTTTCTGAGTGCGTAAAGAGGAGTGGGTTGTGTTCACAGAAACACACTAAGTTCAAAAAACTAAAGAATGTCATCAGAGATGGGCTATAGCTTAGGTTTTGACCAACAATAGGAAGAGGGAGTAAAAATGGGATTCTGAGAATTACCTCCCCTCTAGTTGGATTGAAGGATGAAGGAGCTCTGTGCGTAGTCTAGAAGTGTTCTACGAGCATTACTTGGGCATGAGGATAAGCCAACTCCTCCAACGGTGAAGTTTTACATCTTGGTCACATGCATTATTCAACCTAGGACCATGGGGCTTCATAGCTCCAACTGAAGGTGAGGGTCACCTCGTCGAGGTCCTAGGATGGTGTATCCTTGGTTAATTGGAGGGTGGATGCTCTTGGGTTGAAGAGAGTGTCCCAATCAGGTGAGGTGGAGGTAGCTTGAGGGTGGAGTAATAGGGGAAAGTTCGGGTGCAACTAGGGGTCGAGGATGATTAAAGGGTTGTAGGCGGTGATGTGGGAGGCCTTAAATAGGCATGGGAGTTATCGTGTGAGGAAGCCCTAAGTAAGGCACCATTTCTAGGTGAGAGAAGCGAGAAAGGAGGAGGTCATTCTCACCGATCTGGGGGTTATAGGTGATGTGGTGGTGGTCATTTGAGTCATCTTGGTGAGAGGAGATTATCCTACAATTATCTCGCATATATAATGCTGGAGTCAGGTGCTTGAGATCGTGATTGGTTGGCCTATTTGTTAGGGTCAGGGTCGAGTCATGCAGGAGGTTAGGAATGATGTCCCTACTATTGAATCTCCATTTAATCTGTGGCGATTAATTTAGGCAGTCGAGATACCTTATTAAATTAAGCTTCCTGTGCCCAAGGTAAACAAGACATGTGTGACGCATAATTTTCACGCATATAATTCACACTTAGGTCATAGAGTTCAAATGAATAATATAATGTGCATTAATTTCAAAAGCTTATAACTCTCAATTGGTTTATCCAATTGGAGTGAAATTTTAACAAATATTAATGATGATATTATCTAAGCAATGTATAAAGTTGAGATCAAAATTTGAATATTGATCATGGCTATTGACTAAGTACATTAATACTTATAATTCACCTTCACATGAAATTGGGGTTTGCATTATTTTTTATTTGGTGACACCTTTCTATTCAATTTAGTGTGGAAGATATTAGAAGATACATTTGTCAACATTTGAGAAACAACTATAATATCGATGAACATAATATGGAAAACTCACTTGGTCTCATTCTCCCATCCTTTTTAAGAATTTTGTTCTCAAAATTCAAGCAGCTTGAAATGGAAGTGGATATTTCTACTCAACCTTGGATTTGATCTCCCAGGTGGCATCAATCAGATCGTGGTGGATCTAGAGAACTTTCACCATATCTATGTGTCGATTACTACAAAGCTCATTTGTCTTGAGATCACGAATTCTGACTGGATAATCAACATAAGATAGATCATCTTTCAGCTCTAGAGGCTCATGATTCAGAATGTGATTCATGTGCTTGACATAAGGATTTAGATTTTATACATGAAAGAAATTATGCATGGCATTATACTGAGGTGGCAAGGCAAGATGATAGGCACATTCACCATTCCTTTCTAGGATCCCAAAGGGTCCCACATAGGGAGGACTCTGCTTCCCCATATTCTTGGCCAAATTTTGAATAGGTCAGATATTTTTAAAGATGTGACCACCTTCCTTGAACTGATGTGGTTTTTGATGAGCATCTGCATAATATTTCTACTTGTCCAGTGCCCACTTCACCCTCTTCCTGATCTATGCAACTTTGTTTGTATACTATTGCATTTCATCAGATTTCATCAAGATGTATTCCCCGACATCATCCTAGTGTTGTGAAGATCTGCACGGTCAGCCATAGAGAGATTCATAGGGAGGCATCCAAATACATTTTCGATAGTAATTATTATATGCAAACTCATTACTATGATATGCAAACTCAGCTAAAGGCAAATAGTGATCCCACGAGCCTTCCCAATCAAGAACACAAGCTCATAGAAAATCCTCTAGAATTTGTACTGTACGCTCTAAATACCCATCTATTTGTGGATGGTAGGCTATGCTGAAGTTACATTTGGTGCCCATTTCTTCTTAAACCTATTTCCACATCTTTGAAGTGAACTTCGGGTCCTGGTCTAAGACAATGGACACTATAACTCCATGAAGACGTATAATCTCCTGTATTTATAGGTCTTTGAGTTCAAAAACCTTTGTTGTAGTTTTCACAGGGAGAAAATGAGCTGACTTTGTGATTTGATCCACTACAACCCATGCAACGTCGTACCCATTTATGGTCATGTGTAGTCCCACCACGAAACCTATGGTGATGTGTTCCCATTTCGATTCTAGGATTTCTAAGGGTTGCAGTAGACCACTTGGCCTCGGGTGCTCTGTCTTAATTCTCTAGCATGTTAGAGATTTGGACACGAATTTAGCAATATCATGCTTCATTCTCCTTCATTAGAACTGGCGTTTCAAGTCTTTATACATTGTAGTTGTGCCAAGATGAATTGTGTACTTTTACCCCTGTGCCTCACTGAGAATATTCATCTTCACGACTAATTGTTCAAGAACCTTAATACGGTTCTTATATCAAAGACCACCATTGACACCTATAGATAGATTTCCTTGAGGCTTTGATAGGGGAGAGAAGAGCTCTATAAGGTTAGGACTAGCTTTCGGTGCCTCAAGAAGTTCACATTGAAGACTAGACATAATATAGATGTTGTTGACCTATAGACCATTAGATAAAAATTGTGGCTTCCAGACCACCTGATCCTTCATATTCCTCCACTTAGGAACATATAATGATGCACATACTACCCTTTTTCTGGGAAGAGCAACATCGACCACATTAACTTTTCCTAAATGGTAGCCTATAGTAAAATCATAGTCCTTCAAGTGCTCGATCCATCGACGTTGACGCAAGTTCAAGTCTTTCTCAGTCAAGATGTACTTTAGGCTTTTTTGTTCAGTGAAGATATTAAACATCACCCCGTATAGGTAGTGCTTCCAGATTTTGAGCACATGGATGATTACAGCTAATTACAAATTGTGCATGGGATAGTTAAGTTCATTAGGTTTTAGCTGTCTGGATGCAAAGACTCCCACCTTTATGTGCTATTATAGGACACATCCTAACCCCTTTCTTGAAGCATCAGTGAAGATAAAAAATCCTTCATTTCCAGAAGGTAGAACTAGAATTGGGGTTTATGTCAATTTCTACTTCAATTCCTGGAAACTAGACTCACAAGTAGCTAACCAGATGAAATGTTCTTCCTTCCTAGTTAGCTTAGTCAGAGGAAGTGTAACTTTGGAGAAATTGGGAATGAAGCGACTATAATATATGACTAGGCCCAAGAAGCTCTAGATTTCAGAAGGATTTCAAGGAGGTTTCCAATCAAGTACAACAAACACTTTGTCAGGATCAACATATATATACCCCCAAAAATGACATGTCCAAGAAACATGACTTTATCAATCTATAATTCACATTTAGAAAGTTTTCCATTGAATTGTTGGGCTCGAAGAATTTCAAGAACTGCCTTCAAGTGTTCATGATGTTTTTCCATGGAGTCAGAATAAATCAAGATATCATCAATGAAGACGACCACAAACTCATCAAGATAAGGTTGGAAGGCTTTGTTCATCAAGTTCATGTATACACCAGGTGCATTGGTCAAATCGAATGGCATCACTAGAAATTCATAATGCCCATAACGAGTACGAAAAGCAATTTTAGAAATATTAGAATCTTTGACTTTAAGTTGATGGTATCTAGAACGAAGATCAATTTTTGAGAAAACTTTGGCAGTGCAAATCTGATCAAAGAGGTCATCAATATGGGGAAAGGGATACTTATTTTTAATAGTAACTTGAATCAACATGTGGTACTCAATACACATACACATAGAACCATTTTTCTTTTTGACAAAAAGAACAGGAACACCCCAAGGGGAAACACTAGAATGAATAAATCCTTTATCAAGAAGTTCATGTAGCTATTTCTTCAACTCCATAAGCTCAATAGGAGCCATCCTATATAGAGAATGAGAAATTAGAGTGGTTCCAGGGAGAAGATCTATGGAGAACTCAATATCTCTATTGCGAGGCAGCCTGGGAAGCTCCTCTGGAAATACGTCAACAAAATCAAGTACCACCTCCAGTCTTTCTACATGCCCTCTACTAGGAGTTGTCTCTGAGACTAATGTGAGGAAGACTTTACATCCTTTAGAAATGATATTTTTAGCTTTAAGAGAATAAATTATAATATTATTACAGAATCGCTTCCCCTAGGGATCACTATAGAACAAGAATGAAGCTGAGAGAGGACTATCATCTTATTTCTACAGTCAATTTGAGCATGATACTTGTATAGCCAATCCATACCAAGTATAATATCAAAGTCTTCCATAGTTAAGAGGATAAATTCAATGAGCATATCATGATTTTCAAATTTTAGAGGTAGGACATTAGTTTTCAGTAGTGTAGTAGTATTTTGCCACTAAGAGTCGACACGTCAAGAATATATCCCAAGTCCCTTATATGCAAGTGCAACATTGATGCTAGATTTTTAGAAATGAATGTGTTTGTTGATCCATAATCGAATAAAGGTTTAACATGATGATCATTCAAGAATACAATGCCTACACAAGATAATTATATTACAAATAATTTAGAGGCATTTGAACAGATATTAGATATATGAAAAGAGTTTAGGTTTCCTTCAACAAGTTGGTTGGGATTTTCCTTTGCTTCCTCTACAGTCACTATGAATACTCTATCGTTGTGGTGACCCTAAGAGGGTGGAGCACCTTCTACAGGGTTACCAAAGATGGAGGGAGTCAGGAACATGGTGGCAAAATGGCCCTCCTTCTTGTATTATAGCAGACCGGCTTGGGATGATGTCATATTCTACCATTGAAACGCCAACAAGTCTTACACTTGGGATGAGTTTTCCTTTAATGGTTCTGGTGGCTTTTCTATTCTCCTTTACCTAAACCTCCTCTTTTTCCTAATCTATTGTTGTTATGGCCAGGGTGGAACTTCCTAGACTTGTCCTCCCCGATTGTGGTTAACCCTAGGTATCCCATGTTGGAAGGCTTTTGAAAACTCTATTCCCTTTCTAGCTTGTGGGCCATGTCTAGGGCTTTATCTATGTTTCTGGGATGGGAGGCGATGACTAGGGTTTTCATATGGTCTACTACACAACCAACATATTGCTCCATGAGGCGGTCTTCTGTCTTAATAGGTGAATAACACTCCAGAAGTTTGAACTTCCAGGTGTAGTCAGCAACTAAGAGACTGCCCTGCTTAAGTTCAATATACATCCTCTCCTTCCTCTTCCTCTTAGATATATGCATAAAAAAATAAGTGAAGAGGTTTTTGAAGGCTTCCCATCCCATATTCTCCACTTCATCTCCCCTATTCCCTCCATGGTTTTCCCACCAGATTTTTTCCACTATGTTAAGTAGATCAGTGGCAAATTTGACCTTCTTTTCATTGGGTACTTCCAAGGTACAAAAGGCAGTTTCCAATGACAATGTAACATACCAGATCTGGAACCCTACCTTAGTAGTTTGATCGATTTTTACTTAGCCAAACAAGGATAAGATAATACATGTAATTAAGCCAATAATGAAATAAAAAATGTGTCACAAGAAGTGTAACATAACAAATCATGCTTAATAAGCATATTGCACATATGGAGATAATAAGAATATAATTTGTCGAATAATGAACTAATGGGCCACTAACGGGCCATATGACATATCTCATAAAAAGAAATCCCAAAAGAAAAATCTAAGTTTAAAACGATGTTTCTTGGGTCCCAATTTCCTTGGGAGACAAGTTTCACATTATTCACATAACAATAATTCATTTAATTCAAAATAGAAAAGAAGATGTGCTTTTTCCCCAAAATACCAAATAAAATAATAAATGACTCCAAAAGATGAAAACTTAGATTCATAATCTAAATAATAAATATAGACTTTGGGTAATTTTTCATTAAATTTGTAGAAAGTTTGCTTAAAAGGTGAAATTAGGAGAGAGAAAGTATGTAGAACTTGCATAATATGAAATAATTTCTCAAACAACTCCAACATGTGAAATTGATGGCAAATTCATATCCAACATTTTAAATATGACTTGTGGGTCAAATTTCATAAAATTTGGATAACCCTAAAGTCCTTAATGTAGGAGGAAAGAGAAAATAAGATTTGATTTAATTAACACATCAAAAGTTTCCAAAATGGAATTCTAATTACATAATTGGAATATGCACGCCTTAATTGGCCTATGTACCAAATTTCAATTAATTTGGATAATGTTTAAGCCCTCAATCAAAGAGAGAGATATAGGAACATAATTATAACCTCACTTTGGTTAAATCAGATTAATAATGTCACATTGTCACATTAGGCCTTAGACTTAATATGATGTGTGTGCTATTCACAATTGTTGATTTTGGTTTTGACATACCAGATTTCGTCTTCCTCCTCACTTTCCTTTCCATTTTTCCAGGTATAGTTTCCAAATCTTCTATTTTTGCAAATCTCTTTCTTTTCGCCTCGTCCCCTAAAAATACTGGTTTCTTTGTGATCCTTACTGGATGACGAGTTGGTCAGGACTGACTTTCCCCAGGTTTCATGCTCCCTTGTTGTTGATTGATGAATGGGTCTCACGCTCCCCTACTTTGACCCTGTTGCTAGTTCCCTTCCCTCCTCCTCTCGTCGTTGGGCCATTCGGCCTGTCAAAAACCTTTCAATGGCCTTCTCTAGACTCCAAGGTGTCATCTGACAGGTCGGCTTCGACCCCTCTCAGTCTCGAGTGTTCTTCCCCTCCTTTGACTTATGTGAGCCACTAAGGGGTCGACTTGGAGATTTTGATCACCAGTTGACCAGTAGGTAACACATATGACTCTCAGAAGCTTCGTAAGACTTCATGTTATCTTTGTTTTGTCTGATTTTGTGGTTCCCAATTTTCCCTCTTTCTGCCTCTCCCACGATGGTCTGGGACAATGTCAGTGTGTTGGTCGACTTCCACAGTGTGCTTTGATTTTCTAGTTTCATCGGGGTGTTGGGAAGGTAATGGGCACCTCTATTTTCCTCTTCCTTGCCAAGTATGCTTATTTTGGTTCTCACTTTGAAGCTACAAAGCTTCTTTTCACGATTCCAATGGTTTGATAAAACTAAGAAGACAGTCTATGAATAGTTTACTTTTTTTCCCCTAGTTGTATTTTGATTTTGTCACGCGGCTTAAGGGCAAATTCATCTTTCAACTATAGCTTTGGGTTCCTTTCCGCATTGTGGTGATGAGAAGATTAGATGCTGAGTTGGTGAGGTCAGGTTGGGCCAACTCAGATATTTTGACGCTGACTCAATGTTTCCTGCGGACGTGGCTTTTCTTGTAATTATCTGATTGGTCGAAGTTTAAAAATTAATAACTAATTATCAAATGGTCAGAAAAATATGAATAAATACTTGTTGGAATAAGGAAATTAAGACCTATCTAATGGTATAAGTTTTGATGACTAAATCCAATGATTAATAACATGTGTTTTCAATGGATCTAATTAAAGATGAAATAACTTATAAAAATCATAACTAATGATCTATAAGTCAAAAAAATATAATAAAATATGTTTTGGGTTTCTAATAACATAAACTAAAATGTAGCATGGTTTTCATAACCTAATTCACATCATGATTAAAAGGTGGTTTTAGGGTTTGGATAATGTTCATGAAATTGACATAAAATCGACATATGTATTTAACAGATTCTTTGGATTCCTAGGCTTGGACCTAGATGTGACTTTGGACTTTGGACTCTGAAGTTGAGATATGTTGTATCCTATATTCCTCTATTTTGAGCAATTCATCTATCTTATCATTCTTTTGACTTTGGCCTACACATATGTCTATTCTTTTGATATCATGGTTCGTGTGAACTATCTTGCTTGTTATGGACTTGGATATTCTCTTGATATCTATCTTGTGCATTTTTTCATGTTGGTATTATATATTGTCATATTCCCACTTTGAAGTGGATGTTTATATGTTTGTGTTGTCCATTGTGTGATGGAAACATTATATAATTCTAACTATACTTTTCTACTTGCTTCTACTATTAACATGCTATGTGATTCAGTAGCACTAGAGTAGTGTAATTTCATTAGTTTTTGTTTATGGCAGATGTGTTATTTCCTACCAAGCAGATGTGATATTACCTGCTTGTTTGGGATGGAAAGGAACCTCATACCCAGGGCAAGATGTGTGATTCTCGACCCATGTTTTATATATTTGGGAGATTGGTAGTATTCCTTTCTCTATCAGGTTTCAAGTTTATGGGACTTGGCTGCCTTTGTCTTTATATTGTTCTAGGGCTATGCTTATCTCACATGCATATATGTTGATGATGTTATGATGGGTTATGTGCCCAAATCTTGATATGTGCTTATGTGACACTACTTTATTGTTTTGATTATGGCAAGTATCCTCTTTTATGATTATGATGATTCTTATCTTTTATGCCCTCTTTGGAAGTCCTTATCTCTTTCATGGGAATCCTTTTATTTTTATGTGCCTTATTCTTTATAAATTGTTCAATTTGCTTTTTAGTATGCACATACCAGCCTTTGCTGATGTTATCTATTTTTCTATTCTTATTGGGATATGCTTCCAACCCTAGGTGAAGGACTTGGATGACAAGGCATGTTGGCTTGGACTTAGATTGAGAAGTTAAATATTGGAGACAATCTAGAGGTGGTTTAGTTTTCCCTCTACGTGGATCCTTATGATGTACCCTACATGTAAGTTTAAGATGTTCTTTTGTAACCTTATGAGAAATTGAATATAGTCAATGTTTTTATTCTGCTGCTACACTTTGGTTGTTTTGTATACCATAAATAAGATTTGAAAATTTACACCCACTCCAATATATCTTTTAGGTGTGTTTGGACCAGAGGTTCTATTGTTCAAATTTTTAGTAAGGAGGTGATTTCACTTCCTTATAAACAAGGTCCAAGCTTCAGCCTTATCCATCACCTTAGGCTGGTCTTCCCCCCAAAAGGTGTCAGGATTAAACTTGATGAAATCTAACACAGTCATGTCCTTCTTCCTGATGAGCGGGGTTCATGGGTTTCTTTTAGAGCAAGGGTCTCCATGAAGTTTAGAAGGACTTTCTTTTGTTCTTCCCACCTATCCTTGGCCATTTTCTCATAATCAGGTCTCTTGTGAGGTTCAAGTTCTTTCCTCTTCTTAGAGGATGACTCTTGAGAGGCCTTGGAGTAAAGGGTGTTAGAAGGAATCTTGAAATTAGGTGGAATATATCAGATATAGCATCATCATTCTTTTTTTTGTGTCATATTATATTTCATTATTCTTTTTTATTAGTTATTAATGATATTAATGTTATTATTTGTGGAGGATACCCTATAGTCCTTATCAGTCGGTCCATAGGACTTCTAAATAGAGTGACTCTTTTCCTAAACTTATATCATAGAGATGAGAGGGAAAGATATGTATAAAATAAAGATGAGGGTGGATTTTTCTATAGAGGGGGTGAGAGGGAATATCTATAGATGAGAAGGGTCCTTAATTAAGGTATGCCCAAGAAGAAGGGGACACTTAGGGTATCATCTAGGTAGACTTATACTGTCATATAGGTAGCCTCATGATTGCCAATCTAAGTGGCTCGGAGACTTTAGCCATACCCATGGCATATGCTATCTGAGTCACCTCCACCCTTCATATCCCTAAATCAAGGACTACCCTAGACTCAAAATAGGGTGAATGCGGTTCATGTCAGCATGATGTGTGAACATTGGCTCTGATACCAACTGTGATGACCCAAAATCTTATAAAATTTCCAAGTTGACATTCCCTAGATATGCATACACTCATATCAATAAGATTTCAAGAGGGAAACTGTAAGGGATTGTGATTGTCATCTAAAGTTACACGGAAGCCAGATCATTGTTCACAACATCACATAAATGACCAGACAAATCATAATTCATAAGCTAAAAAGTCATATTACTTTATTCAGGAAAAGAAAGAAATTGTTCTATGAAATGAAAATGACATAGGATATAGGGCATCCTATACATCATCTAGGAGAAAGAACAACTATCTAATTAAAATACAGATAAGAAACAAACATCTATCTAGCTATCATCCAATAACTTTATTTAGCATTTTTGGGTACTTTTCAATGCTTTATTTGTTCCTTGAACGAAGAAAATATGAGAAACAAACGATCAACATAATGTCGGTACATGGCTGAAAAATACTATACTATGTTGGCATATTGACAATACCTAAAAAAGAAGAAGAAAAAGAAAACATTGTTAAGGTAGAAAATCAGGTAAACCAAATTAATATTCACATTTGAATGAACATGTATTACTAAAGTGGACTTAGCACAAACATATATTATTGGGCCCTATCCTGGTGTACCTCATACCATTAAGGATCTCCTCACATACCTTGTACAATTAGGGAGGTTCTAGTCATCATTAATAGTTTCCCACTCTAATAGGGAGATTAATGAACCATCAATAACTACATTCCATTATCTTTCCTTAGTGTTCTTAGTATTCAAGGTAGAAAAGAGACAATATTTATAGATATACATCTAACAAAATTATACAACTACATACAAGCATTTACTCATAATTAGATCATACAATAAAACTCGTCTTATACTTATATTTATGTACCTTGATCTCAGATCTTGATTTCAACATGCCTATATTAAGAGAGTAGACCACCCTGAAAGAGAAATAAGACCTAGTGTCATAATGTGTCTTCAACACCTCACATTAGGGTTTTGGACTTACTAGGGTTTTTATTTGGTGTCTTGGGTTTTAAATCAGATTATAATAGGGGGAATTCTTAGGTTAGGGATCGAAGTGTGGATTTAGGTATTTAGGATGGTTGATCTTCCCTTAATCATCATTATTGAAAGAGAGATAAGATAAGGGTCATCCATGTGATATTCATGAGTGTGAACCTATTATAGATCATCATCTTAGGGTTTCTAGTCAAGGGGCTTAGGGTTAGATTGATACTTCAAGATTTCTCAAAAATATACTGACATCTACTTTCATATTTATTTCCTACAAGTTAAAGTTAAAAAAAGATATAAAACATGGTCATAAAAGGATGTGTCAAGATAGGGTTGGATTTAGGCACAATAGATCATTTATATATATTCTACTTATTTTTTTGAGAACATGGGCATTTTATGGGGATTTATTGGATATTAGAGCTATTTATTATTAATTTCACAATAATAGCCAATCAGTAAAAAGCTAGAGGTTTCAATGGAAAATATAAAAAATAAAAGGTGGTCAGGCCTCCTAGATCAGACGAGGGATTCAACTCTGTAGATCCTTCTCTTAACCCACGTGTCAGCCTCGATCAACAGGGTCAAGCCTGTCGGTGTGAAGGACGCAAATGCCCATGAGGGTCATGTTGGCTAAATGGACATCTATAAATCCCTTTGTTTTGATTATGACAAACATTTCATTCTTATTAATCTAACGAGCTACTTGAGTGTGCAGGATGACAAAGCAACAAAGGAAAATCTACAAGCTTACATATTTATATTTTCATGCAATGTAATCACTGTTGTAAAAACTTGTACAAAAATATAATGTACAAGTACTTAGAATTGCATGTAAATCAAGCGTTAGATTCTCCCTAGCTAAACACCATAGTTAGACAAGTCATCCCATTCAAATAGGATTACTTATGCACACTCACACACATAATTAGTGCCTAAATTGAAACCTTGAAACAGGATCAATCTCGGTCGACAAACCCCTCGACCGAGACACTCTCGGTCGACAATCTTCTCGACCGAGAAAGATCCAAAGTAGCCGTTAGACACAACAGACAAGTTAGTTGGCAGTTGAAGAAAGACGTTGCAAATCACTTGTTCCAGAGAGCCTGTCGGTCGACAAAAGTTCGACCGAGTAGGTATCTCGGTCGACCATTTGTCGACCGAGATGGTCTCTGACAGCAACTGCAGAATAAATTAATTAGCCGTTATTAAAGCAACAACTTTGTACCTAACGACTAGTTAAGCACTTAGAAACCCCTAGAAGTTGTCTAGAACGTCCTTAAGCATCCTTAGGCCATTCCTATAAATAGGACAAGCCATAGGACACCTAAACTTACTTGTTTTACACTTGTTACACTTGAGAAATACTTGAGCATACTTGAGCAATCTGTTGCAAGCAATTTGAGCACTGTGATCATTGGCCTACTTTCACCTTAGCTCAATTTCGTGTCCTATATGCTAGAATCTCCTACCCACAGCAATCACAAGTTCACACACTTGGTTAGGAGATCTATACGCTTGATCTAGGCATATCAAGCCTTGGGCTTAAAGGATAAGTTGTAATTTCCTTTTTCTTTCTTGTTCCTTTTTATTATTTGTACTCTCCTTGCTACTCCTAGGGTTGGAGGCTGCGGATTGGAGAGGGTTGACTTCTCAGGTGGAGAAGGGGACTTCAAGCTACTTTAAGAAGGCTATCGCAAGGGAAGCTACTTCAGAAGGCTGGTGCAACGGGAGTTGGTGCATCTACTTCAAGGGAAGGCTGCTTCAAGGTTGGGCGATTACTTCTAGGTGAAGGCTGCTTGAAGGGTTTGGGAAAAGAAATTGTATTTTATGTAAAGTCCTTGCGAGGTAATAAAATAAATTTCTTTTCAAATCCCGGTTGGGTAAGCAACCGGGTAGTGGACTGACGGCTATAGTATTTGCTATAGTTGGAACCACTCTAAACCCTGTGTCTCCTTGTCCAATATCTTCATTGTGGTTGTTTGAGTTTAAATTATTATTAAAATCTTTATAAAACTCTATTCACCCCCCCTCTAGTAGTTTTCAGTTGGTATCAGAGTGAGGCTTCAAGGAACCCTAACAAGGTCTTGAAGAAATGGGTGATGGAGTGCTCAACAACCTCAACATTGAAGGGACACTTGTTGCTAGGCTCCCAGCGTTCGATGGGACAAACTACCAATATTGGAAGAGAAGGATGCAATTCTATTTCCAAGGAATCAACTGGGATCTATGGAGAATGGTGTCTACTCCATACATGCTCCCTCAAAATGAATTTGCGGAATGGGATGCAAACACGGTAAAACTAGCCCAAATGAATGCAAAAGCTGTAAGTATCTTATATTGTTCTATTTCGGTAGGAGAATTTAATAGAATATCAAATTGTGATACAGCTTATGATATTTGGCATAGACTGTCCATAACCTATGAGGGTACAGTCCAAGTCAAAAATTCCAAAATTAGCTTGCTTAAAACGAAGCTTGAACATTTTCGTATGGATCCTAATGAATCTATTAGTGAAATGTTTTCAAAATTCTCTATCATTGTTAATGGTTTAAGTGCCCTAGGAAAACCTGTCCTTGAGGAAGATCAAGTATCAAAAATCCTTCGATCACTTCCTCCAAAATACAAGCCAAAGGTGACAGCCATTGAAGAAGCAAACGACCTCACTCGACTCAAAATGGAGCAACTCATCGGCAATTTAGAAGCTCATGAAGCAGATCTAGAAGAGGAAGAAAGAAGAGAACGTGAACGTCAAAATGGGAAGAAGAAGGATGTGGCTCTCAAAGCTTCAAAAGTCGTCACACAAGAAAGTGAGGAGTCAAGTGAAGAAGAAGGAGAAGAATCCTTGATCGTCAACGGTAAGAAATACAAAAGGTTTAAAACTAACAAAATTTCTAGTTCTTCTACCCCTCCTAGGTGCTTTGAATGTGGGAAGAAAGGGCATTTCAAAAATGAATGTCCCAAAGCAAAGAAGGGAAAGAAAAGCTCACACAAGAAGAAAGGAGAAAAAGCCTATAAAGCTGCATGGGATGAGTCAAGTGAGAGTGAAAGCGGAGAAGAGGTGGAATGTCTAATGGCAAGAGAAGACAATGAAGACTCTCAAGAGGTAAGCCTAATTGATCTTCCTAAAGAAGAGTTAGTTACTAATTTACAAGAAACTCATGATAAATATATTGATGCCAAGAAGAAACTAAAGAAGGCTATAAAATCAAATGATGAGATCATTGCCAAATTAGATGAACTTTCTTCTGAAAAGAACAACACTGATCTTGAGAATCTATCTTTAAAAACATCTTTAGATGATTGTACTAGAAAGCTACTCACTTTAGAAACAAATGTTGATCTTCTTTCCAAAGAAAAGACTGAATTGTTAGCTAAACTACAAGATTTTCAAACTCAGCCTATTTTGTGTAACCATTCGGACTATGATAATCTTGTAAAGGAAAAGGACTCATTATTTTCTGATTTAGATCAAGCAAGAAAAGATCTACACAAGAAAATGAATGACATTGCTATGTTACAAAGAGAACTGTATGAGTTAAGAAGAAAAGATATACTTGATAACATACTAAAAGTTGGCACTGTTTACAATGGAAGAAAAGGTGTGGGATATGCTCCAAAGAAAAATCAACCCAAAAGAACTCAAACTAGGTTTGTACCTAAGAACACAATGGCTAGAAAGAGAAATGAAGTTGATTCTATTACTTGCCATTTCTGCTTACGTCTTGGACACTATTCCTTTTCATGCCCCTACAAGACTAAGGAGTCTGACTTAGTTTGGATCCCAAAACCCCAAACTTAGTAGAATGAAATGTAGTTGAGATATGACCAAATGCTTTATTTTGCTATTTACATTGTCTTATCTCAACTAAACAAAAGGTGTCATGCATATTGTTATTATTTTTCTGCATTGTTGTACTAAAACAGAAACCTTGTCGGTCGAAGTATTGTCGACCGAGCTTTAGATCGGTCGAAGTATTGTCGACCGACTGGATGACTTTAACAAATCAAAATTTACAGCACCTATTTCGGTCGAAAATTGGTCAACCGAGCAAAGTTCTGCGTATCTTTGATTGTAATACAGTAACCTTCTCGATCGACAAATTGTCGACCGAAACATATGTCGGTCGAACAATTGTCGACCGACTGGACTTCTGTTTCAGAACTTTTATACAAATCTGTATTTAAATGAATCTAACCATATCGGACCATCACATGGGTACCAAAATCTACATTTTAATGCAGGAATGGGTGGTTGACAGTGGATGTTCCAAACATATGACCGGAAACAAGGATGCATTCCAAACTTTTGAAGAAAAGAAAAGTGGAACAGTCACTTTTGGAGACAATGGTAAGGGCAAAATCGTTGGAATAGGTAATGTTGGTACAAACCTTGAAATTAAGAATGTTCTACTTGTTGATGGTTTGCACCATAACTTAATAAGTGTTAGCCAATTATGTGATAGTGGTTATGATGTGTTATTTAACAAAACCTGCTGCAAGTTATTAATAGAAAATACTACAAATATTGTTTATGAAGGAAATAGAGTTGGTAATCTTTATATTCTTAAACCTAACTCTATGAAAACAGTAGTAGGAAAATGCTTGCTTGCAAATGACAATACCTTACAAATATGGCATAAAAAGCTAGGACATGCTAGTTCACATGTTATCAAAAAGTTAGTGAAATATGATCTTGTTCACGGATTGCCTACTTTATCTTTTGATCAAAGTGAAAACTGTGAACCATGCACAATGGGAAAGCAAACCAAAACATCTTTCAAATCAAAACATGTACTTAGCACCAGTAGATCATTAGAATTAATTCATATGGATCTATTTGGACCAATGAGGACACAATCAATTGGTGGTAAGAGATACTGCTTTGTGATTGTTGATGATTATAGTAGATATACATGGGTACATTTTATTGCAACTAAAGATGATACTATTCATGTTTTTATGCAATTTTGTTCAAAGATTGAAAATCTCTTACAAAATAAAATATGTACCATTAGAAGTGATCATGGTGGGGAATTTGAAAATCATACATTTGAAGAGTTTTGTACATCTCAAGGATACACTCATAATTTTTCTGCTCCACGCACCCCACAGCAAAATGGTATAGTTGAAAGGAAAAATCGATCACTACAAGAAATGGCTAGAACTATGATGCTTGAACATAACACACCCAAAACCTTTTGGGCTGAAGCTGTAAACACTGCATGCTATGTGCTAAACAGAGTAACTGTTCACTCTTATTTAAAGAAAACTCCATATGAACTCATACATTCTAAGAAACCTAGAGTTGACTATTTTCATACCTTTGGCTCCACATGCTACATTTTAAATACCAAAGATGATAGAGACAAGTTTGATTCTAAATCACACAAAGCATTCTTTTTGGGATATTCCACTTCTAGCAAAGCCTTTAGAGTATATAACACTATCTCTAGAAAAGTTGAGGAATCCATTCATGTTTCTTTTCATGAGGAGTCAAAATCTGAAAATCTAGAAATCACTGATCTCACTAATCAATTCGAAAATTTAACCATACCAAATGATAGTGAGAAAGTTACTACATCCAATCCCCAAGTTGAAACAAAACCTACACCTAGGCTTATCAAGGATCATCCCCAAGAACTGATTATTGGAGATCCAAATGATAAGGTCAAAACTCGGTCTTCCTTCAAAGATGTTGCAAACATGGCTTTTGTTTCTATCATTGAACCTAAGAAGATATCCGAAGCTCTTAAGGATGATTATTGGATAATAGCCATGCAAGAAGAATTGAATCAATTCACTAAAAATGATGTATGGGATTTAGTTCCTAAACCACAAGATAAAACTATCATAGGAACTAAATGGGTTTTTAGGAATAAACTTAATGAGGCAGGAGAAGTCATAAGGAATAAAGCTCGGTTAGTAGCACAAGGTTATAATCAACAAGAAGGAATAGATTTTGATGAAACATATGCACCCGTAGCTAGACTTGAAGTTATTAGGATGTTACTAGCTATTGCTGCCCATAAAAACATTAAGCTCTATCAAATGGATGTCAAAAGTGCTTTTCTAAATGGCATCATTCAAGAAGAAGTTTATGTTGCCCAACCACCTGGATTTGAAATACTGGAAAAAGGTGACTATGTTTATAAACTTAAGAAAGCACTTTATGGTTTAAAACAAGCACCTAGAAATTGGTATGAAAGGCTCAAGACATATCTTTTTGATAATAGTTTTTCTATTGGAAATTCAGATTCCACTTTATTTTTCAAAACATATGCCTCTGATTTCCTAGTTGTGCAAATATATGTTGATGACATTATTTTTGGAGCTTCTAATGATTCCTTATGCACACAATTCAGTGACATTATGCAAAAAGAATTTGAAATGAGCCTCATGGGTGAACTAACATTCTTTCTTGGTTTTCAAATTAAGCAAACACCTGCAGGAATTTTCATAAGCCAAGAAAAATATACTAAAGAGCTCTTACAACGTTTTGGGATGGATCAATGCAAACATGCTACTACTCCTATGGCTACTTCTATCAAAATTGATAAGGATGAAAATGGGGAACCTGTTGATGATTCCTTATATAGAGCCATGATTGGTAGTTTGCTATATTGAACTGCTTCTCGACCGGACATTATGTTTTCCGTCGGTCTTTGTGCTCGATTTCAATCACAACCTATGCACTCTCATTTTCTAGCAGTTAAACGAATTCTTCGTTATCTAGCCGGTACTACTTGCTTTGGTTTATGGTATCCAAAAGGACAATCCTTAGATTTTAAAGCTTATACTGATGCGGATTATGCTGGTTGTCGACTTGATCGCAAGAGTACTAGTGGTGGCTGTTTCTTATTAGGGAGAGCTTTAGTATCTTGGTTTAGCAAGAAACAAAATACGGTTGCCCTATCTACAACTGAAGCTGAATATATGGCAGCCGGGTCTTGTTGTGCTCAAGTGCTTTATATGCAACAGGTGTTAAGCGATTATGGTTTTAATCTGTCATCTACACCTATTTTTTGTGACAACACGAGCGCCATAAACTTAGCACACAATCCTATTTTACACAGCCGGGCTAAACATATTGAAATCCGTCATCACTTCTTAAGGGATCATATCTTTAAGAATCATGTTTCCCTTCACCATATTGATACGGAAGATCAATTAGCTGATATTTTTACAAAACCGCTTCCACTAGATCAATTTAACAACCTTAGGAAGCAATTGCTTATCACTCCTTTGGAGGATGTTTTCTTTGACATTTGTGCTACTTAAACAAAAAATCTTGTTTACATTTTTGGCTTTTAAATGGACATCTTTTTTCATTAGATTTGATGGGATATCTAATTAAGGGGGAGTTTTTATTCTTAACGGTTATCTTTTTGAAATGACAAAGGGGGAGAGATAAATATAAAACTAAAATTTAGAAATTATGTAAACCTCAATCAATGAGTTTCATAAATAAACTCTTGGCTTTACATTGAAAGTTGCTATATTCCCAAATGATCTGGATTTCATGTTCCATAATTCATGGGGAATAATAAGCACACATTTTATACACAAGAGAAAAATCTACAAAAGGTAATCTAAAGGTATGAAACTCATATGTTTTATATTTCCTTTATTTATATTTTGGAAATGTTTGTCATCTTCAAAAAGGGGGAGATTGTTGGCTAAATGGACATCTATAAATCCCTTTGTTTTGATTATGACAAACATTTCATTCTTATTAATCTAACGAGCTACTTGAGTGTGCAGGATGACAAAGCAACAAAGGAAAATCTACAAGCTTACATATTTATATTTTCATGCAATGTAATCACTGTTGTAAAAACTTGTACAAAAATATAATGTACAAGTACTTAGAATTGCATGTAAATCAAGCGTTAGATTCTCCCTAGCTAAATACCATAGTTAGACAAGTCATCCCATTCAAATAGGATTACTTATGCACACTCACACACATAATTAGTGCCTAAATTGAAACCTTGAAACAGGATCAATCTCGGTCGACAAACCCCTCGACCGAGACACTCTCGGTCGACAATCTTCTTGACCGAGAAAGATCCAAAGTAGCCGTTAGACACAACAGACAAGTTAGTTGGCAGTTGAAGAAAGACGTTGCAAATCACTTGTTCCAGAGAGCCTGTCAGTCGACAAAAGTTCGACCGAGTAGGTATCTCGGTCGACCATTTGTCGTCCGAGATGGTCTCTGACAGCAACTGCAGAATAAATTAATTAGCCATTGTTAAAGCAACAACTTTGTACCTAACGGCTAGTTAAGCACTTAGAAACCCCTAGAAGTTGTCTAGAACGTCCTTAAGCATCCTTAGGCCATTCCTATAAATAGGACAAGCCATAGGACACCTAAACTTACTTGTTTTACACTTGTTACACTTGAGAAATACTTGAGCATACTTGAGCAATCTGTTGCAAGCAATTTGAGCACTGTGATCATTGGCCTACTTTCTCCTTAGCTCAATTTCGTGTCCTATAGGCTAGAATCTCCTACCCACAGCAATCACAAGTTCACACACTTGGTTAGGAGATCTATACGCTTGATCTAGGCATATCAAGCCTTGGGCTTAAAGGATAAGTTGTAATTTCCTTTTTCTTTCTTGTTCCTTTTTATTATTTGTACTCTCCTTGCTACTCCTAGGGTTGGAGGCTGCGGATTGGAGAGGGTTGACTTCTCAGGTGGAGAAGGGGACTTCAAGCTACTTCAAGAAGGCTATCGCAAGGGAAGCTACTTCAGAAGGCTGGTGCAACGGGAGTTGGTGCATCTACTTCAAGGGAAGGCTGCTTCAAGGTTGGGTGATTACTTCTAGGTGAAGGCTGCTTGAAGGGTTTGGGAAAAGAAATTGTATTTTATGTAAAGTCCTTGCGAGGTAATAAAATAAATTTCTTTTCAAATCCCGGTTGGGTAAGCAACCGGGTAGTGGATTGACGGCTATAGTATTTGCTATAGTTGGAACCACTCTAAACCCTTTGTCTCCTTGTCCAATATCTTCATTGTGGTTGTTTGAGTTTAAATTATTATTAAAATCTTTATAAAACTCTATTCACCCCCCCTCTAGTAGTTTTTAGGTCAAATGCAGGCCGTGACAGGGTATTGGGAAAATGAGTAACCCATCCATTTGATTATTTCTTGTTCCATGGAAGTAGAGCGTGATGGATGCAGGGTGGTGGTGATGGCTCAGGGTAGCTAGGTAGTTTTTGAGTGCATAAAGGGGAGTGGGTTGTATTTGCAAAATTGCGTTGAGTTTAACAATCAAAGAACATAATTGGGGATGGGTGATACCTTAGGTTTTGATCAACAATAGGTAGAGGGATTAAAAATAGGATTCTGGGAATTACCTCCCCTCTAGTTGGATTGAGGGATGAAGGAGCTCTGTGCATGGTCTACAAGTGTTCTACGAGCCTTACTTGGATGCGAGGATGTCCCAGCCCCTCCAATGGTGAAGCTTTACAACTTTCTCATAGGAGCTAGTGAACTCATGACCATGGGGCTTCACATCTCCAACTGAAGGAGTGAGTGGCTTCGTCAAGGTCCTATGATTGTGTATCCTTGGTTAATTAGAGGGTAGATGCTCCTGGGGTGAAGAGGGTGTCCCAGTCAGGAGAGGTGGAGGTAGCTTGAGGGTGTACTTATAGGGGTAGGTTTGTGTGCAATTGGGGGTCAAGGATGATTAAAGGGAGGTAGGTGGTGATGTGGGAAGCCTTAAATAGGCATGAGAGTTATAGTGTGAGGAAGCCCAAAGTAAGGTGCCACCTCCTGGTGAGAGCAATGAGAAAGGAGGGGGTCGTTCTCATCGATCTAGGGTATAGAGGTGACGTGGTGGGGGTTGTTTTACTTGGCTTGGCGAGAGGATATTATCCTCCAATTATCTCACATAGATAATGCTGGAGTCTAGTGCTCGAGAGTGTGATTGGTTGGTTGACGTGTTGGGGTCAGGTTCGAGTCCTGTGGGAGGTTAGGGACGATGTCCCTACCGTTGGATCTCCATCCAATCCGCAGCGACTAAGTCGGGCGGCCAATTGGTGACCCCTTTCTATTCAATTTAGTGAGGAAATATTTTGAGGATATTAGAGGATTATTTTGAAATTGGTGACTCCTTTCTATTCAATCTAGTGAGGAAGATATTAGGGGATATATTTGTCAACATTTGAGAAAACAACTATAATATGGAGGATCATAATATGGAAAACTCACTTTGTCACAATTTTTCATGCATTTTATTTTTCTCGCGTTAGGTGTTCAGCTAATAGAACCACACACTGTGTTGCTCATGTTACATTTACTAGTAGATGACAAGTGCTAAGCATGTCTGGTTCATTTGATCAATAGAAAACTCAATGTGTTAAAATATCAATTATCAAACCTGATCAAACTCGAAATTGACTTGGATCAATGTATTTAAAACCCATAACAAGTATTTTTTGTAGGTTCATTATCAATATCGATAATAGTTAAATAAAAATAACTAAAAGAGAACAACTTGATTAACCATCAATTCATTATTAAAGTTATTTCACATCTCCTCCTCTGTCATATGCCGAGTAAGAGCTAAAACAACAATATAAAAAGGAGAAAGAAAATTAAATAAGCAACATGAAACACAAAGAAAGAGACCAAGTTAACCAATTGCCACAATAATGCATTAATTGTTTGTATCACGTTAATCTTCATTGTCCAAAATTAAATATTTTTATCAATATTGTGTCACAATTAGTAACCTATGTTCATACTTTTTGCATGTCTTCATGTCAAATCTAAAAAAAGATTCAATAATGATAGATATGCTAGATGAAAATAATGAAAATACTTGGAAACATAAGAAAGTGTACGCCATATACCTATATTATTTCGGTAAAAGATAATGTTGAATTGTAGACTATATTTCTAGTTGTTTTCGTAGTTGTTTTTTCCTAAGATGTTGGTTTAATGATATGTTTATGATCTCTCAGTGATTTCACCCTAGACAGGACAATATATAACTGACCATGAGAAAATACATATTGAGGCAAATATATTCCAAATTTCTCTAAAGTTTTTCCTTATGCCTTTTTGTTTGTCATTACAAAACAAAATTGAACTAGACATTTTATTCTTTTGAATAAAAATGATAATTTTTCATGTTTCTTTATCATCAATAGAATTCTTGGAATGAATATTCTTTGTCTTTTTTTATGTCCAATTGCTACTTTAACATGAATAATATTATAATTGGAGCTTTTACAAATATGTCTTGTCCTGTTACAAAGACCAATAAAAGGGTCAATATTTCTAAGTTACACAAGCTGACAATTCTCTTTCAGGATCAATTTATGAGGTAGAAGGCCATGAAGGAGTCAAAGAATTTAAAATTTTCATTCTCTTCAATTTGATTTTTCTTATCAATCACTGAATCAAAGATGAAGTAATTTTTTTTCACCAGGGAACATCTCAATCAACATATCATAAATTCGACCAACAAACCTATTTTTTGTAGTATAAATTGCATGATTAATCAAAAAATATAAGTTATCTTCATCATCCATAAGCCCAGGATTTTTTTTACGTACAAATTATGTTTGGAAGAAGTTTCGTCAATGTATGGGATGACCATGTTTGTAGAAACTTCAATGTTGTCACCAACAATAATTTCTTTTGTGTCTGATCCAACTTAAAGAAAATATTTGCTGAACAATTGATTTGATATAGTTCACATGTTTTCTTATAGTTTCAAATTTCAACATGTTTTGATGTCATGGATTTCACAAAACATGCCAACATCATTTTTCTTCTCCTCCTAGAATGATAGGAAGAATTTTTATGAATTCACAACCAAATACAACAACTTTCCCTCCCAAAAATAATGTGTCATTCATCAATTTTTAATATCGACAATTCTATTCATGTCGTCGTTGGGGCTTGAACATGAGACCTCTTAGTAACAAACCAAGAATCTAACCATTAGGTTGTCTCATCTTGTCATTTATCATATCTTGAAATAAAAGATATAATGATTCTATTGTTTTTTTTTGTCCATGGACACCTCATTCCAAAGTATAAGCTTAGTTCTTCGAAGCAAGTCACACAAACTAGCTTGCCTTGAAATATTATATATTTTGTTCTTTTGTGTTTAATGGTAATTTACATATTGAATGTGCAGTACGTCCAAATGGTAGTAGTGATGCAACAACCCCAGAGGATATAGTGCAAGTGTTATCTGATCGCATGATATTAGTTTAGAAAGCAAAGCACGATATAAAAATATTTTTCTTGTTCCCCTTGAATCATCAATGAAAAAAGATTCTTGGTTTTTGATTGTTCATCCTGCTATAATAATTGTATAAGCAAAATTCTAATCATAGTTTAATTGTGAAATTGTTAGGATATCCTCATTAGATACACCAATCTTCAATTCTTCTTCAATTTCCTTACATAAGTTTTCATGTTTATCTTGAACAATAGGTTTCTAATTGAAGTTTGTTAAACTTTTCATCGTCGACTCTAAGCACATATGAATATTCTTCACAACTCACAACATTGTTATAACCATTGATATAATCTAAATCATTAGTATCATAAGGTCCTCATTCAAATGATTTTTGAACTTTTCACATAATTGTATAGGACTTATCGAAGAGAAATAGACAACTATAGTTGTGAGCAACCACCACAAAAGTTTCTAGTTGTTTCGAAAGATTGTTTTTTATGTAAGTTAGGCTTTTTTGAACTGATAAAATCCTAGATTCATCATGTAGAGCGACATTAGAAATATTTGATAGCATACATTTAACCTGAAATCTTGGAATAATTTAGAATACATCCTTTACTAACTAAATTAGATTATTATTTAATCTAATTAATGCTCATCTTTGTCTACATGTATCTCACTCAGAAAGCAATGTGTGGTCTATGACTGTATAAACTAATATTTTAAGTATTAGTAAAAAATTTACTTCGCTTAACTAAATCGGACTGAGTACCTGACTTTGTAACATGCATATGTAAAATTCTATAAACGTCTAAATTTGTTATATATTATTCAGTTATCCTCTCTCATTGACAGACTAAAGACATAAGACATAATTATGTTTTGTTATGACAGAACCGCCGCTCTTCATGTGTGGTTTGGCGTCGCGCATGGTGAGTACATCCCAATCTATTCCAAGGCGAGTGGGCGAGGAGAGCATGGCTAGCCACAGAGCCAAGATCATCTCCTCTTGGATGTGATTGCACTATAAGGTCCGACAGAGGAGTCCAAAGCGTATTCAACGATAGTCGTTCCGCCAAAATAACTATTGAGCCCATCCCATTGCCAACCGATGATTTCCTCATCAAGTAGGAATAAACATACAACACAAAGTGGGCTATAAACATTATATTGATATTATGCTTCGGTCAACGGATCTGAAAGGGCTTCTCTCGTTCTGGTTCTAGCAGTACCAGTATCGCCGTCCGAGTTGCTGCTCTTCCAGATCGGCTTTGTCTTGTCAAGAACGAGAGCACGACTACCCAGAGGGCCAACACCATCTCTTCGTTGACATTAATGCAGTGAGCGCCCACAGCCCAATCCACGATGTACTCAGTGGCAGTCGAGTCCAGGAATCTTTCATAGACAAAACACAGGGTCCCAGATAACGGATCACTGTGTTCGACTTCTGAAGACAGCAGAAGTTAATTTTTCCCGTTCAAAAAAGGCAGAGTTCTTGTTTTCTTCCCGCTCCGCTCAAGACATCCATGATGCAATCACATATGTTGCAGATTGAGAAAGAATCCTGCTAGAATGACGGAAGATATCCTTCTCAAGGACCAAATTGTATGACAACCCTGCCCGAATGATGACCCTCTCAAAGATGAAATTGCAAGACAGCTGCACTGAGAACCAGCTCTGAGAAGCCGTAATATAATAGTTGGCACCGGACATATATGTATGTGCAAGAAACAATTGATAAGGGAAGTCCACAATCTGCGACTACGTGGTGTAGCCGTATATGTAAGTATTGGAGGAGCTGACAACTTATTCATCGCTCCTGCTGTAACATGGCAAAATCTGAAATTAACCTGCTATAGTAACAGGAATGCCGAGCAAAATCTGACCAGACGGTCCTTTTTATAGGAATATAAGTTGGATAAGATAAGATTCCTATGTAATGGATGATGGCGTCCTTTTAATCAGTGGTATTATTAGCAGAGTTCAATATGAACCACTAAATGAATGAAGTATTTACCCGAAATTGAAATATTAGCAGTGTTCGTAACAAAGAATTTAAACACGGCGCATAAACATACAACTGAAAATTATTATCTTTGTTTTAGCTCCACTAACAATTGTTGCGGACTACGCAGTATTACAGACAGTAGCACATCCTACATTTATTCCTACGTAGAACTTTATTTCATAACTAAAGCAGTATACCACTGACAAATTATTTAACGTTTATTTCT